>SNQJ01S0002356.1:95656-123351 GCA_010110895.2 Picea sitchensis
TCTCATTAATCGTATTCCACACTCAAAGAGTGAATAATTTACAATAGATATAGGATACATGAGTAACTAATGATCCATAGTGGTGGTCTAGAGTGATCTAGACACACACCAACAGTTACGGGAGTAAGCTGCCACCTAGTCTAGTCTCTCAGGTAGTTACGAGAGTGAATTGCCACCTAGTTGAGTTAACTAGTCAACTAGTCTTCAATTAATTGACTGAACAGTGAGTAGTGAGGAGTTAACTCAGGGAATCAAGGCTAATGCACTAGTTTGGTGATGATTCCAAGGAAAAGTTGAATTAGCATGGTGATAAAACCAATGCAACATCTAAACTCAACTCAACTAGTCAAACTGAAGTGTCAACTGAAAGAGAATATTCTCCAGGTGGAATATTTTCTCCTAAAATATAGGAGACTTGATAATGACTAATTATGACTAATAAACAAGGAAAAACCTTAGGAAAAAAAAATCCTAGGTGTGTGTGAAGTAACTCCAACACCCCCCTGAACATCACTATGGTGAAAATAAAGAATGGGTCTTGGCTACGAGGCCATGTTAGGTACCCAAATACAAAAGATACACTAAACTAAACGAGGAAAGAGGGAAAACCTCATGGGAACAAAACCCCCCCTCAAATTACAATGCATAAAATAAGGAACAAAAGGTAGTTTCTAAGCAACCATGTCCTTCACTCCAAGAAGACCTCGCAACTGTGCAAGTTTGTGCTCTTTGACGATTTTGTTGAATATGTGGATGTCGGCACAGATCTGATGAAGTATATAAATCATCGATATTTCCACACATATCCACTTTATCTTCTTGTAATGAATAATATCCAAATAAATTTTGGATGAAACTTTTAAAACCGTACGGTCGTTTCCGGAAAAATGCTGAAATTTTGTTGATTTTGAAACAATCATAACTTCAGTTTCCGGACTCCGTTTCGAAGGATATTTTCCCGAGAGGAATTCAAATATCCAATTTGTTTCTGCAATTTTTTCTCAGAAAATATCAGAATGGCGTCTGATGTGCACGGCTCCCTTTTTTACTCCTGAGATGCATGTATGGTGCATGCAAAAGTGTCTGCATGTGACTCCTGAGATGCATGTCATACATCTTCCACATTAATTTCAGAAAACAAATCTGAAATGGAGTAGACATCATCTTCAATTAATGGAATACAAATTTCTGCAAATATTTTTGTAGAAGTCTCTTGATAATAAGAGGCTTGATCTTTTGATGGCTTCTCTTCTGGATCTATCTGTTTGACCTCCTGCATGAAATCTTCACAATATTATTTATTCCCAAATAGAACCTCCAATCTAGTCCATAATTCATTTGGAGTTGATCCTTGTGATTCTTCATATACTTGATGAAAAAGTTCAGAAGAAACAGACATGCTGATACTTCCTATGGCCATATCTTGTCTATTGAGAAAGTCATTTTTCTCATCAACAAAATCAGGCTCTACTTCCATTTTCATGGTTATTTGGTACAATCCTATGCATCTAAGATGAAGCAGAACTTTTGGCTTCCATTCCAAATAGTTATGAGGCGTGAGAAGTATTTTCGATGAATAATCCATCTTTTTGTTGTCTTCAATCTTTTGTACCTGCAAAAAATGATTTGGTGTAGCTTTTTCTTAGCATTCCATCAGCTCTGATACCATGTAAATGTGTTGAACCTACATAGAATAGATCTAGCTAGAAAATACTACACCCATTTGCAGAGAGAAATTGAGAAAGAAGAAGCAAGAGAGAAAGAATGGAAGAATTCTCATTAACCGTATTCCACAGTCAAAGAGTGAATAATTTACAATATATATAGGATACATGAGTAACTAATGATCCATAGTGGTGGTCTAGAGTGATCCGGACACACACCAACATTTACGGGAGTAAATTGCCACCTAGTCTAGTCTCTCAGGCAGTTACGAGAGTGAACTGCACCTAGTTGAGTTAGCTAGTCAACTAGTCTTCAGTTAACTGATTGAACAGTGAGTAGTGAGGAGTTAACTCAGGGAATCAAGGCTAATGCGCCAGTTTGGTGATGATCCCAAGGCAAGGTTGAATTATCATGGTGATGATCCCAATGTTGCATGGTGATAAAACCAATGCAACATCTAAACTCAACTCAACTAGTCAAACTAAAGTGTCAACTGAAAGAGAATATTCTCCAGGTGGAATATTCTCTCCTAAAATATGGGAGACTTTATAATGACTAATTATGACTAATAAACAAGAAAAAACCTTAAGAAAAATAAATCCTAGGTGTGTGTGAAGTAACTCCAACAAGAACTATGACTTGTGGAACTACGCCCTCTAGAACTATGACCTTTGGAACTATGTTGTTTGGAACTATGGCCTTTGGAACTATGCCCTCTGGAACTATGACCTGTGGAACTTTGACCTGTGGAACTGTGACCTATGGAACTACGACCTCTAAAACTATGACCTCAGAAACTACGCCCTCAGGAACTACGCCCTCTAGAACTATGACCTCTGGAACTATGACCTTTAGAACTATGACCTGTGGAACTGTGACATGTGGAACTGTGACCTCTAGAACTATGCCCTCTAGAACTATGACCTCTTGAAATACGCCCTCTAGAACTATGACCTATGGAAATTTGACCTGTGGAATTGTGACATGTGGAACTATGACCTCTGGAACTATGACCTCTGGAACTATGCCCTCTAGAACTATGACCTATGTAACTATGACCTATGGAACTATAACCTGTGGAAATGTGACCTATGGAATTGTGACCTATGGAACTATTACCTATGGAACTACGCCCTCTGGAACTATGACCTATGGAACTACGCCCTCTGGAACTACACCCTCTGGAACTATGACCTACGGAACTATGACCTCTAGAACTATGACATCTGGAACTGCACCCTCTAGAACTATGACCTCTGGAACTATGAACTATGGAACTACACCCTCTGGAACTGTGACCTTTGGAACTATGCCCTCTAGAACTATGACCTTTGAAACTTTTACCAGTGGAACTTTGACTAGTGTAACTTTGACCAGTGGAATTGTGACCTGTGGAACTACGACCTATGGAACTATGACCTCAATAACTACGCCCTCTAGAACTATGACCTCTAAAACTATGACCTTTGGAACTATGACCTATGGAACTGTGACCTCTAGAACTACACCCTCTGGAACTATGACCTCTTGAACTATGCCCTCTGGAACTATGACCTTTGGAACTTTGACCTGTGGAACTATGACCTGTGGAACTATGACCTCTGGAACTATGACCTATGGAACTATGACCTCTGGAACTATGCCTTCTAGAACTATGACCTTTGGAACTATGACCTATGGAACTATGACCTATGGAACTGTGACCTATGGAACTATTACCTATGGAATTATTCCCTCTGGAACTATGACCTATGGAACTATGACCTGTGGAACTACACCCTCTGGAACTATGACCTCTGGAACTATGACCTCTGGAACTACGCCCTCTAGAACTATGACCTCTGGAACTACGCCCTCTAGAACTATGACCTTTGAAACTACGCCCTCTGGAACTATGACCTCTGTAACTTTGACCTATGGAACTGTGAGTTGTGGAACTATGACCTTTGGAACTATGACCTCTGAAACTACGCCCTCCATAACTATGACCTCTGGAACTATGTCCTCTGGAACTACACCCTCTGGAACTATGACCTCTAGAAATATGCCCTCTGGAACTATGACCTCTAGAACTATGACCTCTGTAACTATGACCTTTCATAGTTCATATAGGGAATAGTTCCAAAGGTCATAGTTCCAGAGGGTGTAGTTCCAAAGGTCATAGTTCTAGAGTTCATAGTTCCATAGGGTGTAGTTCTAGAGGTCATAGCTCCAGAGGGTGTAGTTCCACAGTTCATAGTTCCACTAGTCATAGTTCAAGAGGGCGTAGTTCCAGAGGTCATAGTTCCACATGTCATAGTTCTAGAGGGCGTAGTTCGATAGGTCGTAGTTTCATAGGTCACAGTTCCACATGTCATAGTTCCATAGGTCATAGTTCCAAAGGTCATAATTCCAGAGGTCATAGTTTTAGAGGGCGTAGTTCCAGAGGTCATAGTTCCAAATTTCATAGTTCTGGAGGGTGTAGTTCCATAGGTCAAAGTTCCAGAAGTCATAGTTTCAAAGGGTGTAGTTAAAGAGGTCATAGTTCTAGAGGGTGTAGTATCAGAGGTCATAGTTCCACAGGTCACAATTCTATAGTTCATAGTTCCAAAGGTCATATTTCTAGAGGGCGTAGTTCCAGAGGTCATAGTTCCATAGGGCCTAGTTCCAGAAGGTGTAGTTCCATAGGTCATAGTTACAGAGGGCGTAGTTCCACGGGTCATAGTTCTTGAGGGCGTAGTTCCATAGGTCATAGTTCCACATGTCACAGTTCCATAGGTGTCATAGTTCCAAAGGTCATAATTACAGAGGTCATAGTTCTAGAGGGCATAGTTCCAGAGGTCATCGTTCCACGGTTCATAGTTCCATAGGTCATAGTTGTAGAGGTCATATTTCTAGAGGGTGTAGTTCCACAGGTCATTGTTTTAGAGGTCATAGTTCCAGAAGGCGTAGTTCCATAGATAATAGTTGCATAGTGTTGATGGGTCCTAGATCCATTGATTCAATAGTATGAACCAAACCCACCACCGAGGCCCAATTAGACTCTGTAGCATTTTATAGTGGAATGGTTCTCTAGATCTTGCGATCCGACCAATTTATTGATGGACTTTGTGTTTTCTTGTGAAGGCTATCCCTTCGGTTTGGACTATCTTTTTGTATTTTCTCTTGGGTCAAAGGGTGTAGTTAAAGAGGTCATAGTTCTAGAGGGTGTAGTATCAGAGGTCATAGTTCCACAGGTCACAATTCTATAGTTCATAGTTCCAAAGGTCATATTTCTAGAGGGCGTAGTTCCAGAGGTCATAGTTCCATAGGGCCTAGTTCCAGAAGGTGTAGTTCCATAGGTCATAGTTACAGAGGGCGTAGTTCCACGGGTCATAGTTCTTGAGGGCGTAGTTCCATAGGTCATAGTTCCACATGTCACAGTTCCATAGGTGTCATAGTTCCAAAGGTCATAATTACAGAGGTCATAGTTCTAGAGGGCATAGTTCCAGAGGTCATCGTTCCACGGTTCATAGTTCCATAGGTCATAGTTGTAGAGGTCATATTTCTAGAGGGTGTAGTTCCACAGGTCATTGTTTTAGAGGTCATAGTTCCAGAAGGCGTAGTTCCATAGATAATAGTTGCATAGTGTTGATGGGTCCTAGATCCATTGATTCAATAGTATGAACCAAACCCACCACCGAGGCCCAATTAGACTCTGTAGCATTTTATAGTGGAATGGTTCTCTAGATCTTGCGATCCGACCAATTTATTGATGGACTTTGTGTTTTCTTGTGAAGGCTATCCCTTCGGTTTGGACTATCTTTTTGTATTTTCTCTTGGGTGGGACCGATATGATATGTAAGGTGGTATAAACTAACTTGGTAACAAAACGGGATTAAGTTCTAACTACTGGGGGAAGAGGCTGAACTTGGGATAACCCGCTGCTCAAGCATGTAGATGACAATTCTATACCACAGGCCTAGTACTAATACATTAACCATGTGAGCATCCAATTACTGTCTGAGAAACTAATTATTAGAAAGAAAACACATATGCGATAAGATAATGGAAAGAAAAATAATTCACCTGCTATCATCATTCATCACATGATAACACAATGATTCATCTTCATCATTAAAGTAAAGAACAACAAAATATTGCACCATATAACTTGACAATAGATTAAATAGCTCTTACTCATTACAGCATCATTCATGAAATGAGATAGGAAACAGTTTTTCTCCACATCCAATCACACATGCATTTGATGAAACTAATTTGCTCTGGTCCAGAAGGACTTCTCAATTAAAGGCAGCTTCAAAATAATTCTTAACAACTAGAAAGAAAGAGTTCTTGCAACAACCATCGACCCCTAACTCATTGGTCGATGTTCTTATTTATAATATAAAATTCAACTGAAAATAATGGCTAAGTGCAGTTTAAACAAAACAAAATTTGCCATGTGGCATCTTCTTCTAACAGTTTCTTTAACAGTTAACTCAAGATATCACTCAAAAGGGTGACTTTTCTCATACTCCAACCAACTGATAAACATCTCTTCGTAATTTTGGTCCCATGGAAATCTGTTTTATTCCATATGAGCCACGTGAATTCCTCTGACCTCCATCGCATGTGTCTGGTACTTCACTAGACTGGCGTTTAATTGTTGTAGCACAGTTCGAGCTTTGATTGGATGTTCCATCAATCATTTCACTTGACCTAGCATTGTATCGGTCATCTTCACGAGCTCTTCGGCCCATAGTGAATCTTGCTTGGTATGCGATTTGACTATGTCGCACAAATCGACGAAGTTATCGGGGGTGTTGAACTCGGGGTTTTGACATCTTTCATCATCTTGTTGATCTTCGGACCCGGTTTCTCTTGGATTCTTCGACAAAGTTATAGAGACAATGTTGCTCGATAGTTAGAGAGATATTTCCTGCAATCAGAATTAAAATCATTTATAAATTGCTTATAGAACAATACTTGGCAAAATATATGAAAAGTGTAAGAGGGAAGAAAACAGACTGATGCATACATGTAAAGCTCGCTAAGCCTGATTTTTTGGTACTTACGTGATTTCTGCAACCTTTCAGATTACCTGCACCATCTTTGTTATCACCGCCATTTTCATTAGTTATGGTGGGTTACATCCACGCACCATAGTATGATAGATCAGGTACGGAAAACATGAGATTCAAAGTCACGCCAGTGGTTGATTGCCCCTTGGGTTCAAGAAAGGATTTCATAGCCGAACATGTGCCAAAAGTACGAGTAAGTTCCAAAAAAATTAGATATTGTCATAAGGGATGTCATTAAATGGTTCAGTTCAAGGTACGTTGCTCAAATAAAAGTCACATCAGCAAGTGCATCAACCATCATCAGCTCAATATGGAGGCTGGGGAAATTGAAAGGAATCGAGATGATTGTACCACACATCCTCCGCAATTCTTATCGTTTGCATCTCACACGCCCTGGATCATACCCGTTGCGCAGATGTGACACAGTAATTCTTTGAAACATCTCGTCACAAGGAATTCAATGTTCCCTGGCAGGTTTCGGCTCACTGCCCCGCTCTGTTATAAATTCTAGATGTTCTGTAAGAGTTATATTCATTTAGTTGATCTTATGCACCATTGGTGACTCGTCTTGTGAGCTCCATTCGATCGAATTCTTTTCTTTGGGCCTGAGTCATCCACTCATAAGGTAGAGACATTGTCGCACCATGGGAACTCCTCAAAAAACAAGATGGGGTCTGCAAGGCAGCCGAAGCACCAGGCTTGAGCCACAGATACCTAGGACTCATTCTCATTTGTGGTAGGTGTACCCGAGGCTTCAAAGAGAGATTCCTACCTTCGTGCAAAAATGATGGTATCACCCCATGCGGAGGCCGAAGTGGAAGAAGTTACATCGGAAGGGCACAAGTTGGAATCCACGCTTCCTCAACAGCAGATGCCATGAAGGAGAGGAAGGCCCAGGAATAATAAGGACGTAGGAGGGGAAATCCAGATTCTGAATGAGTCATGTGCACGATTAGCCACTGTGGAGTTCCTAATGCACACTATTCGGATAGAGCCTATAGAAACCATCAGTCAAGGAGGTGGGAGTCAAACGAGAAGGACATAAGCCTCGGATTATAATGTTTGAGAACCTAGTCAGAAGCTGGAGTAGGAACAACTTGCCATAGCTAAACTCTACCATGATAATAGAGAACTACAATGGCAGTTGGTGAAAAAGACCCTTGAGGTGGCAGCACCTCAAGGTCATGAAGGGAATGCAACTTGTCTCAAGAGACAACTTCAGGAGGCACAAGATAAAATCGTGAAGCTGCGTGAAGTACAAAGAGTATCGGAAGAACAAAATATGAAAACACCTCAGGGAGCGCGAAGAAGCCAGGAAGAAAGTTTGTGCGCCAAAGAGGCATGATTGGAGAACTCTGTTTTGTATTTTCAGTCGCGACGCAACTTTGATAATTTTCCCTTTTTGTAAGGAGATTTACATGTTCCTAATGTAACCGGGTTTCTTGGCCGAAAGGTGTAGACAGTGCCTTTTGTATGTAATTTGATATTGATGGTAATTTAATATATAAAGTCTCGAGATTTTAATGAACGGGCTCTGGTTGAATGCATTGTTTCCTCTTTTGTGTGCATATTGTGTTCTTTGTCCACACTTTCTCGTGAGTTAGCTCTGATTTTATACTTAACAATGTTCCAATTTTCTTTGTGTTTTCATTGATATCCTTCCACGAGAAACTTTAGACGCCGATGGATTTCATCGTATGGTACTGACGTGGCACCACTAATTCAGGATACACGGTACTAAGGACCGGGAACTTAGCTTATGGGTAATGGTCGGAGTTGGGACTTTTCTCAAGTCGAGCGCTTTAAGCTAAACTTAGGACTGTCAATGCCGAAAAGTATTGGAGGTTGGATTTTGGCAATAAGCTTATCATGTGGTTTCCTTGTGGGTGACATCCTAGAAAACCCCTCGATGTTGAAAATGTTTCAAAAGTTGACGATCGTCAATATCATTCCTTTATTCGTGCAACGCCTATTCTTTTCGCTCCTTACCGATGCTAACAGGAATCGGTCGTCGATGATATCCTTGCGTGGTGCTTGTCACGTAATAAAACTCTCGTCTACCGATGCCGATGAAGATCAGTGCTCAGATACCTTGGTTCTCTTGAGCGATTTTTGTCACCTCTAATTCTTCCCGATGCCAAATTTCTTAAGCGAGTCAGGGAAAAGTTTTTACTTTCTATTCTTTAATTAAATGTTAGTCTTTTTTAAGTAATGTTGATTTTTGCATGCCCGAGAAAACTTTGAAAGACTTAAATGAAAAACAAAATGATAAGCAAAGGCAACATTTTTCATACTAAGGTCGAATTAGACAGTGCAACAGATCAAGTGGTACCCAAAAAAGTAAAATCTTACATAGGATTTTTAGGGTGTGTTGAGTGCTCAACACACAGGTCACAATTCCATAGGTCATAGTTCCATAGGTCATAGTTCCAAAGGTCATAGTTCTAAAGGTCATAGTTCTAGAGGTCATAGTTCTAGAGGGCATAGTTCTAGAGGTCATAGTTTCACAAGTCACAGTTCCACAGATCAAAGTTTCATAGGTCATAGTTCCAGAGGGCGTAGTTCAAGAGGTCATAGTTCCAGAGGGTGTAGTTCCAAAGGTCACATTTCCACAAGTCACAGTTCCAGAGATCATAGTTCCAAAGGTCATAGTTCTAGAGGGCGTAGTTCCAGAGGGCGTAGTTCCAGAGGTCACAGTTCCAGAGGTCATAGTTCTAGATGGCATAGTTACAAAGGTCATAGTTCTAGATAGGGATGATTTTAAGGATGGACATTTATTTTAAAATGTATAAACCTTGGCGAATCTTACTAATCCTTCATATGCCAACTATAAATTTTTGGCGATATTTTTGTAAAAACATTCAAATTTAAAAGGATTTTATATAGTTTGTATAAAATTTTGGCGATTTTTAAGTTAAAATAATTTAATTCTATATCATTTGGGCGAATCATTTTTATAATAGAAAATTGTTTTTTGGGAAAAAAACATGGAAAATTAGCCCATGAGAGAAATTTAGCCCTTACAATCATCCCTGGAACTTCCAGAGGTCATAGTTCCAAAGGTCATAGTTCCATAGGTGATCTTACCTTTTGGCGATGGTTATCCTATCATTATCCAAGGTGACATAGCTCCAAGATCTAGCTCCAATATCCAACTCTTGCACACAAGAAAAAAGACACACCTCTCCCAATTTTTTTGCACAAAGAGATCATTTACAAGAAGGTCTAATCTAATTTCTCAAGGAAAATCAGATCTACCAATTTTTAGACATAAAAAACCATGAATTACTAACATTAGAGAGGAAAATATCATATATCTATATTATAAATGTAAGAAACTACAACAATATAAATACCTTGAGATCGTTGCAACACTTTCTCAGCCTTCTTCCTATTCCTGACAAGCCCTCTTCCTACTCTTGACAAGCCCTAGGAATCCATCTCAATGGACTACATGTCGGGCCTTCCTTCAACCAAGAAGGGAAATGATTATGTTTTTGTGGTTTTTGATCGATTTTTCAAGATGGCAATTTTGGTTGTCTGCAATAAGAGCATCACAATGGAGGCCACTACCAAGCTCTTCTTCAAACGAGTGTGGGTACATTTTGGGGTACCACAAAAAATTGTCTCAGATTGGGATAATCGGTTCCTCAACACATTGGGACAACCGGTTCCACAACGGAAGCTCTATATATAGAAGAGATCTTTCGTATATGCGCATTTTGCCTTCCGTAAATGTGCATATATACGAAAGCTCTATTCCGTATATGCACATTTTGTCTTTCGTATATGCGCATTTTGGCTTCCGTAAATGCGCATTTACGGAAGCAAAAATGCAAATATACGGAAGAGAGATTTACGGAAGCCAAAATGTGCATATACGGAAGCTCTCTTCCATATATGCGCATTTTGGCTTCCGTAAATGCGCATTTTGGCTTTTGTATTTGCGCATTTTGGCTTGTGTAAATGCGCATTTTGACTTCTATATATGTGCATTTATGGAAGCCAAAATGCACATATACGGAAGCTCTCTTCCATATATGCGCATTTTGGCTTCCGTAAATGCGCATTTTGGCTTCCGTATATGCGCATTTTTTCCTTCCGTAAATGCGCATATACAAAAGCTCTCTTCCGTATATGTGCATTTTTTCTTATGTATATGTGCATCTACGGAAGCCATAATGCTCATATACAGAATATCTCTTCCGTATATGCACATTTTGGCTTCTGTAAATGTGCATATACAGAATCCAAAATGCACATATACGGAAGCTCTCTTCCATATATGTGCATTTTGGCTTCCGTATATGTGCATTTTTTCCTTCCGTAAATGCGCATATACAGAAGCCAAAATGCGCATATACGGAAGAGAGATTTTGTATATGCACATTTTGTCTTCCGTAGATGCACATTTTTTCTTTTGTATATGTGCATTTACAGAAGCCAAAATGCGCATATACAAAAGCTACCTTCTATATATGTGCATTCTATCTTCCATATATGCACATTTTGGCTTCCGTAAATGCGCATATACAGAAGCTCTATATACGGAAGAGAGCTTCTGTATATGCGCATTTTGGCTTCCGTAAATGCGCATATATGGAAGGAAAAATGTACATATACGAAAGAGAGCTTACATAAATGCACATTTTTGTTTTCCATAAATTC
This sequence comes from Picea sitchensis, assembly GCA_010110895.2. Lineage (NCBI taxonomy): Eukaryota > Viridiplantae > Streptophyta > Pinopsida > Pinales > Pinaceae > Picea > Picea sitchensis. The sequence continues at coordinate 107,032 of SNQJ01S0002356.1, forward strand.
ACATTTTTTCCTTCCATAAATGCGCATATACGGAAGATCTCTTCCGTATATGCACATTTTTCCTTTCGTATATGTGCATTTTGGCTTCCGTAAATGCACATTTACGGAATCCAAAATGCACATATACAGAAGAGATATTTACGGAAGACAAAATGTGCATATACGGAAGCTCTCTTCCGTAAATGCGCATTTTGGCTTCCGTAAATGCGCATTTTTTCCTTCCGTAAATGTGCGCATATACAGAAGCTCTCTTTTGTATATGTGCATTTTGTCTTCCATATATGCACATTTATGGAAGCTCTCTTCCGTATATAGAGCTTTTGTATATGCGCATTTTGGCTTTCGTAAATGTGTATATATAGAAGCTATAAGAAATACAGGATGGCAAGAGATGCTAACTAAACTGGAAAATAGGCTTAGTGTTGGACCCATAGATTCCTCTCTTTGTAGGGAAGACTTATGCTCATTAAATCAATTTTAATGGCTATGATGGTCTATTTGTTCTCATTTTTGGCAACACTCGAGTACATATTTCAGAAAATTCACTCAATCCAGAGAAACTTCCTATGGGGAGGAACAAAAAGAGAAAAAAATTGGGCTCTAGTCGCCTGGGAAAAAATGTGTGAACCAAAGTCTTGAGGAGGCTTAAGGTTAAAAGACCCCCAAAGGCTGAGCCAAGACATGGCAGCTAAAATTTATTGGAGATGGATCAAAAGTTCAAAAGTGCTCTGGGCTAGGATTTGGCAGGGGAAATATGCCAAAGATATCTCCCCTCAAGACTGGATTTATTTGGAGGGAGATGGATCAGGGTCGATGATCTGGAATTATTCTTGGAAAAATAGAGCGATGGTAAGAAAATATGAGTTTTTGTGAGCTGCATGATGGCCAGTTGGCCCTTTTCTGGGAGGACGTGTGGGAGCAACGTCTGACGCTGAGCTCAGACGAACGGCTACAAATAGTCAAAGATAAGATGATAGGTGATGGCAGGACGAAAGTTGCACAATATTGCGAGGAACACCCACACCCTGTCACTGGTAGAGAAAAATCCTGGATCCTACCAACTAAATGGCCTATAGAATGGAATGATCCACCTATTCAAGTCATGGAGGATATTGTAAAAGAATACCCACCACCCAACAGGAAAGGATAGTACATCCTTAGATGGGGGGAAAAGGGGGATGGGAACTTCCACATCAAGTCTGAAGCCTACCAAAAATCCATGGGTCTGGGGAAAGAGCCCAAAAGGCCAGTCTCTTCTAAGGTATGGAACTCCCAATTATGGCCCAAAGTGGCCACCTTTCTATGGATAGCAATCAACATAAAAGTGATAACTTGGGACATGATAATAAGGAGAGGGTTCGCAAGCCCATCAATCTATCTACTATGCAACGAAGTGGAAGAAACCCTAAACCACCTCCTCAATCCATGCCCGTTAGCTTCGGGATTATGGGACATAAGGGTCGCAATATTCAGAATCTCAGACTGGAACATACAATACATCATAAAGACAATAGAATACTGGGGAACAAATCCTTACCATAATTCAATTATGAACTGTGCTTGGATGCTTTTCCCAGGATACCTCCTCTGGAATATATGGAAAACCAAAAATAGATGGATCTTCTGAATCCAACCTCCATCCCTAGAACTACTTTGGCAAGGGGTCCTGAACAACATACAAGAGACCATATCCCAGGCCCCTTAACAGGCAGAAGACCTAAAAACGATAGGGCACAAGAAAGGTTTGTTAGCCATATGGAGCCCAGGCAAAGGTAAGTCGGTGCTCCCACTAGAAAAACCTCAGGAACCACATCAGTTGTGTGGAGAGACATAGGAGACCCCCTTAGGGATTCCTGAAATTGAATTTTGACGGGGCATCCAAGGGAAACCTAAGGCTAGGAGGGGTTGGAGGAATCTTCAGGGATACCAAGGGAGAAATCGTCAGCCTATACACTTTCATATTGGGGCATACCACCAACAACATAGCAGAATTAGCAAGATTACTGGTAGGTCTACGCATATATGGAAGTCGACGCATATACGGAAGTTGTGCATATACAAAAGATGACCACTTATGTATATACGCATATACAAAAGATGACCACTTATGTATATACGCATATACAAAAGTGATCAGATTTCGTATATGCACATATACAGAAGTGGTCGGCTTCCGTATATGTGCATATATGGAAGTGGCCAACTTCTGTATATGCCTATATACGAAAGTGGTCAGCTTTCGTATATGCACATATAAAGAAGTGGACCACTTCTTTATGTGTGCATATACAGAAGCCACCTTTTGTATATGCTCATATATGGAAGTGGTTGACTTCCGCATATACAAAAGCCACCTTTCGTATATGTGCATATACCAAAGTTTTTATATGCACCATATACGGAAGTTGCCTTTCATATATGTGCATATATGGAAGTGGTTGGCTTCTGTATATGTGCATTTATGGAAACCGACCACTTCTGTATATGCACATATACAAAATTGGTCTACTTTCGTATATGGGCATATACGAAAAGTGTCTTCCGTACATGTGCATATATGGAAGTGGCCAGTTTTCATATATGCACATATATGAAAGTCGAACACTTTTGTATATTTGCATATACGGAAGTGGTCGACTTTCATATATGTGCATATAGAAGTGGTTGACTCTCATATGTGTGCATGTACTGAAGTCAATTGGCTTCCATATATGCGCATATACAAAAGACAATTATTTTCGTATATGCGCATATATAGAAGCCACCTTCCGTATATGCATATTTATGGAAGCGGTCAACTTCCATATATGCACATATATGGAAGCCGAACACTTACATATATGTCCAGATATGATATGGATGACTTTAGTATATGCGCATATATGGAATTTGGTCAACTTCTGTATATGTGCATATACGAGATTCGACCACTTCCGTAGATGTGAATATATGGAAGTCATCCACTTATGTATATGCGCATATATGTAAGTGGTCGGCTTTCGTATATGCACATATACGAAAGATGGCCACTTTTGTATATGTGCATATATGGAAGCTGACCACTTCTGTATATGTGCATATACGAAATCCACCTTTCATATATGCGTATATACAGAAGTAGTTCTTCCGTATATGTGCAAATACAAATCTAAACACTTTCTTAAATGCGCATATATGGAAGATGACCACTTATGTATATGTGTGAATACAAATCTGACCACTTTCTTAAATGCGCATATACGGAAGACGACCACTTCCGTATATGTGAATATATGTAAGTCCATCACTTCCGTAAATGCACATATATGGAAGCCACCTTCCGTATATACTCATATACAGAAGTATTGAGCTTCCATATATACGAAAGTGGCTGACTTTTGTATATGCGCATAAATGGAAGTGGTCGACTTTCGTATATGCATATATATGGAAGTGATCGATTTCTGTATATGTGCATACATGGAAGTCAATGCATATAAAGAATCCACCTTGTGCATATACGAAAGTGGTTGACTTATGTATATGTGCATATTCAAAAGCTAACCACTTCTAATTCTGTGCATATACGGAAGTGGATGATTGTGTTGTCCACAATTCTTACAAGGATGATTATTTTGTTGTCCACAATGCTCACAAGGATGAAGATCAAATCACTGATCTTCAACGTGGACAACTCATTGACAATGTTGGAATACCATAATCTACTCTTGAACTGGAGCAGGTGAATGTGAACCTTCTTGAAGGAGTCCAACACTCTGGAACTTGATCGGTTTGGTATAATATGAAATATGAAAGGTGACATCCTTTTCATATCTGATACATGTTCTATTATTGTTATTTCTGATTTCTTCCCAAGGTATGATGGTTTGCTTGGAAAGAGGAAGATGAAATTCATCTGTACTTGAATATGGGGTTGTCTCACTGAGTGGTTTTTGTGTCGGTTGTTGATATGAATCGACATCATCATCTTATTCATCTTCGAATATAGGGTTATGAACAAGGATTATTTCATAATGTTGTCTAACATTCCTTATCTCAAGTGCATTGTGAAGGAGTCGATTTCGATCTTTAAGTAATGTTGATTTCACTTGCAAAACTTGCAAGTAGGTCACAATAGTATGCAGAGTGGTTTTTTCAATGGTGACTATATTATCCATAGAAGAGAGGATTAGAGTTTTCAAAATCTCTTTCAGTTCCACAACTCAATCCATATATTAGAAATAGACCTCAAGGTTTTCTTGTAACTCCACCCTTGAACTAGCAAACTCAAAAATGCAAACTCAATTGTGCAGATTCGGTAAATGAAGGGTGTCAGCTTCTACCGATAATGCACTTGTTTACAATGAGTTATATTCTAAAATAACAAGTAACCTACAAAAAAAATGTTTGCAAGTATACCTCAATTCTTGGGATTGAATGAGTCTCCTCGTTCTCCAAAGAACCTTTGACTTCCAAAAGTTGAGTATTGAACTAAATATTTCCATCAAAGTAATGAGCAAAAACCCTTGTGATAGCTATCAATATCTTTATATGGCTCGAACTCTTGTTCACAAATAAGTAAACTGTAAACTTATCTCCACCAATAATTTTCTGTATTGTAGCTTATTTTCACCTTTTTGAAAATGTAGGGTATATTTTTGGTCTACACCATAAAACCTACAAAATGTAGCTTTCATGATTTTACATGGAATAAATGAAAATCCAATTGATAGACCCATATGCTAACTAGCTCGGAAATAGGACAAGGCATGCGGTTTCATGGCCATGGATTTGTCTTGGAAGGGGAATCAATCAAAAGAGTATATTTGCAAACCCTTAGTCTGCAACAAAGAGAATGAGGTAGAACTCTACATGGATTCCCTTGAGATTAAGAGGAATTGCGCCAAATAGTATTGACAACAATGGTTACTCTAGCGGTGGTCTCGTTCTCCAAGTCACCAAAACAAGACAAAATCTTGCAAATGATGTCGTCTTCAAACCATTGTGGTGATTAATTAGGGTTTTTTGGAGTCTTCGACAACTTCACACATTGTAGAATCAACCAATTCTAGAGCAATATCGATCAAAATCTAGAACAAGTACCTCAAACTCAATAAATTTTGCGAGAAAGACGTCCTCAATATCACTATCATCTCTGAGGCTAGGAATATCCTTGGGGGTTTTTTTTTATCAATGCATGGTGAAAACCCTAACCAAAAAAACCCTAAATCAAATCCAAATTTGATTCACTCTCTACGAATCGAACCAACTTCATCTATTTATTCTCCAAACTGGAGGAAAATTTCAAATTTCTCTCCATCGCATCATCACCATGGTCTGGACGAGTACACACAGTCAAAACATTTCCAAAAACCAGTTGTAATGGTCGACCCTCGATACCATTTAACTTAGAGGATGTCGAGCATAAAAAGTAAAGAGAATAACTAGTTTTGTCTGCCATTGCGGATATAAAACATGCATTCCATGAAGAAGAAGTAGAAATAATCGTTAGGGTTAACATAATTTATTTTCTGCAATTGCAAACTCTACCAATTGAAAATTTATTGTGCTTCTGGTGTTGGTCTTTGATGGTCTTGCAATGTTGGCATCTAGCGTTCCACCAAGGAAAGGGCATTACTATAAAAGAAACTTGAGTTTTAGTCATTAATCAACACCTTTAAATTGCAAAAATGTTCATCTTGTAACGAACCTGTGACGAGAATATCCCTCATGTTGATAAATTTGATTAGGGTTTTTCAGAAGAAGAGGAGCACGCAAATATTATCAATGTTTTAATGCAAAGATGCAACTAAGAAATTTTTCCATTCTCACAAATCATCAAATAAACTTACATATCCACGACCATTACTTTGTCGATTATCACTCCAAATTTGTTCTCAATCGTTGAGAACAAGAACATGAAATGGATGGCCTGCAAGTTGCACAGAATAGATGGGAAAGAACAAATAAATTGTGAAATTTTGTGGTTGGCCTGCAAGTTGTAGGATTTTACGGACTGTGAAATTTTGGGAAATGGGTTATAAGAAGAGAGTTGGTGCCAACCATATGTGATTTGATTATGGTTGATTCATAGCCTAATATTGGGGGTGAAATTTTTTGTATATATATTAAGTGAAACATAGAGCCTATGGTTGGGAGGAATGTCCTTCATTTGCAGTCGGTTAGTGTTAACCATGATTTAACCACCATTTGACCAAAATTTAACATGTTGTGCATGGTTCTGTAACTTGCTCGCTCACATTCAAACCATGTGACAATGATTTTACATTGTAAATCCATTGAATATAAATTTCCCTATAGGGATAAATCATCCTTGCAGAAATTATTTTGTTGCACCCTTAGACTTCAACTCCATCTCCCTCAGGTCTCGTTTCTCTCATTGTTCAAACTATGATGGCTCATCTTCTTAACACAAAGGCTTAGCCACATATCCCTCTCTTCAAACATCGATGATTACTGTAGGGTATAGACAGAACCCCCATTGGATCATTCTACTTGCCAGTTTGCATACACAAAAACACATCAAAGCGAAGGGACATTCTCTACTTCCTTTGTCTAGTATGATTTATAGTATGGAAACTTCTTATGTCTGTATGGTCCAATTATCTTTAGCCTTAGTTGTCTCCCCCTATATTTAACATCATTGAAAACAATTTTCCAACAACTATAACAGAATTATGGAAATGGATATTATGATAACTATGTGGAAATTATGTCCATGCGCATGGAAAATTATTGGCATGGTGTAAACATAATTATAGCTAAGAATCCTTGGAGTCCTAGACAATGAGATTTCATGACCGGTCCATGATATATCCCTGGAGGGGAAGTGGGATAGCCTAAGGGACTGTGAGGAAAAAAAACAAAATATCATTCCTTAGGTTGTGCAAGTTGATGGGGAAAGAGAGCTAGTGGATTGGAATAGTTGTAGGATTTTACGGATTGTGAAATTTTGGAAAATGGGTTCTAAGAAGAGAGTTGGTCTCAACCATATGTGATTTAATATTTGTCAATTCATAGCCTAATATTGGGGAAACCTTTTTTGTAGAGATATTAAGTGCAACATAGAACCTATGGTTGGGTAGAATGTCCTTCATTTGGAGTCGGTTAGTGTTAATTCCTAGAAATATAAGTGCTTGTGGTTCATCTATAAATACATTGAATTAATGGCGTTTATATTATGAATTGAATTAGCTCATAGTTTGTTCAGTTACATCTACATGTTAATCCTACATCTGTAACTATGAATGATATTAATTATGTTTGCATAAGCCTACATGGTTATGCCTACATGAATTAATTATTTAATACCAGGAAAGTGAGGAATATGTGAGTTGTATAATACTTATTTCTAGCGTAATTAGATGGTTGGGTACCTGATTGATTGGTATCAAAAAAATAAATTGATGGATATGTGAATAACCAATATTTATGAGAAAAACTAAATTTCAATTTTGTACATTTATAACTATCCTAACTTCTTCTGTGGTGATATTTTAAAAAACATCCCTCTCATGATATCATATCATTGCTTGACACTAAAGCCCAAATTTTATTGTTTACAAATTAACATTCTTCTTATGATATCACATTAAAAGTTATTATGATATCACTTGAAAAATTTACAAGTTGATGTTTGATATCAATTTTTTATTTTTTTTTAGAGATGGTAAAATCTATCATAAATCAATTGTTAATGAGTATTGATATCATAATTCAATTGTTAATGAGTACCGATTGCATTATTATTGGTTAGTATCCATAAATGAAGGTTATTTCACGGATTTTAATCTGAGGAAAACCATGTCACTTGAAATAATCCATTGATTGTCTATAAGAATTATTAAGCAAGTAGACTTTCACTCCTATTATGCTTCTCACTGATTTTTATGATTGTATATAAGAACTATTAAGGAAGTAGACTTTCACTCTTATTATGATTCTCACTGATTTTATTTTAAGTGAGAGTGACATTGGCATTGACTTAAACAACCTGGGTACTTTCACTTTGAGGATTTGTGATTGTGAGATCTAGATTTGAAGTGCTCCTATTATGCTTCTCACTGATTTTTAATGACAGTGGAATTGGCATTGACGTAAACAACTTGGGTACTTTCACTTTGAGGATTTGTGATTTTTAGTGACAGTGACATTGGCATTGACTTAAACAACTTGGGTACTTTCACTTTGAGGATTTGTGAGATCTAGATTTGAATTGATAAATGGTGGAGTATGTTATGTATACATGGAGTGATAAATGATGTGATATAAAATGATTTTATGTTATTTTATGGATGAGATTTGAAGTAAATCAAAATCAAACCAACATATTGGTAAACCAAAAGAACATTGCTAGAAAATGGTGAACTCAGAGATGAACAAAAAGGAACGGTAAATCTATTATTATTATTATGATTACATTCACTGCTTAATTATTTGCAAAGAAGGGGAGGCATGTGAATAAAGAGATTCAAGTGGCAGTGAATGTGCATGGGTAATATTAATATTCTATTCGACTTGGACACGTGGTATGATGTTGCGTTGATGTCAAAGGGATGGGTGGGTGGATGATGGAGGCAGAATGAGGGTGTCCTATTCTATGTTCCTCATCACTTCACATGCTTCATTTTGGTTGATACTGTAAGCGGAACTCACCACTTCCTTCGGCATTGCCTTCAAAACTGATTGCCTTCCCGCCAGAGATGACCGTAAATAACTATAATGCATATCCATTATGATGAGAATAATCATCACCAGTACATTACATGAGTAATTTGGTAATTATGTTTGTTATACTTACAGATCTGATGTTGTGAACGTTATCCACTCCAACCCTCGTCTCCTACTTGCCTGAGAACTGCGTAGAATTGGGGAATGACGATGAACTAACCCTCTTTCTCATGCCCATTAAATACAGACTGAGAGTGGCAATGAAATAGGTACAACTCTCTCTAATACCAATGATATGTAAACGTTGGAAGAAACAAATTCCACAATGGAGTAAAGAATATAAATATATATATATATATATATATGGATAATTTTTTTTAAATATGATGATTATTACAATGACGGAGGGCCATTATATGGGGGCCATATGAATTTTATGAAGAGTCGTGACTTTTAATACATTAATGTTTAAATTATAATTATTATTTATTATTATTTATTTTTCTTCTTTCTTTTTATTTATTATTATAACATTAACTTTGTTTGCATCATATTTATAATAGGTCATCTTGAATAGAAATAGCTCTACCTTATAGTACTTTGATTTAGTTTTACAATATATTTAGCTCTATTCTTCAAGTAGGTTTCTTTCAACCTTACAACACAACAACTTAATTAGATTTACTTTAGTTTTGCAGCACTTTATTTTATCTCTAATTCGTGTCAAGTTAAGTAAGTAGGATTAGTATATAATTATTAGGTGCTTTCAATTATGTTATGCATCTCCTTCAGTTTAGTAATTTTGCAGCATGACAACTTCATATTTCATTTGGTTCCTACTCTTTACTTTTCAACATTTCTATTGATTAAGTATTCCTTGCATTCATAGAGTTAACATGTCTCCTTTTTAAGTAGATAGAATTATTTATGCAGTTTGCACAAATAGTGCAAAGTAACTCATCAAAGAGGTAGGTCCCTGGGTTGACAATATAATGTTACAGCTGAGGAGTTCAACATCCTTGTTTCGATTCTTAGGCTCTTCAGTCACCATCATTTATCCTCAGGAGATACAACTTATTTCAAGTAAATATTTGTTTACTAGAGACTTAGATTGATACCAAGTTCCTAACTTATCCCATAATTACTTGGCTATAGCTTCTCCTGAGACATTTAGTGACATTAAATATGAAAGTCATAAATGGATCATTTTCTTGTATTTCCTATCCAAATTCATCCAATCTATCACTACCATACCCATAGATACAATACCAAGATATACAATGATCCATTATTCTTTATCTAGAAGAAGGTCCTCCATATTGAGATTCCATAACTCAAACATATAATCATTAATTTTCTCAATATTAATTCTAGTACTACTCAACATTCTCTTTCACGCAATAATCATTTCCGTACAATTCCCACTAAAACTAGGTCAATCATAGACACAATATAAACTTGCTCAATCGAGAAAAAACTAAACCCTAGAAACAAAGGCATTCCCTTGAAGCCAATAACCTTGCTTTAACATAAAATGTAAATTTTAAACCTATGCAAGAGAAGTAATTCATTTATATTCTTAACCAAAATAGAAAAAATAAAAATGGAATGCACACAATACATAGAGATTTACCTTAGAAACCCTCAGCCGAGAAAACCAACCTAACATGGAGTCACACCTCTATCTTCTTCATTTTATTAACTTGACCATTCACAATAAAATATTTGGGTATTCTACAACATCCAAAGCCATAATATTTTAATCCTAATTAAATTACATCCCTAATACCTTCATGAATATTATATTACATTGGATTTTAAAAGAACAAAAAAAATTAAAAAATGGACCAAAAACGGATCCCAAAAAAATCACATGTTGCAATCCACATGAAAATAATATAACACATCTCCAACACCCTTTTGTAGAATAAGGATATCAAATAAAAAATTCAAGAGCTAATATAAAAGGGTCACATTCAATCAATATCCTCACCTTGTGGGAGCCCATTAATCATGCTAGTTCAAAAGAAGGATGGAACATGGAAACTCTGTATGGATTAGAGAGAATTGAACAAAATCAGTGTCAAGAACCAGTGTCTAATCCCTAAATTGATAATCTTCTCAACCTGTTGAAGAGTGACTAGTTTTTTAGTAAGATTGATTTGAAATTAAGTTATCACCAAGTGTCAATCAAGCAAATTGATGTGTGGAAGACAACCTTAAAGTCTAAAGAAGGTGTCTCTGAGTGATTGGTCATGCCTTTTGGCTTGACTTATACCTGATAAATCTTCATGAATATGATGAAGGATATCTTACAACCATTCATAAATTATTTTATTTTCATATATCTAGACAATATCCTCACCTTCAGTAGAACTTGGGAGGAGCATTTGGAGCATATTCAATAGGTACTGCGTACCCTATGACAACACAAGTTATATGAAAATATGGAGAAGTACTCATTCGACATGTATATAATCCATTGTTTAGGATACAACATGGATGAGCATGTGGATCTGGTGAAGATCCAAGCCATTCATAAATGGCTAGCCCCAAAGACTCTAATGAATTTTCTTGGGCCTCACCAACTTCTACCATAGGTTAGGTTTCGGGTTCTCTCATATTGCTTGGTCCCCAATACAAGTGATGAAAGGTGGAGCCTAAGCTAAGTTTCTTTGGGTTGAGGCACAACAAAAAGCTTCAAGGCTCTAAAATGTCACCTCTTCTTGAGACCAATGCTTATGTTACCAGATGTGTAACAACCATTTGTGTTTGAGGAAATGCTTCAAATCATGCTTTCAATGGGGTTCTTAGCATGGAAATATATTGGTCTATCATAGCGAGACATTATCTGATGTGGTTGGAATATACCCCTCATGTGATAAGGATGTGTACTCCATTATGCAGGCATATTCTTACTAGAAGGATTATATTATGGAAAAAGGAAATGGTCATCCACATCATCCTCAAACCCCTGCAAATGATGTAGACACATAGAAAGTTGCATAATTATATCCTTTAGAAGTGATTCACATACCTTCAACAATTCCACTTGAACATCAAGTACAATAAGGGTATCATGAGCCAAGTTGTGAATTGCCTCAATTGGCCTTTGGTTTTGGTACTAACCACAATGCTTGATTCTTGTGGACATGAGACTTTTGGGTGGCCTCAGTGGTATTACAATGATTGTGACTTCATTTCTACATATGAGACACTGGGTGTAGAAAAAAAAGTATCAAAATTTCACCTTCAAGATGAACTTTATGCCATCTAGTCCATTTCTCTATTCCTTCAAGTAAGCGTGAGAATTTTATTAGAACAACATATTAGAGGCAAGTGACAAGGAAATTTGGTGTGGATAAATTAGTGGAAATACGGAAGAAGTACTTCTACTAGAGAAATCTCCAATGGGACATTAGTAGGTATATCAAATCATGTACTTATTTTGCCATCACTAAAACTTCCATCAAGAAGCAAGGGCTATACATTCCTTGACATACCCTAGTTAATCCTTGGGAGTTAGTATCCATATATTATATTCCAGGACTTCCATCAACCAAGCACAGTAAAAATTGTGTATTTGTGGTTGTTAATCAGTTCTCTAAGATGGCCATTTTGGAACCTTGCATGGTTTTGTTGAGTTTGTTAATCAATTTATGTATATTTCATATAATATTTTACATGGGAATTCACCACCAAGGATATTTCCATAAGTCAAAAGGCTTTTGCAGTTGAGTCCTGACACAAAAGTTGGATATTGGTTTTTGTTTGAAAATCATACAATCATAAGGATATATGGTTCACAGTTGAAGCCTTTTTTGTTACCGGTGTTTTTGATGATCGGGGTATTTTCCTTAGGATACATAAGACAAAGGCTTGATTCAGATTATATAAAAAAAAATTCCAAGAAACATCAAGTAAAATTTAGGTTAAAAAAGGAAGTTGGTCCTTTTATGGTAATCACAAGAACAACTCAAGGAATAGTTGAAAAAATTATTTTGTATTTCAATTTTCAGCTAGGAGAAGAATGGAATTATGATCCTTATCATCTAATCTCGAATAAAAGAGTGAAATTTGGAATATATGCTCCTTATACTCATTCAAATCTATAATTGGAGAAATTTGCAAATAAAGATAGCTCGGAGTATGTACAACATTTATTAGAGGGAGGTGAGCCATCATTATTATAGAATCAAGTTCCAGTTCTTCAAATGGGTAATGCTAGAAATAATGGGAAAAAAACCCAACCATCAATAATTGAGGCTCCATAGCAAAAAGAGAAATCTAATAAAGTAATATATCCAGAGTCATCACAAATTATTTCTGATATGGAGGAAGATGAACAACAAAGTAAAAGACAGAAGACAAAGGATCAATCACAAGAAAAAGGTAAGTTAGTCAAATTTCAAGAGTAGACCACTACAAGAGAGCCTATATTTTCTTTAGATCATATCCCTTCGGTTTTTATGTAAAGTTCAAATACCCAAGAAGGACAAGAAAACACTACAGATTTAGGACAACAAAGTCAAAAAACTATTTTTTCTCAGTTTATGGAAATACAAAATCATAATATCGAAATAAGTAGAGATATTTATCCTCAAATTTGGAAGCAAGAATCTTCTCAAATAAAATTGCTACTATCCTTAGATGTTAAGAAGAATATTTGAATATGGCCATACTCGAACCTAAATCTCACACTAGTAAATTTGGGTCATTTTGCAATGGTCATTTCGACACTCGTGCGATGTTCTGTCATGGAGATGGTGACAAAGCTTGGACCCCCAAACGTCGCATCACTTGTCGTGGAAATTGTGATGAACCTAGGATATTTCTGCCTAAGCTATGGCCTAAGGATGTTGTAAGGATGTCCTCGCACACGAGACAACCTAAAGAGATCATCGCGAGAGAAACGACCCAAGGAGATCATCATGAGAGAGACGACCCAAGGAGATCATCACGAGAAAGACAGCCCAAGGATATCATCGCAAGAGAGACAACCTAAAGATATCGTCGCATCCGAGACGACCCAAGGATGTCATCGCTCACGAGATGACCAAAGGATGTTGTCGCACGAGAGATGACTTTAGGTGCATTCGTCGCATGAGAGATGAACTATGCAACGAATCGTTGCGACGAACTATCAATATCATCAACGAACCATCGATACCATCGATGATATGATTCGTCGCAAGAGCGATGGGTCTGAGTATTTAAAAAAAATGAAAAAATATTCTACTATTTTGTTTGCATGAATCATCATTGGCACTACTATTGTACTCTATGATCAACCTAATAACAATTTCCTTTAATTTGAATTGATATTTCCATGTTAGAAAAAGTTAACAAAATCATCCATGGTCCATGCTCTTAGCTAATTCATCCTTGATTCATTATGTAGATGTGCGTTAATTAGTAGTGAAAGAAATTGAATAGAAAACCTAAGCAGTATACCATACATGATATGTGTCACAAGAAAGTATGCAAAATTTAAGCAAGTACCAAACAAGGATTCAAATCATTTTGCAACAATCTACAAAAAAATTATAACGCCTTGGTGAGGCTTGATCTAGTGATAGTTGTAGTTTTTCTTGACTGGGGCACTCACTAAGGGAAAATGTGTTGCACTAAGAAAAGTGCACTAGCAGTGGAAAACCATGAGGATGCCAAGTTTTTGATAGATAACAACTTTAGCATCCAGTCTGGGCAGTGTGTTGAAGCACTTAGCTAGGAAAACATTTGATTGCAATAAGATGGAACAATTCAAGAAAGGGTTCATGAGTTTGAACCCCTATTGAGTGTGATTCATCATTGCAGAGACCAACAAGATGAAAGTAACGAAGATTTTTTTCTATGTAATGTTTAGTAGGGTCTATGTGAACTAGAATTGAAGGCTATTATAGGAGAGTGGTTAACCATTTCAAATAGGGTGTTCAGTAAATTTGCGATGAGATGGACTCAAAAAAACTTAATAAAAATGAAGGTTTTGGTAGAACCTTTTCCGACTGTGGAAGAAATTGAGCAACTTTTGAGTGCCTTAAAGGAATGACGAAATAATTTTAATGACCAAGAAATGGTTGAAGAAAACACATCAACAGATTTGGAACATGTGGAAGTGTTGGAGACATAGTGGTGTGGTGTTACACCCAACCAACAGTTGGCTAGAAAAATTGCTAAGTATATTAAGGTAGTTCTTGATGAAGTATTTGAGGTGCCACATGAGTTTTTGGATGAACTTGGTTGCTACATGGTACATGAGGAAGTTGATGGTGAACAAGAAAATAGTGCCAACAGCCATAAAAGTGTGTACATCATACGATAGAAGTGTCAGAACTGAGCATCAAGCAAAATCAAATAATTTTGGAATGAATTTAAAATTTCAAAATAGAGTAGACTCCACACAACTAGACTCGTGGATGTGAAAAAGAAAATACCCTATCATGTAAAAAAGAGGCTATAATGCATACCCTATCCTGTTGAGCCTTTACTGTTGTCAAAGTATCAATAGGTTGGAGTCCACTAATTTTTGCCTAAGCCATTGGTACAACATCTAAAGCATCTGCAAATGCGTGAATTGCACAATGTAGTAAATAAAAACATAATTATATTTAGTTTTTAGTAAAAACCAAAAAATACTTTTAAGACATGTCAACCAATCCTAATAGAAATTAAAACTGATGAGATTGCAAATAGTAAACACCATTTATATTTTTTTTGGAAAATCCATATGAGAGGAAATTAAATAGTCACACACACACACACACACACACACATCTCAAATGTGACGGCCTGAATAAGATCCTCTTGGTTTCGAGAATAATTTATTGGAGTTGTCATATCTTGGAGCAAACCTCCCTTGATCTGAAGGAGAAAAAATGAAGTCAAGATTGACTATGTTGTTGCTCTGTTGGATCGAGAGAGGCTTTCTCCAAGAATAAATGGATCCAATAATATTTTCTCTACTGAACAGGGCCAACCACATAAATTTGGAAGATCCTATGGCCCCTCCCCCCCAAATCACTCTTAATTCCCCAATACCTAATCTATATTCTAATAAACAAATATTCATTAAAAATATTCAAAAGTGACAAAAAGTGATTGTAAAGCTATAAATGAGGTTTATCATTCAAAGGCATATGTCATAAAAAAGAGTTTTTATAATTGAGATTTATCATCCAAAATATGTTACAAATATACTAGCTATATAATGTACAACAGTCTATCTTATGAAATTATTATACATAATAATTTCTTTTAGTCTTCTTTAGTTTTCTAGTCCAATTCTTAAGTAATTCATCAGCCTCCATGTCTTCATTTTCTATGGGTTCTTCAACAATTGATGTTACTTCAGTCCTCTCACATCGATCACATCTAGTCTCATAGCCATGACGTGGAGGTTGCTTTGAGGGGCCATCACCTACAAAAACAAAAAATATTAAATTTATATGGCTAATTTTTAAACATCATTGAAGTAGTTCATTAATATTAAAAAAAACCTTCATCCTTTCGTGAGGGAGAAGTGAGCTCTGCAAGATTAGGGTTCACGTGCACCAAAAACCCTCCTACCCTGACCACGTCTAAACTTCTTTGCACACCTCTAATCACCTCTTCACCCTGGTACTGATCGCCACAAAAGAATGGGAACAGAAG
>SNQJ01S0002356.1:149864-164211 GCA_010110895.2 Picea sitchensis
GCATACTAAAGAAACAC
The DNA here is from genome assembly GCA_010110895.2 of Picea sitchensis. NCBI lineage: Eukaryota > Viridiplantae > Streptophyta > Pinopsida > Pinales > Pinaceae > Picea > Picea sitchensis. The sequence goes on from SNQJ01S0002356.1 coordinate 149,882, forward strand.
ACTTTTACCTAACGACATATTAGACCAAGTATATCTTAACTAACTCCTAAGTGTCTAAATATCCTAACAGTTGGTAGGATGGAATAAGTCCCTTCGATTTAGGATTGAATCCTTTTTATATAATACCATCAGTCTCAAGTTGTTATCCCCGTGTTTAGATTCAATTTTTAATTTTATTAATGTCTATGGTCCTTTTTAGTGTAGGGAAGGTTTGTGGGATTCCTTTTTTGGGAACATGGATTTGAGAAAGGATCATTTAATCATGGAAGATGATTTAAATCTCACCTTGAGCCTAGGTATATGTGGGGGGGATATAGAAGGATGGACCCCATGGTCAAATTACTCTTACAAAATATTGATGATGAGGGTCTATGTGACATAGATCCCTTGACTTTGAAACCCTCCTAGAGAAACAATATCTTGGGTGAAAAGGTTATCCCCAAGAGAAACAACAAATTCCTTGTAGTTTAACAACTTTTTATCAATATAGATATAATTATTACATGGATAGGAGAAGCAGGTCCATTTGACCATGTCCCTATTTTCCTACAAGTGGGTGATATTACTCCAAAAACCACATGTCCTTTTAAGCTCAATCCACTTTGGTTGAAGGAACTTGAGTTCAGAGACCTAGTTTGAAATGAATGAAAATGTTATGCTAGGGAGTTGGTGGGTTTTTAAAAGTTACTCTTGTTTTGTGAAAATCCAAAAAGAATCAAAAGGAAAACTATTGAATTGAAAAATGTTGAATTCTAGAATTCTCAAGAGAAAATATGGATAAAGGAAGAGGATATCACAAAATCTTTCAATTCCAATATTGATGGAATCTTCAATTAATCCAAGTCAATGTTGTGAAAGTCAAAGGATGTTGATAAAAAGGAGATATTAGATTGGGAAGAATACAAATGGAGACAAAAGAGTGAAGCTACTTAGATTGCACAAGGGGATGAAAATACTGTATTTTTTCACAACTATGCTAAAATGAGGAAGAATATAAGAGTCATTTGGAGTATAAATGATGAGAGAGGGGTCCAATTTAATAGCTTCAAGGGGATGAAAAAATCAAGAAACAACCATTTTAAGGAACTCCCTCAGTATAACATAGTAGATATTATTCAGATGGCAACTTTATTTTCAAATTTTATGGTTTAGGAGTAGAGTAAGACATCATGGCAAAGGTATCCATGGAGGAATTAAAAGAAGTCATTAAATATTTCTAGAAAGACAAGAACATGTGCTGATATAAATGGCTATTGAATTCATTAAAGGATTTTTTAATTTGTCGAGGAAGGATCTATTAATGGTTGTTGAGGAATCTAGACTTTCTAGTAAGGTTCTAGGGGCCTTAAAATCTACTTTCTTAGCTATGATTCCAAAGAAATATGTCCCTAAATATTTTTAATATTTTAGGCCTATTTTTCTTTGTAATGGTGTGTACAATGTTATTTCTAATATCATTTCTATAATACTTAAGCCTATGTTATCCCTTGTTATCTTAGGTAAGCAATTTTGTTTCTTAGATAGTAGACAAATTAATGAGGCTATTGGTATAGCTTAGGAAGGCCTCCATACTATAAATGTAAATAATAAATCATCCTCCATTATCAAAATTGAATTATATAAGGCATATGATCAGGTTAATTGGTCATGTCTTAGATTGATGATGCTACATATATGGTTCTCTTGTGATTTTTTGTTAATTGGGTGGAGGGATGTTATTCTTTTGTTTATTTCTCTTCATTGATTAATGGTTTTGCTTCCCCTTTTTTCCAACCAACAAGAGTGCTAAGAAATGTTTATCCTCTGTCATCCCTCCTCTTTCTTCATATAGTAGAGGGATTAAGCAAACATCTTCTATAAATTGTTGAGTTTTGTTTTAATGAATAATCAAGGAAAATTTTGAAATTGCAGATTTATTTTCATTGTTTGAGAAATAACACTTAGCTAGCATACAAGGGAAAGTGGAAGCATGCCCTAAAGTCGTGAATTAAATCCCTAATTCAATATTTTGTTGACGATATGAATGTGGAAAAATCCGAGAAAAAATAGATTAATGATAAGACAGGGAAAGGGAGAGATTCCCATTAATGAGAGTGGAAGTGTAAACCATAGTTGTCAAGCATCATCCACTAGTTTTTCTATTAGGAATATCTTTCAATTTATTTCTCAACCTTCTATTAATGACACACTTGGATCAAATATGCATATGGATGCCTACTTTTCACCCTCACCACCCCTATCTCTCAGTGCACCATCAATAGCTAGTGGAAGAAGCAATACAAGGAAGCAACTTTCCAATACACAAAAAAATGGTGGTATTATGCAAATATTGCTTTAATTCTTATTGCTGACCTTATTATCAAGTTAAGTTACATATCATAGTTGCATGTGATTCGGGCTTCGAATTCCCTAATTTTCATTACTTGAGGGGGGCACTTTTATAGAATGAAGTCAAACACATAAATGATGACTTGAGAGAGCTTAGAGATTCATGTACCAAAGTAAGATGTACCATCACATCTGATAGATGGATTGATGGAAATTATTCTCCATAATTAAGTTCTTCTTTTATTTCCAATGAGTAAATATGCTTTTGAGATCGGTGATTTCTTCTAGTGATGTGAAGGATGCACATCTATTATTTCATCTTTTGGATGAATTAATGTGGAGGTGAGTGTGCCAAATTATTGTACATGTCATTATTGATAATGCCTCTAAATATGTTTCTACCAATAAGATGTTTGAGGATAAATACCTAACCATTTTCTAGACCCCATGTGTTGCAAACTACCTATTCCTCATGCTTTGGGATATAGGAAGATTTGATTGTTTGAGGAATGTTGTAGAGAAAATCAAATGCATTGCCAAATAAATCTACAACCACATGTCAAACTTGAACCTTAGGTGAAAAGACATAGAGGAAAAGGATCTTGTTAGACTAACCATCTTGGTCAAGGTTTCCATAAAAGGAGAAGATTTATCTTGTTCTTTATGTTGGTTGAAGGTGGATGGATCTGGAAGAGAAAAAGAAAATTAGAAGGGGAAAGAGACTGAAAACCAAAAGAAAAACTCAAAGTGGCAGTGCCCAATAAAGATATGAGTGGCCCTATTGTAGCTATGTTGCAATACATGAATGTATTGATTCCACTACTTGCTTTGTTGATAATATATGTAGTAAGCATGAACCAACTTGCAATTAACTACCTCAATTTGACCATTTTTCTGGGGTTGAAAAAATGTAGAAAAGAGTAATTGACAATCTAAAAGGTTCCATAATGATTTGCAAAAGTGATTGAGAAATTGAGAGTTACGATCATAAATTATGGCCAAAGGTAAGATAAAATTACTCCATACAGGTTAAAATAAGAGTTTCAAAACTTTAGAGGCACCAATAGTGTTGTGGCAAGTTATAAAAATTGTTGGCCCTTGACCAAGTTTTGGGAACAACTGGTCATATTTGACCGTTTTTGGGACTTTGACAGCCTGTCGAATATGGAGTGCCAGACAAAGCAGAGATTACAAAATCTCGGCCCACTTTTGGGTCCCTTTTTGGGTTTTGGGAATATGTAATGGGAAAGGGATGATGGCATGTGGGTTTACCCACATTTAGGCCCATTTTGTATGTATAAATAGAAGGATAGACGATGTAAGAGGAGAATCGAATAGTACATCTATGTGATGTATGCTAAGTGAAAGTAAGATCTGTAAGATCTTAGTGCCTATATGAGACTTGCAGAAGTTGAGTGCAAGTTACTATAAGAAGTTGTAGAAGGATTTTGTGCTATAACACAAGGAAGAAGGATCTAGCGAGCTGCGCAGATATTTTGTCTTGTGCGCAGTAGGGTTTGATGGCTCTATTCATGTAACCGCTTGGCCAATGATAATAAAGAATAAGAGTTGGTGGACGTAGCCCCAGGGTGGGGGTGAACCACATAAATCTGTGTGTTATGCTTTGTACCTTGACTTGATGTGCTTATCTCTACTTTTGCGAAGTGATTTGATATATTTAGATAGATCTATTTATGCTTTGTTCTTATTAGATGTGTATGAATAGTAGATATGATATGTATGAAGAGGCTCAGTGTTGATTTACTAGATCTAATCTGTTTTTTTGTTGCTAAGTACTAAGATACCTTAAATCTAAGTGAAGGTTGCGATGCTCTGTGTTATTTGTGAAGTATAATAAGGATTGAATATTGATGAATGATCGATGCTAAGTTCTTTGTAAGCAATATAATCAAAGATATGTGTCCCAGCTAAGGTTCTAGACACCTAAGTCTTACAACCACCCCTGCCTCTACCTCGGGTGAGACTTCATCTACTTCGCAGGTGTTGTTGAAAGGGTCGGTAGTTAGGGTTTTGTTGGTGTGCTCTTGTAGCGTTGAACCCTGGGTCTGCCCCTATGCCAACAAAAAATACCTTCTTAGAGAATTTATATAGTACTGCAAAGATTCAATCATGTTTTCATTGGGTGCTAGGATAATCATTAACAAAATCCATGAAGGGAATTGGCAAAGGTTGTTACAACCCAAGCTCTTTGTTTGTAAGTTTGCTTTGACTACAATGTGAACATGTCTTGATATAGTCTTCCACTTGTTTCTGCATGGAAGGCCAAACGAAGTACCTTTTCACATAGGATTACCCAAATTAACCCATAGGATTACCTTGCTTTGAACATATGAAATTACCCTAATTAACCCTATCGTAGTAAATGGTATTGTTATCACACTAAATTGCCTTGGGTCTTTTAGTTTGTTTTCAATTTCCTTTTCAAGCCATAGATTTTAATTTTTCTTTTAAAAGTCTCATCCCTTTAAAATTTATGTTTGGTAGGACCCCTTAGGAATTAAATTTTTTTGAGTCTTAGCTCTTATTCGATCCTCAAATTGGTTTTTGATCCTTGGACCATTTTAGCTCATGACTCATTTTGGTCCCCTTCATGACTTGTCCCTAGGTCGATCCCTCCCATGACTAGAGTGATGTGACACTCCTCTCTCCTCACTCATGACCTCATAGGCATACCTCAACGTCCTCGCTTACCTATCTAATCACATTTTGAAGTGGATGCACTGCCTACTCATCAGGAAGTTCCATGGCACCTATCATGTTCATCACACTTCCATCTCGAGCCATGATTTCCACGACTGATGTCATGTCCCTTGTTTTTAGTGCTAGAAGTCGGTTAAAGATGCCTTCAAAGATATTTCATTTATGAGCTTTGGTAATGGTTTCTAATTTGAAAGACTCAGCAGTGTTGCACTACAAAAATTCGTAAGTTCTGATCAGGCGACCACATGTCAACCAAATCCGATGTTGAGAAAGATTATAGGGCTGAGGTTTTCTCAAAGTTCTTCTTGAGATTTTGTTTAAGATCTCAACAGGTGTCTACTACACAGGTATCCCAAGTTACCTCCTCTATGTATTAATTTTTACATGAAATTTGTGCTCGGGTTTTTAGTTTGATAATCTTGCACAGTAGTAAGGGATCCATATTTGCATGGTAACCTTGGTTTTCTCCTCTTCGGACCTGTAAATTTCTTTGTCTGTTGTTATAACCCTATAATTCATAGGATCATCTGTTGACTGGAAATTTTTCACTCTGGGTGTATAGGTTTGCAAATAATATTTCATCTCTGCAAATTATTTTCAAAAGAAGCAGCACACAAAACCCACCAAAATCACTAAAGCCTAATTTTTTTCTACATTCGCGCCTGGAGAATAAAGAACACGCTTAGATCAACTATCGATCTAGCGACACGTAGATCAACGGATGACAGTGGATTCCGGACCCCCCCCCCTGACAGTTCTGTTTTTAACGGTGGGGGGGTCCGGAATGGTGATTAAAAAGTGCGGACAGATCTACGGTTGTCGTGGAGGCGCGCAGATGGACGGTCCACAGGCGATTCTGGACCCCCCTGATCGTTCTCCCTTTAACGGTGGGGGGGGGGGGTCCGGAATGAGGTGGGTTTTTCCGGCGGGCCCTATCCCAACATGTCATCCATCGATTGCATCAGGCCTCCTTCGCTCCATGCTACATCCTTCCTTCACGCTGCACCTGCCAGTTCCTCACCCTTCATTCATTCACTCATTCGCCAATCTTACCCCCTCCATGAATAAACAGACTTAGGATAAAAACATTAGGTTAATAGTCATGATTAAACATTTTAATAATAATAAATTAATTAACAATCAAGTTAGCATGTTAGTAATTAATCAGTTGTTAATTAATTAAGTTAGTATTAATAACTAGGTTAGTTTTATATTAAAATAAAACATAAAAATTAAATAAAAAGAAAAAACAATAAACAAAATAAAACATATAAAATAAAACTAAAAAAACAAACAAAAACAAATTAAATATAATACAAATTATAATAAACACATATAATAAAACAAATTATAAAAACACAAAACATATAAAACAAAAAACAAAATATAATAATTAAACATAAAACAAAACGTGAATAAAACATGTANTTGTTATAACCCTATAATTCATAGGATCATCTGTTGACTGGAAATTTTTCACTCTGGGTGTATAGGTTTGCAAATAATATTTCATCTCTGCAAATTATTTTCAAAAGAAGCAGCACACAAAACCCACCAAAATCACTAAAGCCTAATTTTTTTCTACATTCGCGCCTGGAGAATAAAGAACACGCTTAGATCAACTATCGATCTAGCGACACGTAGATCAACGGATGACAGTGGATTCCGGACCCCCCCCCCTGACAGTTCTGTTTTTAACGGTGGGGGGGTCCGGAATGGTGATTAAAAAGTGCGGACAGATCTACGGTTGTCGTGGAGGCGCGCAGATGGACGGTCCACAGGCGATTCTGGACCCCCCTGATCGTTCTCCCTTTAACGGTGGGGGGGGGGGGTCCGGAATGAGGTGGGTTTTTCCGGCGGGCCCTATCCCAACATGTCATCCATCGATTGCATCAGGCCTCCTTCGCTCCATGCTACATCCTTCCTTCACGCTGCACCTGCCAGTTCCTCACCCTTCATTCATTCACTCATTCGCCAATCTTACCCCCTCCATGAATAAACAGACTTAGGATAAAAACATTAGGTTAATAGTCATGATTAAACATTTTAATAATAATAAATTAATTAACAATCAAGTTAGCATGTTAGTAATTAATCAGTTGTTAATTAATTAAGTTAGTATTAATAACTAGGTTAGTTTTATATTAAAATAAAACATAAAAATTAAATAAAAAGAAAAAACAATAAACAAAATAAAACATATAAAATAAAACTAAAAAAACAAACAAAAACAAATTAAATATAATACAAATTATAATAAACACATATAATAAAACAAATTATAAAAACACAAAACATATAAAACAAAAAACAAAATATAATAATTAAACATAAAACAAAACGTGAATAAAACATGTAATAACATAATATTAAAAAACTAAAAATTAAAAATATAAAAACTTAACACTATCCTAAGTCTACCCATCCCCAACTCCCACTCACATCAAAGCCCACACGAAAATCATAAACCGAATCGACAGACATTAAAAGTTCCGGACCCCCCCCCTCACTATCCGGAGTTTAACGAGAGGGGGGGGTCTGGAATAGTTGTTTTCCAATACCACCCCCCATACATGTGTCAACGCCTTATTCCATCAGACCCCCCCCCCATAAAACCGCTTACCACCTCAGGGGGGTCTGGAATACCACCTTCCCGAAAACAAAACCGTTTTTCTCATTTTCACCATTTTTTGCCTGCTCAGCACGTCTTTTTCCGGAGGAGATTATGGGAAAATGAAAACGAATTTTTAAAAAACTGAGAGATTTTTTTCTCCATAACGGGATGAAGAACATAAACCTCTATCAGTTTTTTCACAGGTGCCACGAGCAGGGAGAATCGAAGCCATCTTCGAGGCCCTTTTTTCAGATTTTCTCTTTTCTGTTATAGTCTTGATTTTGCGGGAGCTGTTATGGCCAGTTGGGGACGAATTTGGAAAAACCGAAGGAGGTTTTTGTCCAGCACATGCCCATCTCCAATAAAATCCTTCATTTTTTTCCCAGGTGTCATCGTTGAAGAGAAACAAACATCTGTTCGGACCCCTTTTTCGCAGAAATTAGGCCCGTCTTTCATGGCAGGCAGTTCCAGAATTTGGGGGATTCGTGGCTATTTTTTGCCAAGGCGATTAAACCGACTTCCAAAACTTATGGGGAGGTCTATCCTATTTATTCAGAGCATTTTAATGTAAAAGGGTTCGACCTGTGTAAATTTTTTCCTTTTGGCTGGACTGTGGGCCTTGCTACTCCAAGAGGTTTTTGTCTGTAATTTTTGAATGACTAAACAGTAATAGAGAAAATGATTTACAGGATTCTTGTGTAGAAGCGTTGGTGGCGTTCCTCTTCTATGTTAAGTGTTTTCTTCCAGTTATCATGCCATTTGTTTTCAATTTCCTATTATCGAATGATAGTAATAGAGCAGAATTTATTGGTGAATACTCTACATCTGATCATTTGGTAATCTTTATGTTTTCTTCTAAAGCTCAGTTTATGAATTCTTAACTGCTCATTTTCTCAGTTTTCCTCCCCCATTTCTTCCTCAATCGACACCATTCAAGCTTAAGACGATCCAACAATTGTTACTGTCTTGCCCTGTGGAGACATTTACCTCTAGATCTGATTTGATCATTATCTTATAAACAGACCCCATAGCCCAATGGTGATCTTAGAAACTCGTCAACCACATCCTCATCTAAATATTTCAAAACCCCAACACCATACTTTCATAGCTAGCCTAACATCCATCCTATTTCAAACCAAGCTAAATTGTACAGAGAGAGCCCTCTCTAAGTCTTGGAGGGCTAGATCCAAGACTCCAAGTGGTTTGAGGTTACCTATGTGAATGCCTCCACAACCTTAGGAAAATTACAGAGTGTTAACACCTGTATCTATGGTCTGGTCACTATTGTTTTCTTTAACCATTGAAGTCACAAGCCTGTAAATAGCATATCCTCTGTGTATGCATTGCGCTACCTAGAGGCGCTGCTCAAACCAACTCAATTTTCCTTACTTCATTTCACCTTGGGGATTGGGGTTTTCACTCAATTGTAGAGGGCCAAATTCAGACTACCTCCTCACTGTTTACACTCCAGAATACCTGTACAAGCCCAAGGGTTTAATTCCTAAAAATTCTAGCTTGCCTTACTAGCATCAGTATGTCTAAAAGAGCCAGCTTTATCTATTTGAAGCCCTATTCAAAGCCTTCCTAATCATTACTATCCCTTAAGCCTTTCAAAAATCCTCATCCTGAGCCATGGACACTCCTCAATCGAGGAAGACACACAAAGGTGGCAAGGTGGTTAGGACAGAACTAGTGGACATGCATATTTTTGATACAGAACCCATGGCAAGAGAGACCTTTCAAAGGGTAGGGTGCCTCTCCTTCTGTCAGAACATGCAGAGAGGATATCCAGAGGTAGCAAGACAGTTTGCATTGTAGTTTGATGGTAAGAAAACTAAGGTTGGTGATCCCCATTACAGGTGAAAGGTGGTTCAAAGCCATGACTTTGAGTTCATCCTATGCTAAAGATCTTTTTAAACCTGAATATCAAGCCAATGACTTGTCCAAAAGTATGCAAAGGAGTCAATTGATTGAACAATTTGATAGATTATTGAAGATCACACAGAGATATTTTACTTGTGAAGGGAGATTCAACACATTGTACCAGCACCATATAAGGTTGTTGCTACATTTTAATGGTAAGGTTGAGATGAATGTTTCTTATTACTTTTTGAGGAGTATAGGTAAGATGTCAGACAGGATACAGGCCAAATCTAAATATGTGGATTCTAGCCTTTTCCACTCTAGATTAATCAGAATGCTAGTCTCTGAGGAATTGCGTAAGAAAGAGATTTCATGGGAGAATTTTGTGGTTACCTCTCATTTCAAGTTGGATTTAGCACCAACTCCTCAATCACAGAAGGCAAGTCCTTTGTCACCCACCAGTACTTCTAAAGCAGCGACTAGTAGAAAGAGAAAGGGAAAAACCCTTATTCAAGTTCTAGAGATTAGCAAGCATGTCATAGAGGCTGAGGAGGAAGTTTGTCCTTCTCCACACAGATATTTTTCACCACCTCCTCCACCAGGGTTAGAAGAGGTGCCTTCTTCTACTAGGGCTGCATCCAAGAAAGGGAAGAAGCTTCCCTTTCCCTCTTCTCCTCCAGCAGTCGAAATCAAGGGTAAAAGGCCTTTCACAAGTTCATCAATTCCTAAGGAGGTTTTCAAAGAAAAGTCTTTACCAAAAACCCCTATTCAAAAGAAGGGTAAGAGCATTGAAAATCCTGTGGAGGAAAAATCAGAAACCCTTATTCAAAGGAAGAAGGGTAAAGGTAGTTCTCAGCCTACTAAAGGGAAACAAGAAACCCACGTACATAAGGGTAAGGATAAAGGTACTAAAATACCTTTGGAGAATAAAGATAAAACCTCTAAGAAAGACATTGAAAATCCTTTTGAAAGAAAAGATGAAACCCCTGTGCTGAGAAAGAAGAATAAAAGTAAATCCATGAAGGAACCTAATGAGGTAAATGAGACACTTCCCATGCAAGAGGAAGAGGAGTCTGAGAAAAATCCTAGTGAGATTGTACATGACATTGTTCCTCCTAAAAATCAGACCTACAAAAGACTTATCAAACAACTTAGAGATGCAAGAAAATAAATAGCTCGTCTTAAAGCAGAAGATAAGGTCCACTTGGCTCAGATGAAAGAGCTCATGGATGGTTACAGTCACACCCTTGACTTGGAAAGGTTTGCAGCAAGGAGGGCCCAGCCCCTTCATAGACAACTAAAGAATCTCTATAGGAAGAACAGAGGCTTCCAATCTCAAAACAGGAAGCTAAAGTCAGAGCTAAAGCATTTTCAAGATGAGGTAGTGATGCAGGAGCATCGCTCATGTCAAGCGAGCCAGCGTGAAAGCGGAGGACAGCTGGACAGGCGCCAGCACAAGTTTTGAAAACACCTTGAAACTATTGCGCAAACATTAATGTGATAAGTTAATGCAAGCGTACTTTGTATATTGTAATCGGACCTTGAGCCATACACTCTCATCTGAAGTAGATAGAGGCATTTATGTTGAGATAAAATAGGTAGATAGAATTTAATTCTAGACTAGACAGTTTCTAGAGCGCAAGAGGGAAACGGGATATAGACACCCTCATTGTGCATTGTAACATTATCAAATCCTGAGCATTGAGAAGGAAGAGCAAGAGCATGCAGATATTTGTGTAAAGATATCCATGTACAGATATTTGAATTAATAGGAGAGATTGGTTCAAATTCATGGTTTTTGTGTATGTTCTCTGTGTATTGATGTTGATATGCTCATGAATGTTTGCTTCCTGTTATACATTTTCTTTTATATGCTGTGTATATGATTTCATGTTTGAATTGAAGTCTGAGAGGAAGAAGGAATGAGTTTCAATTGTTTCTCTATTTGAACCAGAGAATTCCTGCAAGGAGTGCAGTCGAAGTGTCCACAAGGAGTGCGTTGACAGAAGGTTCAGATAGAGAAAACTTAAGTTCTCATTCATCCCAAGAGTGGAATTGAGTCACAGGAGTCGTGCAAGGAGTGCGCAGGCCGAGTAAGAATCTCAGGGTTGTGAACCTGAGTGAAGTAGCGAAGGACTACTGCTGCAAGAGTGCGCAGAGTCAAAAGACTTCAACACTTAGGAAGTGTCTGAAGGTTGTCGCAGGGAGTGTGAGTAAGAGGTATTTCTAAGAAGACACAGAGTCGATGAAAAGATCAGGAAGGATGGGTCTTTGAGTTTGTTGAAGAACAGCGCAGACAAGTTGTGCCTTGAGGGTTCAAGAGGTGTCGTAAGTTTGTGAGCAGGCGGACGAGTTCCGTGGAGCTACACTTGGTTCATTCCGCAGGAATCACTAGCAGAGATAGACGGTCGGCATTCTCTGAAGAGGAACGCGATATCCCAACGAGCTCAGAACCATCCATCATTTGGGACATGTGTCAGAAGACCTGACGAAGTCGGGGTTCGGCGCATCGGGAGTCTTGAGGAAAGGATACTCCGGCAGTTTGGAATCGCGATATTGCGATACGCGATATCCCGACGGGTACGAGAGTAGTGTGGGACCACAGGAATTAGTGGAGGATAGGTGGCACAAGTTATTGGAGTTTGGGGAAAGTAAAGTCCCGAAACATTTGGCATTAGGATTTGCGATCCCGTGAAGTCTGAAATCCCGACGAGGTGACGGGACCGTGGAAAAGTCAAAGCCGTGAGCTCATCAGAGTTTCGGCATATCGGGGTTTGGGGTTCGGTAAATCCATCTGTTTGATATCGCGAGTGGTGAAATCGCGATAGGAGAAATCCCGACAGGGTAAAGGAAAGGTCAGCGTTTACTTGCATCGGGTTTCGATGATTTGAAACACCAGCGCTTGACCATAGACCTCGCGATACCGTGAAGTCCGATTTCCCAATAAGTAAATATGGGGAGCGCGCGAAGAGTTCTGTGGGTGCATATTTCCCGATACGGAGATAGAAGAACCTTAGATTTCTTTGGGCCGTAAGAGAAGAGAAGATCATGTGAGCAGACGTTCCCTGTGGAGCGCGCCTGTGTCACGTTTGGTATCAGAGCATGATTCTTGTCTGTATATTTCAGGCAGGAGGAGGCATAAGAGGAAAAGAGCACTCTGATACACGTCACGTTTGGTATCAGATCCCAGAAAGATTCTTTGCTTTCTATATCAGAGAAGAGGAGAATTCACCATGCCACCGAGAAGAGATAGACAGTCACTCGATCCAGAGGATAGGGAAATGTCGTGACAAAGAGGCAGGCAGATGGCAGATCCATCCATAGAGAGACAAATGCATGATCTCCGAGCAAGACTTGAAGACATGGAGACAGTGAAAAGATGCACAGCTAGTGCAGGGGATCTGAGTGATTCCGACAGTGAAGTTGAGGCTGAATGAGAAGAGGAAGTTGCAGCTGAAGATGCATCAAACGAGCGTTTGATCAGAGCTATTGTCAGGATGGGTGCAAGAGCAAAGATGGACATTCCAGTTTATGAGGGAAACTTGGATGCAGAGGAGCTTCTAGACTAGATTAGATCTCTTGACACATACTTCGACTATGAAGATGTCGAAGAGGACAAGAAAGTCAAGCATGTTGTCACACGCTTGAAAGGACATGCAGCATTGTGGTGGGATGAACTACAAGCTGACAGATGCTGCAAAGGCAAGCAGAAAATTAAGAGCTGGGATAGGATGATCATGAAGATGAAAGCGAAATTCATCCCGAGGGACTATCAAATTTCTCTGTTCAGGAGAATGCAGAACCTGAGACAGAAGCCGATGACAGTGAAGGAATACACTGAGGAATTCTACCGACTGAACATTAGAGTAGGTCATCAGGAGAGCGATGATGAAAAATTTGCCAGGTATATGAATGGCCTGAGATATGATATCCAGGATGAGATGAGCATAGTAACCATCCGAACGGTGGAGGATGCTTATCAGATCGCTTTGAAAGCTGAAGAGAAGCTGAGCCGAAAGAAAAGTCAGAGGGGCAGAGGCAGAAGTCAACCCAGAGGCAAATCAGTTGCCCAGGAAAGAACCCAGAAGCCCAAAGACGACTGGAAGAAACCTCAGACTCAGACAGAGAGAGGTGGAAGTTCACAGCGAGGGCAATATGCAGAGAAAAGAGAACAGCATACTGAGCAGAGAGGAGGATATGCTGACAACAACACTTTTCCTCGTACTAGAGGTAGAGGAAGAGGAAGAGGTGGAGTGATCACATGCTTCACATGTGGAAAGAATGGGAACAAGTCTTATGAGTGTCTAGAGAAAAAGAAGGACAGTGGAGAGACTCACATCACCGAAGCGCAGAGGCAGGATGTTGAGGCAGAAGACGTTGAAGGCGAAAGATCGCTCATGATGCGAAAAGTCCTTTTGACACCTAAGAAGGAGGTGGAAAGTTCCGTCCAAAGGACCAGACTTTTAGGACTGCTTGCAAGACCAAGAATAGGGTGTGCAAGGTCATCGTAGACAGTCATAGCACGGACAATCTTGTTTCTACAGAGATGGTAGAGAAGTTGGAGTTGGAGACGACTGATCATCCAAGCCCATATAGAGTTTTGTGGCTACAGAAAGGACACCAGGTAACTGTCACTAAACAATGCTTGGTTGAATTCAAGATAGGAGGATATAATGATAAGATCTTATGTGATGTCATTCCTATGAATGTTTGTCATTTATTGCTGGGTAGACCATGGCAATATGACAGAAATGTGATTCATGATGGGCGAATGAACACATACACCCTGGAGAAGAATGGGAGG
>SNQJ01S0002356.1:164261-194921 GCA_010110895.2 Picea sitchensis
CCCTGGAGAAGAATGGGAGGACACACATGTTGCTTCCGATAAAGGATAAGGAGGTGAAGCCAGAAGTAAGCAACACTATACTTCTCATGAGTGGGAAGGAACTTCTTACAGAGGTTAAGAAGAAGGAGGATCCACAATTCTTTGTGGTCAGAAAGCCAAGGATTGTTCTGACTAGCACAAGAGTGGATGATTTTCCAGAGGAAATTCAGGAGCTGCTGGAAGAGTCCACTGACATTGTAGTGGACGAATTACCTCATTCGTTTCCACCAATCAGGAGTGTGAGTCATCATATTAATCTCATACCATGAGCCAGTTTGTCAAACAAAGTCACGTATAGATTGACACAGCAAGAGAATGAAGAGGTCAAAAGACAAGTCCAGGAGTTGTTGGACAAAGGTTTGGTCAGGGAGAGCTTGAGTCCATGTGTTGTTCCGACAGTACTCAGTCTGAAGAAAGATGGAGGCTAGAGGATGTGTACTGACTCAAGGGCGATCAACAAAATAATCATCAGGTACAGATTTCCATTGCCGAGGATGGATGATTTGATGGACTGCTTGAGCGGAGCCAAGTATTTTTCGAAGATTGACTTGAAAAGCGTATATCACCAGATTCGCATGAGAGAAGGTGATGAATGGAAGACAGCATTCAAAACCAATGAGGGGTTGTATGAATGGCTTGTTATGCCATTTGGATTAACAAATGCGCCGAGTACCTTCATGAGGTTGATGAATGAAGTCCTGAAGGATTTCATCGGGAAATTTGTCATCGTGTATTTGGATGACATACTGGTTTTCAGTAAAACAACAACGGAGCATCTGAAGCATTTGGCTACAGCAATGCAGAGACTACAGCAGGAGAAGTTGTTGATAAATATGAGAAAGTCCTCGTTCATGAAGACAGAGCTCATTTATTTTGGATTTGTTATTTCAGAAAATGAGTTGAGGATGGATCCAGATAAGGTGGAGGTAATCAAGAATTGGCCATCACCGAAGAACATATTTGAGGTGAGAATTTTTCATGGATTGGCCAGTTTCTATCGAAAGTTCATTAAGAATTTCAGTGGAATTAGCGCAGCGATGATGGATACAGTGAAGAAGTGGCATAAATATTTTCACTGGACCGATGAGGCTGAGAAGAGCTTCAAATTGTTGCAAAGGAAGATTACGGAACAACCAGTTTTGGTGTTGCCAGATTTTCAGAAAACATTTCAAGTGAAATGCGATGCAAGTGGGTTTGCAATAGGGGCAGTCCTGAGTCAAGAAGACAGGCCGATTGCATATTTCAGCGAGAATTTGAATGAGGCGAAAGTGAAGTACTCCACATATGACAAGGAATTTTATGCCATCATTCAGGCATTGAAAAAGTGAAGGCATTACTTGATCCCGAAATAATTTTTTTTGTATAGTGATAACCATGCCTTACAGCTTGTGACTCAACAGGAGAAGTTGAATCAGAGGCATGTTAAGTGTGTTGATTAAATGTAGAATTTCACATTTGTGATTAAACATATTTCTGGTACTGCTAACAAAGTTGTTGATGCTTTGAGTAGGAAGTGTTTGTTGTTGCAGGAGTTCAGAGTCAAAACATTGGGTTTTGATGATCTCAGGGACATGTACGCAGATGATCAAGACTTCAAGGAGGTGTATGAAGAAGCTGAGAATCCAGTTCTCAGAGATAGCAGCAAATGGGTCGAATACATGATCCAAGAAGGATTGTTGTTCAGGGGCAATCAACTATGTATTCTGAATTGTTCCATGAGGGAGAACTTGCTGAAGGAGAAACACAGTGGGGGATTGGCCGGACATTTTGGTCATGACAAGACATTCGCGAAGTTGAGAGAATCATAATTTTGGCCAGGGATGTGATCAGAGGTCAAGATATTTATGGAAATATGCAGGATTTTCCAGCATTCGAAAGGGAGAAAACAGAATGCGGGATTTTATCAACCATTGCCCATACCAGAGAGGTCGTGGGATGCGATTATCATGGATTTTGTATTGGGGTTGCCAAGAACACAAAGATGTTGTGATTCAATCTTTGTGGTGGTGGATATATTTTCCAAGATGGTACATTTTATCCCATGTCAGAAAACCAGCGATGCGACTCACATCGCAAACCTGTTTTTCAAAGAGGTCATTCGACTTCATCGATTGCCGAAGAGTATAGTTTCGGATAGAGACACGGAGTTCATAGGGAATTTCTGGAGGACCTTATGGAAGAAGCTGGGAACTAACTTGTTGTTTAGTTCAGCTTAGCATCCTCAGACGGATGGACAGACAGAAGTGGTGAACAAAAGTCTGGGAGACTTGCTGAGGAGCCTGGTGGTGGAGCACCATAGCAGTTGGGATCACATATTACCACAGGCAGAGTTTGCTTGTAATGACTCTGTTAACAGGAGTACAGGCCAAAGTCCATTCCATATTGTATATGGAACGCAGTCGAGAGGAGTTTATGGATTGAGGAATTTTGAACAGACTGTGACTAGGAGCGCTAGTGCAGAAGAATTCGCTGAGGCGATGAAGGAACTTCACAATTGAGTGAAGGAGCGGTTGCAGAATTCAAGCCAGGAGTATAAGCGCAGAGCCGATCAACATAGAAGATAGCTTCAATTTGAGGTTGGTGATCTTGTTCTGGCACATTTGAGGAAAGAAAGGTTCCCGAGAGGAACATATAATAAGCTGAAGCTGAAGAAAATCGGACCCTACAGAGTCTTGAAGAAAATTGGAGAAAATGCTTATGAGATTGAATTACCCGATGGGATCGGAATATCTCCAATATTCAATATCTTGGACTTATACCCATACAGAGCTGGGGGAATAGAGACTGGAAGTGATGAACAGTCAGAGGTTCAATGGCGGAAGCAAATGCCAGTTGTAGATAAGCCACAGATGGAGTGCATACTGGATAGGAAAGTGAGCAAGAGGACCAGAAGGAAAGAATACTTTGAATATCTGGTCAAGTGGAAGAATCATCCAGTTGAAGATGCCAGCTGGGAGACTGAGGCAGAGATACAGAAGCATGGACATACCGTGCAGGAGCTCATGGACAGGAGCCCATGAAATTTTTCAAGCGAGGGAGTATGATGCAGGAGCATCGCTCACGTCAAGCAAGCCAGCGCGAAAGCGGAGGACAACTGGACAAGCGCCAGCACAAGTTTTGAAAACACCTTGAAACTGTTGCGCTAACATTAATGTGATAATTTAATGCAAGCGTACTTTGTATATTGTAATCGGACCTTGAGCCATACGCTCTCGTCTGAAGTAGATAGAGGCATTTATGTTGAGATAAAATAGGTAGATAGAATTTAATTCTAGACAAGACAGTTTCTAGAGCGCAAGAGGGAAACGGGATATAGACACCCTCATTGTGCATTGTAATATTATCAAATCCTGAGCATTGAGAAGGAAGAGCAAGAGCATGCATAGAGTTGTGTAAAGATATCCATGTACAGATATTTGAATTAATAGGAGAGATTGGTTCAAATTCATGGTTTTTGTGTCTGTTCTCTGTGTATTGATGTTGATATGCTCATGAATGTTTGCTTCCTATTATACATTTTCTTTTATATGTTGTGTATATGATTTCATGTTTGAATTGAAGTCTGAGAGGAAGAAGGAATGAGTTTCAATTGTTTCTCTATTTGAACCAGAGAATTCCTGCAAGGAGTGCAGTCGAAGTGTCCGCAAGGAGTGCGTTGACAGAAGGTTCAGATAGAGAAATCTTTTGTTCTCATTCATCCTAAGAGTGGAATTGGTTCACAGGAGTCGTGCAAGGAGTGCGCAGGCCGAGTAAGAATCTCAGGGTTGTGAACCTGAGTGAAGTAGAGAAGGACTACTGCTGCAGGAGTGCGCAGAGTCAAAATACTTCAACACTTAGGAAGTTTCTGAAGGTTGTTGCAGGGAGTGCGAGCAACAGGTCTTTCTAAGAAGACGCAGAGTCGAGGAAAAGCTCAGGAAGGATGGGTCTTTGAGTTTTTTGAAGAACAGCATATACAAGTTGTGCCTTGAGGGTTCAAGAGGCGTCGTAAGTTTGCGAGCAGGCGGACGAGTTCTGTGGAGCTACACTTGGTTCATTCCGTAGGAATCGCTAGAAGAGATAGATGGTTGGCATTCTCTGAAGAGGAATGCGATATCCCGACGAGCTCAGAACCATCCATCATTTGGGATGCATGTCAGAAGACCTGACGAAGTCGGGGTTCGGCGCATCGGGAGTCTTGAGGAAAGGATACTCCGGCAGTTTGGAATCGTGATATTGCAATACGCGATATCCCGACGAGTACGAGAGTAGTGTGGGACCACAGGAATTAGTGGAGGACAGGTGGCACGAGTTATCAGAGTTCGGGGAAAGTAAAGTCCCGAAACATTTGGAATTAGGATTCGCGATCCCGCGAAGTCTGAAATCCTAACGAGGTGACGGGACCGTGGAAAAGTCAAAGCCGCGAGCTCATCAGAGTTTTGGCGTATCGAGGTTCGAGGTTCGGTAAATACATCTGTTTGATATCGCGAGTGGCGAAATCGCGATAGGAGAAATCCCGACAGGGTAAAGGAAAGGTCATCGTTGACTTGCATCAGGTTTTGGGGATTCGAAACACCAGCGCTTGACCATAGACCTCGCGATACCGCGAAGTCCGATTTCCCGATAAGTAAATACGGGGAACGCGCGAAGAGTTCTGTGGGTGCAGATTTCCCGATAGGGAAATAGAAGAACCTTAGAGTTCTTCAGGCCGTAAGAGAAGAGAATATCCTGTGAGCGGACATTCCCTATGGAGCGCGCCTGCGTCACGTAGCCCAAATAAATCTACATGTGTTAGTTGAATCTTCCATTGAATATGACAAACCAGCAGCTAAGGAAAGCACAGCTACACCAAAGAAGCCTATCAATGCTAAGAAGAAGAAGTTTGTTGTGTCAATTGAAGATCCTCTTTCTACCAGAAAGAGTATGAGGTTAAG
This sequence comes from Picea sitchensis, assembly GCA_010110895.2. Classification (NCBI taxonomy): domain Eukaryota; kingdom Viridiplantae; phylum Streptophyta; class Pinopsida; order Pinales; family Pinaceae; genus Picea; species Picea sitchensis. The sequence continues at coordinate 169,211 of SNQJ01S0002356.1, forward strand.
TGTCAAAATGACAAAGTAGGGTAAAGGGTAAGCCCCATTTTTGAGGATGCATATTTTTGGGAGGGTTAACCAATATGAAAATATTATCTCTGCCATCTATACAGGCTTCTAAGCGCTTAACTATTTGGGTTTTGGGTTTTTTCTAAGTGCTAGCTTCCCCATTGGTAGAAAGCATTACCTATTGTACGGTCAAGGCACCTAAGTAAAATGGTTTTTTCATCATGAGAGACCACAAATTACTTAGCACATGTTCAAGGTTGAAGGTACCGTGTTTTTGGAAATGCTACCTAAACCTGCACACAGATGCAAATCAAGTGGCGCTACCTAATATTTCACAAAGGGTAAATAATTGGCACACAAGTGTAGAGCAAGTGGCGCTACCTAATGGCGCTACCAAATATTTTATAGAAGGTAAATATATACACACAAGCACAACATAGAGGCACTACCTACAGGCACTACCTAATATTGCACAGAAAGCAGAGTCTGTACACATATGCATCACAGTGACGCTACCTACAAGCTCTACCTTTTCTCCTTGTAGTGCGCTACCCAGACTTGCTACCCAAGGAAGTTGCCAATAAAGACCAGGGATCTAGGAGGACCAAGCTAACAACTTTTGGATAATTTGATGATGTAGAAAGATGGAGAAGCCACAGCTGGCACTATGAAGACAACCACATGCTATGAAAGACACATGGAAAATAGGGAGTTGTGCAGTAAAAGGGAATCAAATTAGTTTGAAATTCAATTGGATTAGTCACCAACATTTTCCTGTTTTATAGCATAGGTGGTTAAGATAAGTTGTTAGATGAAATAAATGTTTAGAGTTTTTCATGGGAAGGAGTCCAGCTCGTACCTTTGGTTGTTGCCTCCCTTTTTTTATAAATAGATAGGTCATTTTCTTTAGTAGGTTCAGATGGTTGAGCAAGGCTCCCTTATACTGTAAAATTTTGATGAAGTAACTGTGATCTAGTGATGTACTGGACTTAAGACTTTTTTACTAATAGAAATCAACTTCTCTTTCATCCTATTTGCTTATGATGCTAAATGTTCGTGCTTTGAATGATTCACATGAATGATTGTGGTGATGTTATTATGGATGTTTGATCATTGTGTTATCATGATATTTACTTAGTTTCCTTAGTTTCTCAATTCAAGAAGATCTTGTGTTGAGAAACTTTCCTCCTTAAGATTTTGTGGACCTGATGTTTACAGTAGCCCCTACACTTCTCTCATTCAAGTCTTCCCTCTATTCATACTTACTCCCAAACTACTGATTGAAATTAGCCAAGACCTTATTTGTTGGTGCATGCTAGCCCTATTATTTGAGTTAGAACATTATCACTTGAGTCCTTTTCCATTTGACCCTTTAAACACCTCTACATTCACTTACAACTTTATGGGTACTGGGCTTACCTTCCATGCAATATGAAGGTGACTCCTAGTGCTAACATGTATTACTAGTATGGAAAGATATGTTTAACCCTACCTTAATCAATGTTATTACTAGTATTCCACTTACTATAAACATTTACAAGGTATGTAACTCAATGTGCAACACCAGGACTCGAATTCATATAAGTTAAACCAGCTATGTTCTATCAAGTTGTAACACTACTTAGCACAATGGTTCTACTTCATTAATAGTATCATGTTAGTATCAAATTAAGCTCATAATTATTACCATAGTGTTACTCTTTCACACATGTATTATGCTCTATTACTATTGGTATACTATCTAGGCATTATAGGGGCATGTTTTGAGTCAAATGACACATGCAAACAAGTGGCGGTAATGGGACACAATGATGGTTGGAAGACCCCAGAACTGATTCCATTAGACACAGACTCAATCCTAAGGCCTACTAAGGAGAACAAAAATCACAAGCTAATTAATCTATGAGTCAAGCATGCAAACAAACCTTCTCACAAAGAAGCGTTATTTGGTGATGGAATCCAACATCGCAGGATCAATGCACGAAGGGGTTGAGTGTCAATGGATGGGAAAGTGACGTTGACAAAATGTTTAATGAACTTGCACCCTAGTGCAAGCTACCTCACCGAGTAGTGGAAAACCCTCCAAGGAGTCTAAGCGAGTCTAGCCAACATCAATCCCAGGTACAACACCACCTTCCTTTTGTTGTCACCTTGGGTAGGAATTCTAAAATATAATGGCCTCTATGGTACTACCTACTATACCAAATAAAAGAGGGATTAGTTGGCAATTTGGTTTACACACAAGGGCAAGGTAACTAATCCTAAAACCACTTTGAGAGATTCCTCACAAAGAGGGGTTTCTCCCAAGTGATCCCCATAATACGTGAAACCACTACACCAAGACCAATAATTAAGTAGGGTTGATTACTCTTTCGGCCCCAATGCGACCTTGTTCTTGAACCTTGTGTTAGAAGGGCTTCCCAAAGTCAGTTATATAGAAACTGGATTTCACTCCCTAACTCAAAGCTCTATGTTTTTTTAGCAGCTTTAGAAAGTTATTCTGACAATCATATTCCAAATCTCTACACCTAAGCTAAGATGGGTTTGAAGAGCCCTAGAAAAGTTGTTAGATAAATTTTAATTAGCACTTGATTTTAGGTTTTTGTTACTCAAAGGAGTGGTCGTGAAACTGATGGCGTTTTGAATTGACTCTTTAAACCATGCAAGGGGAAAATGAAATGAAATAATTTCGACTTCGATGAAAACTAACTATGGGAAGGAGCAAGAGGTTTCAAGCAAAGAAATAATTTATTGATTGATTACTATGTGTTCACTACTAATGAAAAAAAGTATGAGCTAATTATCCAGATAAATGGAAGCAGTCTTGCAAGATATTTCAACCCGTTTTATTTTGATATAGATCAATCAAAAATACCATTAAAATATAAAAATATTAAAATGGAAATTTGCATTGAAAGAAAACAATAGACATGAGGATAAAACAATAGTCATGAGGATAAAACCATAAGGATCGAAAGAAAAACTAGGTTTCAATCCATCAAACCCTTCACGGGCACAAGTGCTCATATCAATCACACTAGGGTTTCACCACCCAACAACCTCTCCTAGGTTCAAAAACCGAAATACCTAACTCCCTCTTCACCAAGAGAGCTAGTCAAATAAGATCTAATACCATGTAAAAAATTTGAGAATCCATGCTTAATGAAAATTCATAAATTCTACCTCAACCTTGAGGTTCCTCGGATCTATTTCCTATTAACTTTCAGCCTTAAGGTTGAATATAAAATATAAATTACAACACTATATATTTCACTTTTGTCCAACCAAATACATAAGGTATCCAAAGAAAGTAAATATTGAACAAGTGTACTTCAAGGGAACTATGTTTCTAGCCACGAGGTAACATTAGAGACTTTTTCATTAATTGGGATAAATATTACTTGGAATACGAAGTATATTTTCAAGATAGCAATAGATTTAGAAGCAATGTAGCTCCATCTTAACCTCATATTTAATAACTATGGTTTGTAAAAACTGGTCTTAATGACTATTGGTTGCTAAATATTAGTTTACAATTATTATAACTATGGTTCATAAAAATAGTGCTCAACAACTTGTAGTGACTAAAATTATTCGTACTTGCATCGACCATACAATGGGAATTTAGTTGTCAAATCTTAATGTGTTTTCAAGACTTAGATTAAGTCATTTTGTAGTTGAATCTCAATGCACTTGACATCCATGTTTAATTCATAATAGTCTGATTCTTTGAAAATCTTGGCGGTGAATGATAAGGGAATCCAAGTAGTTCCCATGGCTTCAAAGAAAAAATAAATTTTATTTCCTCCTTTACCACACTATGTACCGCCTATTACCCCTCCTATTGACATGAGTGGTAAAGACATACTTGCAGGGGTAACACACCTTATTTTTCTTTGTTTGAGGATGGTTGAGCATACTAGTCCTCCTTAATAGATCATGTGGTTGATGGTATTCTTGTTGTAGGTTACCTTCATAAGATTTCTTGTGGTGCTAGTATTTCATGGTGTTTCTCCTTGCCTTATGGCTTGCTCCTAGTAACTATGGTGTTATAGATATGGCTCTTGAAGAAAAGAGCCATAATACTTCTTATGTCTATTGTGTTCTATTGATGACTCTTGACAAAATAGACAAATATTTCTATGGAGTGTTCATGTACTTCATGCATGATTTGGAATTACCATAGTACTTTATATATTAGGATATGTATTTCCTAGGATTGGTTTTTGTGGCATCAATTGTGGATAATAATGTTTATGGAATCCTAAGATTACAATAGGATAGATTTTCATTCGTCTAATGGTATTTTTTTCAAATATTGGTTTCATATTCAAAACCACTGAATATACCATTACATAGAAAAAAAATGTAGTTTTGATGTGGGTAGAACATAGAAGCTAAGAAAGTACATGATTATTTGGAAAGTTTTAAACCTCTACAATGAACAAGATAGCATCATTTTCTACATTTGCTTCGAAGAATTTATTCTTGGAGCATTATTAGACTTGTTTTAAAGGAATGGACCTGAGTTTATTTTCTCTAGTCTACCATAACTCAAGAAATTTATCACTATAAATTAGACATGATATTATTATACATTGACTTACTTTTCTAACACTTATGAATAATGGTATTTGAGAGGTTTCTTCATAGATTCTATTGGTATTATATATTTGGATCGATGATATTTCCATAGGAGTTTTCAAAACCATATTTGAATGGATTATTTACAAAAAATTGAGGGAATAGTGGCCTATAGGCTATGATATCACTATGAAATAAGTTTATACAAGTTCCTTTGTGTCTGAATTTTCATCTCTATTATGAAGGATTATGTGGTTGTGATTATCGTTGATCACTTAGGTAGAAATGGTGGGAAACATATATGTCTTGGAATATGGATTGTTGGATGAATACATTGGGTGGATGAAGTTAGTGTTGATTTTGAGATCTAAACATCAAACTTTAGCATTGGAATAAAGGAGTCTTGGGCCAACCTATGTTCATCCTTGTTTCATATTGACCTATGTTCATATTTTGCTTGGGACAACCCATTCTTGATCCAAAAATAAATGAGTCTAAATATAACTTTCCTTTTTAGCCAAATCATAATTGTTTTAGGTGATGAAGAAGAGCTACTAGTTGGGAATTCTGTGTATTATTTTTAGATAAGAAAAGTTTCATTTTTTAAGTGTTGTTCTAGGTCTTGTATCCTAAATGAAAAGTTACACCACCTATTTTCAAAAAAAAATGTATATGTATCATAAAGGAGGTGATTTTTGGGTTGTATTAGACCTTTTTATAAGCATAATACCTACAGATATGGCATTTAACAGTAGCCTACGGAGAAGCGCCAAAATGCTCTTAAGGATATGAATATGTTCACTTGCCTGATAGTATTCTTTAAGAACAAATGATTATCTATATGGGGGTTATTTATATCCATTTGGCCATGATATTGAAACACAATTATGGTTCCCATAATAGATGTTCAGTGGTAGGTTTCTTCAAGTCTTGCCTCATAATCTTGACAGTAGCCAATCTGTAGCATGGAAACATTTTTGAAACAACATCATCTTCAAAGATGATCAAGGAAAATCAAAGTCTAGTTTCAATTAGCAGTGATCAAATTTGTGTAAATATTTGGATGTTGAAATTACCATGCTTGAATATCATCCTATTCAAGTCCACTAACAATCATTTACAACAATTTACCTTTCTAGCAGAAAAATATCATTGCAAGTTACAATTCCATCCACAGAAGGACTACAAGGGTCTCTTTCAAGACACACAAATGATTACACCAACAAATCAACCCTCAATCACTCATCATATTTAGATCTGATCTAAAATTTCAGAAACATGGGAAACAAAGATGAGAGACCCCCAGACATTTTTCTTATAGCATATGGTAGAATCGATTTAAGGAAGAAAATGTTGGGAGGTGCATAGCATAATTACCGATGTTGCAGGTGGTATTGATCCTCTAGTGTTGGTGGGGTGATCTCCTCTGTCACTCGCACTCATGTGGGCTCCTTCCTTCTTTGTCGCTCGACCTCTATGCAGACTCCTTCCTTCTCTATCGCTCAACCTCTGTATTGCAGGCTCTTTCCATCTTCTTTGTCGCTCGACCTCTGTGCAGGCTCCCTGCAACTTTCTTGGTCAAGGTTTTGTTTAGTGATCGGGGTTTTGAAATTTGGGCATGTGGGTTTTCTATAGTGGTTGGGGTTTTGTTTGGTAAGGTTTTTTTTATAATATATATATAATATAATATAATTAACATATCTTATAATTATATATAATATAATTTATAGATTATATAATAATATATAATATATATTAATTATATATTATATAGAGGGTGTAATGGTTAAGAACATGAATTTACTCCCAAGCGGTCACACTAAGTTTACGACGATGACAATGCAAATGGAAATGATGATGACGATGATGATGACAATGACGATGACGATGATGATGACAATGACAATGACAATAATGATGGCATTGATGATGTCGATGATGATAATGGATGATGATGATAATGGATGATGATGATGATGGAAATGATGATGATGTTGACAATGATAATGACGATGACGATGACAAGGATTATCATGAAGAGAATGATGATAACAATGATAATGACGATGATAATGACATTAATGATTATTATGACACTGATAATGATAATGATCACGTGAATGATGACAATGATGACGATGATGATCATCGTGATAATGACAATGGAATAAAATGATGATGATGGAAATGACAATGTTAATATTGATCACAATGATGGTGGCAATTATGACAATGAAAATCATGATGATGACAATGACGATGATGATGATGATGACAATGATGATGATGATGATGATGATGATGAAAATGACGATGATGAGGATGACGATGACAATGAAGATTATGATGATAATGACAATGAAAATGATGATGATGATGATGATGACAATGATCTCATGGGTGATTAGACACCACTAGAGCATGCATTGCATCGATTGTTATCATCTGAAAATGCAAGACCAGTTTTCATTTTCAAAGGTTGATGCGCCAGCATATATGAATGTTGGAGCATCATGGTATGAGTCATTTGAGATGTGGTGATGAACATCCATGTGTTTTCCTTTTTTTTAACATGTTGAGTGATATTTATCTATTTTTAGGCATGTTTTGTTGTTCAGTTCATCTATTTGGATACAAGGTTTCACATGCTTACAACCTCTTCAAACATATCTCAGTTCAACACTAACCTATAATTATCTTTGATAGGATGTTGAATCCACAAAAGTTTTCATATAACAATCTATTATATATTCCTAATCATATAAAATTCTCATAGTATTTTTAATGCATATTTTTGGAAATTATCCACATTGACAAGTTTTGTCAAATCAAGATCGGAAGATCTATTCTTTTGAATTTATTGAAAATGTAGAAGTTCCTTATAGAAAAATATATATTTAAATTTTTTCTCCTCTTAGTAATATTTCCAACAACTATTCAGTTGACTTGGACTAATTTCAAAATTGTGTTACACCCTTTTGAAATTAGCAGTTTACCGACATATTTCCCTACAATCTTTGTAGGTGCAATTTCATGGTTGGAGACCAAATTCCACCACCAATGGAGGATTATCTAAGTATATATGGAAGAATTTTTGTATTGGGCATTGATTATACATTGATTTTAAATACTCAACAACCTTCATCTTTGTATTATGTTGTTTCAATATGTCTTCTTATTCATCTTATATGTCTCCTTCAAAATGACAATCGATCACCACTTTTACCCATTTTAATATAATTTTCTATCTTAGAATCCAGAAAATTTCCACTGGCACAAAAATGTCAATAACAAAATGATATGAAAATATGGAGTAGGAATATGTTTCCATCGTTTCCCCTAGGGGTCACTTTTTTTTTCATTTTTGGGCTACAATGAATAGTATTTTGGTCCTATAATAGGGATTTTCGAGTAATGTTACAAATTTGTTTGGCTTTCTTGAGGTTTTTTAAACTTCTATTCCAAACCTAAGGTTAAGACATTAATTGGTATTTAAAACCCTTTTACTTCAACAATCAGGTCCAGCTCTTACTAAATTATTTCAATTTATTTTATAGCCCTCTTCCTTCATCTCAATTTATTTTATAGCCCTCTTCCTTCATTGAATTCTCTTTTTCCTTCATCAGGTTCCTTATTAGGTTCATCCTTGGCCTTTTTCAACTAATGAACTTATGTAGATATCCTTGTAACTATAGTCTTTATTGGACTTCCTTTCCATGGGATTTTCTAAAGAAAGTTGCAAGTAGATGGAAACCACAGAATCATATAAATTCCCCCCTAGTTCACAATGAAAGGCACAACACATACCCAAGTGGATGTTCTAGAAAACCCATGAAAATTGCCACTGGTTACTCAATTGAACACATTATACCCAAGAGCACGACCATGACGATGGGTATCTTATTGAAGAAGATTGAAACTAGTGGTTTGCAAATTTAATTCTAAATAGGCCCTTGACATATATTCTTAGAATGAATAAGAGTAAAGAGTATGATTTTCTTGTGCTTTCAAAACACAAAAACTTCTTTGGGATAGAAGTGAATTTTCAAGACAATGAACTTATGTCACCCAATTTGTGTACTTTGAAAGAAATTAAAAATAGGGTTTATGGTTTACATGATGAATTGATGATGTAAAAAAGTGGGTGTGTGAGTCATATTTGAGTCCAGAAACCCTCCCATATCATTAAGGCATGCAAAATGTCTATCCATGTCAAATTTCAATGTATACAGAAATAGTTTGTGAAAATTTCAACGTTGGCCCCATTCATGACAGGTCACTGGCGTTGCCCATGTCTAGTCCTAGTACAATGTATTTTTGTTGTTCCTTTTAAACTTTGTTTGACACACACGTTCCTACATCTAGTACTACAAGGACATGATGTAATAACGTCGATAAACAAGTACTTATAGTGACCTTAAAACTTGATTATTATTATTAGTAGTATAATTATACAAAAACATCAAAATTTTATCAATAATTATGGCAAAAAAATACACACTCTTTTTTTAATTATTTTGGCTAAGGAGGAAGGTTAAGTGTGATGCATTTTCATCTTGTTGAAGAAGATTGAAATTGTTGGTTTTCATATTTAATTCTAAATAGTCCCTTGACATTTGTTCTTAGCATGAATAAGAGTAAAGAGTGTGGTTTTCTTGTGTTTTCAAAACACAAAAACTTCTCTGGGATAGAAGTGAACTGTTAAGACAATGAACTTGTGTCACCCAATTTGTGTACTTTGAAAGAAATTAAAAATAGGGTTTATTGTTTACATTATGAATTGATGACGGAAACAAGTGGGTTTGTGAGTTATCTTTGAGTCCGGAAACCCTCACATATTATTAAGGCATGCAAATAGTCTATCCATGTCAAATTTCAGTGCATACAAAAATAGTTTGTAAAAATTTCAACGTTAGCCCCATTCATGACATGTCACTGAGATTGACCATGTCTAGTCCTAGTGCAATGTCTTTTCATTGTTCCTTTTAAAATTCATTCGACACACACATTCTCGCATCTAGTACTACAAGGACATGATGTAATAACGTCAATAAACAAGTACTTATAGTGACCTTAAAACTTGATTATTATTAGTAGTAGTAGAATTATACAAAAACATCAAAGTTTTATCAACAATTATGGAAAACAAATACACTATTTTTTGAATTATTTGGGCTAAGGAGGAAGGTTAAGTGTGATACATTTTCATCTTGTTGAAAAATATTGAAACTGGTGGTTTGTATATTTAATTCTAAATAGGCCCTTGACATCTGTTCTTAGCATGAATAAGAGTAAAGAGTGTGATTTTATTATGTTTTCAAAACACAAAAACTCCTTCGCGATAGAAGTGAATTGTCAAGACAATGAACTTGTATCACCCAATTTGTGTACTTTGAAAGAAATTAAAAATAGGTTTTATGGTTTACATGATGAATTGATGATGGAAATAAGTGGGTGTGTGAGTCATCTTTGAGTCCGAAAACCCTCCCATATCATTAAGGCATGTGAATAGTATATCCATGCCAAATTTCAGTGCATACAGAAACAATTTGTGAAAATTTCAACATTGGCCCCATTCCTGACAAGTCATTGACATTGCCCATGTCTAGTCCCAGTACAAAGTATTTTTGTTGTTCCTTTTAAAATTCGTTCGACACACATGTTCCCGCATCTAGTACTGCAAGGACATGATGTAATAACTTCGATAAACAAGTACTTATAGTGACCTTAAAACTAGATTATTAGTAGTAGTAGTTAAATTATACAAAAACATCAAAATTTTATCAATAATTATGGCGAAAAAATACACACTCTTTTTTGAATTATTTGGGCTAAGGAGGAAGGTTAAGTATGATACATTTTCATCTTGTTGAAGAAGATTGAAACTGGAGGTTTGTAGATTTAATTCTAAATAGGCCCTTGACATCTGTTCTTAGCATGAATAAGAGTAAAGAGTGTGATTTTCTTGTGTTTTCAAAACACAAAAACTTCTTTGGGATAGAAGTGAATTGTCAAGACAATGAACTTGTGTCACCCAATTTGTGTACTTTGAAAGAAATTAAAAATAGGTTTTATGGTTTACATGATGAATTGATGATCGAAACAAGTGGGTGTGTGAGTCATATTTGAGTCTGAAAACCCTCCCATATCATTAAGGCATGTGAATAGTCTATCCACATCAAATTTTAGTGCATATAGAAATAGCTTGTGAAAATTTCAATTTTGGCCACATTCATGACAAGTCACTAACGTTGCCCATGTCTAGTCCTAGTACAATGTATTTTCGTTGCTCCTTTTAAAAAGATAGTTTGAAAAACATGTTATCACATATAGTACTACAACGACATGATGTAATAATGTCGATAAACAAGTACTTATAGTGACCTTAAAATAGATTATTAGTAGTAGTAGTAGAATTATATAAAAACATCAAAATTTTATCAACAATTATGGAAAAAAATACACACTCTTTTTTGAATTATTTGGGCTAAGGAGGAAGGTTAAGTGTGATACATTTTCATCTTGTTGAAGAAATCATGTATTGTTGGCTATTGATTCAATAAGAAGGATGTATTTCTTTATCTACTTCATTTATGGTTTCAAGTTTGGTTCTCTTTGTTTTTCATGGTTGAATGTTATTAATTGGTTGTAATTTCATGGTTGTGATGGTGCATCTTGTATAAGGGTTTTAACTTACTCTTGCATAATGAAAAAATATATTTTGTACTAATAGCAACACATTACTAAATTACTTATTTATGTCTACTCTGTAATATTCAAACCCTCTTTTTCTTTGATCTCGATTCCATCACCCAATTGGATAGACACTAATCTTGGTAATCCACCATTCCTTTATTTCTAAAGTATATCATAAAAATATTTTCTAGGGTATCTTGCCTTTCTGTTGAGAAAGTGATAACCTAAAGTGAGAGGAAGATTTGTTGTGGTGATGGGAAACCTTCTTATTTTCACCTAAGGTTGCACTTGATTAAATAACTTTGTAACATTTGAAGTGTAGGTTTAAGAGGTCATGTTACCACACAAACTAGCACCTTTAGCTTAAGTACCAAAGATTAGGTACTATAATTGTGGAACATGGGAGTTTGGTCACTGACACCTCATCAATTCTCCTCTGCACTTTAGACTGAGGAAAATTTTCCTAGATAAGGGGGGGTTTTTTATTGGTTACGAGTGGGAGTATAAAGAACCTAGAAACAACAAAATTGAACAATAATAAAAAAAAAAGGGTTCAATGTGATGAATCAAAGGGAGCCCAGTGCCTTATCTATTTGGGATATGGATTCATTTAAGAAATTTTAAGTGGGAAAATCAAGGGCTATAATAATCCAAGTGGCATGCCATACCAATAATTAGCTTAATGGAAAGTAAACAATCAAGTGTTGTGAACAAATTAAATATTAATTTTGGTGGATAAACATTACAAGGATGTGAGTGAGAGGGTCTATCTAGATCTAAAACACAAAAAAATATTGAAAGTGGCCCTTATTATTACAGAAATATTCCCTTGCAGACCAGTGAATTTTCTCTTGGATTAGAGACCCCTACACCAAGACAGAAAGTTTCATTTGGACACTACCATTTCTATAAATTTATTTTTTCCATTGAAAAGGAGAGAAGGAGGGGAAGTGTGATTTACCTCGTTTATGACATTTATCCTAGATGCTCCAATCCATAAGCTCAATCTGACTCTCAGCATAGATCATTACCTGCAATGGACAACACAATAAAAATGAATATCTCCTACTCTAATGGATTAGACAAAATCAATTCATCTATGTAGATTAGGACAACCATAGACAAGCACATGTAAACATACACTTGAAGGAAATAGGCCAAGTATATTAATGATAACTTAGAAGGGAAAACTTACAATCTTCAGATGGTGTTGCAACAGCCTCTCCAAGTCCTCCTCATCCAACCCTTTCTCAAAAGATCCACAATCAAAATAACAATGCTTTGTTGATTTCTCCTCCTTTTCCCCATGGAAATGTCTATATTTATAAGCTTTGAGAGGGTCAACCACCTTGAGTATTTTTGGAATTAGTTGAGGATATGGACCCATTAGTTTTGATTTCTTCCTTAGATGCAGCCATGCAGTCAGATTCGATCCAAACTAACCCAACATATCCATAGTTTTCTTTTAGAAGAAAGTGGGATTTCCTCCAATATTCCCTCAATCAACACAGTGCTCCCTTGAAATGGACAATGAAGAAATGTAGCACCCCCTTAAGATGTTCAAGGAGCACTAGTGCTCCCTATATATGAGCATGGGAGCGTTGTTCTTCCAAAATGTCAAAAAGATGAGTAATTCCCCAGGTAAAAAACATGTTCTGACTGTCAAATGATGGGGATTCTTCTTCTAACATGTTTTAGGGTTGTAGAAAGTGTTTTTATGGTGTCATTCGAGATGTGACACCTATGACACTTGCAACAATGAAATTTTGACACTTATGACACTTGCGACAATGAAAGTGTGACACTTGCGACACTATCGAAGTGAGGAATTTTGATGTGTAACAGATTTCCCCCCAAAGTGTGAATCCATAAGAGGAACGTTGATGGCCGAAACACTTTGTAGATTCTTCAAAGCAAGGGTATGGAGTTGGAGGACCTGGTAGAAGCTATAGACAACCATCAAACAACATTAATATATGTTCCATCCCCGAGGCAGGAATACCTATGCTCGGAATACAAGTGACTCAAAGCATGGCCACCAACAAATATATTGTGGATCCATGATGATATTGACTAAGGGGATGGGTGCCAAAGATACAATGTGGATTCATCCCTCTATGACCTGACTTGATTGTACCCATGAAAGAATACATAGTGGAGATACAATGTGATAAGAACATAGCCATAGACCAATACAAAGTGTATCTATGTTAAAATATATATATCAATCGAATTATCTCCATCGCAATGTGGGTAAAGTGTACATGCAGATGAAAACTCTACCCAAGATCTTCATCTCGATCCTATAACAGTACAATTATGTCCATGTGAATAGATTATTTGATGTCAAACATGGAAGAAACTGCTTGATTACTAGTCATTGAGGTATACCGTAAACAAGCATGAGAGAAATCACCATTTATCTCGATGACTCTCAAGGTACTTTAAGTACAATCCAGCGAATGTGAATAATGAGTTAAATTCGAACATTCACGAAATCTATCGGTCAGGGGTCATTGATGTATACCCACTATCGAATGTGAGGAGGCCTATCATTGAGGCATGTAGGTGCCAAGGTATCTATGTGTTCCTAAGTCTATTTCCTGGATAATTTGTTGAATTCGATAGGAAAAGACTCGTCGAAGGAGGGAATTGATGTATCCCCCATTAATCGACATGAAACTTGTCACGAAAAAGCGATAAGATATAGTAGATAAAAAAATGGACCAGCATGGGTACGGGAACTGGTAATATTGTAGATGGTTGAATTTGAGGTGGAACTTTCTTTGAACACTGAGGCACGACATAAGACTTGGCAGCATAGACTCAGCATGGACCAAAACATAATGTGAAAATTGTTGGGGCATTCTTTGGATGGGCCAAAGGAGTAAAAAGACTCATAGGATTGGTTCAGTGTGGAGGAAAAAAGATTATCCAAGTGTATGGTGAGGTGAATACAAGTGTCATGTTTAAGGGAGACCATAAGAGTTGCCTTAAAAGATCTCAAGAAACTCAACCCACTTCCTTCAATTTTTCCCCCATCCAGATAGAAGAGTACCTCTTTTTTTGTTTAACGAGATCGAGGAGGGTAATACATGCTCGATATAACTCACCTTCGATAAGCTCATGTTCCTTTATTTAATGAAATGGAAGAAGTAAGGGTTTGTTCCCAGATAGTCCCTTCAATGTGTAGTTTTGTGAGTCCAGAGAAGGAAAAATCGGTTGTTTTTCATGTTTAGGGAGTTTGAAAATAACTTAAAGAAAACTCAAGGGTTGTCCTTTTTCGTAATTTTACTCTCTGAGGTCCAAAAAAGTATAAAATAATACGATGGAGAACTCTTCTAGCCAATATTGACTAGAGCATTCATTTTTCGTAGTTAGTATGTTGGGACCGAAAAAGGGTTAAACTACCATCCAATAGACGACTCTTCATATTTTAACAAGCTCGAAGTATGACAAAGGTTGCTTGATAGAGTTGTAAGGTAATCAAAAGATTATGCTCCATATATACCTGCGTAAACAAATCATTCTAGGTAAAAATGTCAACAATTCCTTTTAAAATCGACGATGATTGGAAAACCTCAAAAAATAAGCATTACTAATGTGAAAAGGGGTTAAATGAATTTAATTTAGAAATGGTAAACAGTCAATTAGGGTAAAAACTAATTCATTTTCACCTTTCACTTTGTAATGTGCCCTTTTCTCTTGAGTTTTCCCTCTTTTGGAGCAATTATTTTGGCATCGATTATGGGAGCTACAAGTGATAATTTTCAATTTCTTGAGGACCAGTTTAGTAGTCTGATACCCCCCATCATTTTGCATGCTTTATTTTTTTATTTCGGTTCTTATTTCATTAGTTTTGGCCCTTTAGGAGGCCTCATAGCGTTGAACTAAATAATTGCTCCCCTAGGTCATCGAGGGGAGTGCGAGTTCAGATTTTTGTGCCCTGGTGTCCCCTTTGCGGGTGCGCTAGAGCTTTGATTTAGTCTTTAGGGGTGTGCTGGGTGCAAAATTTTAAAAAATATTTAGTTTTTTCCCATGAAAAAGCATTTTCCCTCTTAGAAAATTTGGCGAATGAGTTTTCTAGTTGGTTTGCAGGTTTTCATTGGCTAAAATGATCAAACGGAAATAAAGAGGGCATGAGATTGATGATATGGCCGCTTTGCAATACCCTCGAGCAAGGGAAACACTTCGAAACTGTGAATTGTTGAAATATTTCAAGCTACAGAACATGCGGAAGGAAGTCCTTATGTTTGAGCATTTTATTGGACTGTGGGACAATGATCTTGGATCTTTTCATCGTGACTTATAAATAATTGTATTAAATGAGCATAAATTAAAGTGCACCATTAAAGAAGGGAAAACTTAGAAATGAAGATACATAAGCATCATATCTGAACACAAAACTTCATAACGGATTTCATCCCTGGTGGACTACGTCTATGAGTCCTGCTCTCAAATGGGTAGGCTATTTTATTAACTCAGCAAAATAATTTGGCAAATACATGAATATACCTCATTCTAAAATCAAGCTGTAGAAATAATGCTCAAATCATAAAATAAACATCATCATTGGATTCGTGGTGTCGAATTACCCAAAAATGATTGTCTCCATAATCTGATCTAACTCTGGCACTCCTCTTAGCACTAGAAGTCACCTTCAGATTGCATTGAAGGTAAGCCCAGTACCCATCAGTTTATATGTCACAGGTAATTGAGTTTTGAGTGGTCAAATGGAAAAAACTCAATAATAATAGTGTTCTAACTCAGAAATCTGGACTAGCATGCACCAGCCATTGAGGTCTTGAATCAACTTCAGTCAATAAGTTGGAGTAAGGGTGAGTAGGAGGAAGATTTAGTGAGAAAGGTGTAGAGGTCCACTATGAACATCAGATTTTCCAGCAGCCTAAGGAGGAAAAACTTAAAAACAAGGTCCTCTTGGATTGAAATTTCAAGGAAGCTGAAAGAAATCATAGCAGAACTATAATCAAACATTTATCATAATCCAGTTACAACAATCCATGTGAATCAATCAAACATGAACTCTCTCAGTATCAAAGTAAAATAATATGGAGTAAGAAAGATGACTTAGATTAACCAAGATGTCTCAAAAACAAATACATAACCAGAGAACCAGTTGTTCTCAATCAAAATATTACAATAGCAAGGAGCCTAGCTTAACCATTCGACCTTAACAAAATATCAAAACTCCCTATATATACTAAAATGTTGCAACCACCAAGAATGTGATCAGATCACTTCCTTCAAAGCCTTCAGTCGGTGCCCACTCTGTCAGGTAGTGCAGACCTTGTTATGTCAAATGCGAGCTAGACATAGTTATGTGCTTTACAGGAAAAATTACCCATAAGGAAGCTTTGGATCGTAAGTGTGCCTTCATGGCTGCTCTCTGCAATGTTTTACATTTATGGGATGAGGCGAGGTCTCAACTGCTGCCCAAAATCTTCAGTAACTGTCTTCATTGGGATTAGGACTGGGCCTGACACCCATAATTGTTCTCAGATAGTGCCAATGACTTCTGCGAGTCCATCCTGACACCTCGAGGCCATGAATGGTCTTTTTATGTGACCAATGCAAGATTTTCAGGTGGCAATCGGATAGCGTATGCACAGAGGTGATGTGGAGAGAGGTGCTTGGAGAAAACTCGCATGGCCCAATGAGTGAGCAACGACCATGTGGAAGGAAGCGATTGGGGGAGCGGAGGCTGGGATGAGGTTGCGGTGGCAAGGGAAAGGCAGAGGTGGCAAAGGAATGAGGGAGGTGTGATAGGCGGGGAGGAGGTGACGTGTAAGGGAGAGTGGAATGTGAGGGGTAGGTGTTGGGAGGTGATAGGAGGTATCGGGAAAGGAGGTGTGATAGGTGGAGAGAGGGTGCTTGAGTTGCTTAGGCCTCCAATCTTTTCATTTTCCCTGTGGAAATCATGGGCAGAATGCCACATGATTTGCACCATAATGCTCTTGAGTGTAAACCTCAATTTTTGTCTGATTCTTAAGAAACAGTCTGCAGATCCTTGTGTTAACAACTCCCAGGCCCAAGAGAAAGTTTGTCTCGGTTTTTGTGCTCACTGCAACTTGCAATAATGATAGTGCTTGTCTTGAAATCCATGGCCCCGGATGTACGGTCGCACCTCCCCCCCTGATGGCTGGCTAAAATCGTCTTTAATATAAATTTGGTGGGAAAATATTACAATGTGACCATTTAGGTGGATTTGCATTGGCGCTAAATTTAGGGCGCTAGCTATGGAGAGGCTCTAGGGTCAAACCCCACAGGCTTTCATTTTAGTGTTGTTGTTATAAATTAAGCAAGACTTTGTTAGAGGCTTCTAGATGCGGCAGTTGCCACCATATATGGCGGACCTCCCCCAGATTTGGTGGGGTCCCGCCAATATATTTTTTTGAATTTTTGGATACGGGTTGTCCTTAGACATTTTGGGGATGCCACGTGTCGCCTAATGATTGGGCCATGTGGCATCTTCTGATTGATCCACCTGAATGCTAACGTCACACCTAGTAAACCGTAAGTGACACATGGTGCTTCCTGGATGGTGCCACATGGTGTCTCCTGGGGGTGCCATGTGGCACTTTCCTATTGACCCACATGGACCCATGAAAAGTCCAATGGTGGGTGACACATGGTAGCCTGTGGTGATGCCATGTGGCATTCTGACATTAGCCTTCTATATGATGACATCACCCTGTCATGTCATCTATTGACATCATGTTGACATCAGCAGTATGGACGATGATGTGTCCCCTGCTGACTGGCCATGTTTGACCACAACTTTGATCGTGAATATCTTTCAAATTGTAACTTTGTTTGACGAGTTGTTTGCGTCGGTAGAAATATTGCAACACGCTCTTCGCAATCATGTCATTTTTACTGAGTTTTGGGGAGTTTGAATTTTTTCCCTTTCTCTATCTGCTGAAGCCATTTTGAGCGTTCTAAGTTGCCTCTGTGAGTTTTGAGTTATTTTTAGCCTTCTCTGGATACTTTTTGGATCACGCCTTCCCACTGAGAGATTTTTGGACCACCAAAAGATTTCATCAATCAACTAGTAAGTGGGGGATTTCTCCCTCACTCTTTCCTTCTCGATACGCCATGCCTTACTGGACAGTGTACCCTTTAGGTGTACTCAAAGATAAGTAATGTCATTCATGTGTGAATTCCTCGGTCTTCGATCTAGGATGACATATTCCTTCATCTGCTCCTTGACTCCTTAGCTAACCTGTTGAATCCTATGAATGAACTTGTGTGCTCCATCTCTCTCCCAGACATCTTTCCCATACAACAAGTCTAAGGGGATCTTAGTTGAATACCCAAGACAACTCTCAAATGGAAAATCATGAGTGAAAGTATACATGACTTGATTATGCATAGGTTGGACATACAATAATTGATCATCCCGTGACTTAGGATGCTCACTGCAATATCCTTGAAGCAATTGGACCACCGTATTGTTTACCACCTCTATTTGTCTGTCTACCTGTGAATGGAAAGAAATGTTCCTCCCCATCATGGTGCCCATGAGCTGCAACAAATTTGTCCAATATTCTCCTAAAAATCAAGACTCTCAACCGGAGATAATGAATGTGGACATCCTGAAATGGACCCTTACATATTGGGATAACAAAAGAGCAACCTTATTGTCACACAACCCATCCACTACTACACCTAAGTAGACATGACTCATACTATTCATGGGAAATCCCCTTACAAAATCCACTGAAAAACTTTCCCAAGGATAAGAGGAAATAGGAAGTGGTGTGTACAACCATGGCCTATCAATAGTGGGCTTACAAAAGTACAACACACATTCCTTTACAATAGTGGTTACAAATACTTTCCTTCGAGGCAAATGCCATCCCTGTAAATACATTACAATTCCCAAATTCCCAAGTACAAATGAAACAAAAGTTTCTTTAGTTACATGCACTTCCCTGTAGGAAGGAAAATGGGATTTACTCAAATGGTGGAGTAAGTTGTTCTGCAAACAAAACTTCTTCCCCTGCAAACCCTGGAAGATCCCACATACATCTTTGAAGATTTCATCATTAGTATACCATCCATCATTATTGATATGAGCTAAGGAAACATTCTTCAAAAAAATAGATGTAATAGTAGGAGATCTAAAAAACATGTTTGTCCTTATGACATTGGTACTGGCATTGGTCTCAAAATTGCATGGTTGTTGAAGGTCAGGTAAGGAGAGCATTGGCACAATGTTGATCTTTAAAGTGTCAAAGGTCTTATGTTGGTTGCCTTCCCACTGAAATACTTGTCTCATCTCAAGCAATTCATTCTTATGTAAAGGTTCAAGAGCATTAACGACATCAGACTTATCATGGAATTCCCCCTTTACAATCGTGAGTACAATATTCTTGTTAGTGTTTATAACTCTTTTTACTTGGCCTGAACTAACAAGTGTTGATTTTTCCTTTATGTTGTGAGCTTTAATGATGTATTCCATTCCATATTTTGTAAGATGGTATTTTTTTTCATTTCGAAAAAAGATATCCTTTCTATCATACAGATAGAGACTCCCTAATACAATACCACAGACATCCAAAGGAACCATGTCTAGATCCACTTCATCTATCATCTTAGAAGCAATAGCAAACCTCAACCTACACTACTTAGTGACATTTAACTTTGCTTTATTAGATACCCAACAGAGAGGGTAAGGTTTATGGTGAGGTCTTGTGGTTAGTTCCAATTTCTTAGCAAGTGTCTCTGATATTAAATTGACTTGGGAACCCGGATAAAAAATCTGTCTATCTTCGTATGTTTCGATACAACTCTTATGTGGAATAGTGCACTTCTCCTTTTATCATCATCATGTGATTCATTTAAATAACTGAACATGCATAAAAGGAATCTTTACCTTGCATCCTGACTATTGCGATCCTTTCTTCGTCACTTGAATCGAAACCAAGATCATGTTGCACTGTAGCAATGGTCTTTGGCTTCCCCTTGCCTCTAAACTTCTTTGGCCTTAAATCTGGATGTATTTTCCAACAATGTTCCCTATGATGAGCAATTTTCTCGCAATGGTTACAAGAGGGTTTTACTTCTTCCTTCTTTGTTGCAGATGTCCTCTTGTCCTTCCCATTTCCTTTCCCGTTGAAATGGTTTTTAGAGTGCTTGAATGGATTTTCCTCCTGTCCATTCTTACCCCTTCTTCCAACGTGAGTGGCTTGCACACAAACTTCATCAAGACTGGTGAGGTTAAACAATAGTAAAGTATGACAAATATGACCGTTAAGTGTGCCAATATAGTTCATTAATGTTTCATATGAATCTAAAGGAATGCTTAATGGAAGAGCTTTCTTCCTAAATTATTATGTGAAACTTTGTACAGTTTGACCTTTACTTTGCCTTAAGGTTTGTCATTCCATCATTGCTTTATGTAAATACCCTAATGGATAAAATTTCTTCTTGATTATTGATTTAAATTCCGACCATGAGGAAAGAAGCTTACCACGCTTACTTTCGTCCTGAAGCTTACTCTCCCACCATACGAGAGCAGTGCCTTCCAACTGAAGAGAAGCTAGTTGCACTTTAAATTCCTCTTCATAAATCTGTTGGACAAGGAAATACACTTCAACCTATCGGATCCAATTATCTATCTTTTTAGAATTAGCATCTCCATTAAACATAGGTAAAGAAAATTTTACATCAAGATTTAATAATATTTTCTTAAAAGAGGCTTTATGGATAGAATGATGAGAATGATGAGAATGCTCAGAGGAAGAAGAACTAGAACTTGAAGGTGAAGATGGAGGCTCGGGAGGATATCCTCCAGCCCCTTGGTTTACCGAAGCATCATCATCTACATGTGCTTCCTTTTTCTTCCCTTTCTTCTTCATCCTCTTCTCGTAATCTCTATACATTTGCTTGACCATTTCTGACATGCGATAAAAGACCATGTGAAAGTTTTTCTCTTGTTCATCATGTGTGTCGTCTTCTACCATTTTCTTCCTTCTGGATACACGACCAACTTCAAGATTGAAAGTATTTATATTTCCTTCACCCTACTTATGTGTGTCCCTAATAAACATTCACACTCAACAATTCAAGTCAAATACGATTGCTCTGATACCAACATGATCTGGGATCTTTTCATCGTGACTTATAAATAATTGTATTAAATGAGATTAAATTAAACTGCACCATTAAAAAAACAGAAAACTTATAAATGAAGAGACATAAGCATTATATCTTAACACAAAACTTGATAATAGAGTTCGTCCCTGGTGGACTACATCTCTGGGTTTTTCTCTCAAATGGGTAATATCTTTTATTAACTCAGTAAAAGTATTTGTAAAATACATGAATATACCTCATCCTGAAATCAAGCTACAAAAATAATGCTCAGATCAAAAAAAAAAAAACATCACCATTGGATTCGTGGCATCAAATTACCCAAAAATGACTGTATACATGCTCTGATATGACTCTAGCACTCCCAGGTCCAAGAGAAATTATGTCTCGATTTTTGTGCCCACTGCAACCTGCAATAATGACAGTATTGTTGGACATACTATCATTGATGTCAACATTCGATGTGATGATATGTTGTTAATGATGAATTACCATAGATGAGATTGTCATTGATTTCAACAGTATATCAGTTAGCAGAAGATGTCAAATAGTATGCAGAGATCAAAAGCGTAAGCTCAAGAGGAAGAGCGAACAGTATGCAGAGATCAAAGATCAGAAGGGAAAGTGCAGTACAGAAGTGAATGAAGGTCAAAGCTCAGAAGGAAGAGCGCATTACACAGAATATCAGTTAGCATAAGAAGCGAACAGTGTGAAGCAATTTGAGATTATTATTGATCATGATAGGATCAACAATGTTCCTATGATAAAATCTCAGGAGGGTTATAAAATGCACAGATCAAAGCTCGGAAGGAAAAGCATCTGATCAGAGTGAGAAGCCTCAGCAGTCGTCCGATCAAGAGGTTGACCATGTTGATCGCCTAAATATAATGGACATCGGTCATATGAGTGACCGTGGGCTTGAGGATCGTTGGAGGATCGTGACCATCGGATCTGCAAGCCAGATCAATGGCGGGGATAAATTGCGAAGATTGGAAGGAGAATTAAATGACTCACTAGTTCCAATCCCATAATTGGCCCAAATCGCCAGATCTCATAGACTCAAATATCAACGATTGTGGTTTATCCAAAACACTATCATTTTAATTCAAATTAAGTCATGACCATCGGATGCGCAATCGCCAGATAAACGGCAGGGATGAATTGCGGAGATCAAAAGGAGAATTAAATATCGTGCTAGTTCCAATCCTGCAATTAGTTAGGACCTTCTCATCTTATAGCTTCAAAGATTGACAATTTTGGTAGACTCACCAACAACGCACAACTTCCAATTGCGGAGTTTGGGTGACGAGTTAAATCACTCACAAGTTGTGGTTCCACAATCATCTGTGATTGTGGATCTGCTTCGAGTGTCTTCACAACCGTTGGATCAAATTTTAGTGGAAGGACATGATAAGCTAAAAGGGTTGAGAATTTGATTATCCGAATACCTATCATCCGTCAGATAAAACCCAAATTCCCATCAACCGTCGGATCACTTTAAAGTGGAAGGATAGGTTAAGAGAGGTAAAATAGCTGAGAGTTCGATTATCCGAATACCCGCCAGTCGTCGGATCAAACCCGAATTCTCATTAGCCATCGTATCATTTTCAAGTGGAAGGATAGGATAAGCGATATAAGATCTGAGATCTCATTTATGAGAAATTTCGTCAGTCGTTGGATCATTCTAAGTGGAAGGAAAGGATAAGATAGAAGATTTGCATCATAGATAGATTGAGCGATCGATCTAGGATCATGATCGACGAGCAACATTTAGTTTGGGTATAAATATGCGAGGAGGTTATGCTCTGAAAATTTTGAGATTTGAAATACCCCAAGCCCGGAAATATGAAATGAATAAGGACCATAATACTTGGAGGACATACAATGACCTTTGGATTAGGTTTGTTGGTCAGCAAACCACATCAGCAAGGACACGCAGCAGACCACATCCACAAGGACATGTGGCAGACCATGTCAGCAGACCACGTCAACAAGGACACATGGCAGACCATGTCAAAAGACCACATCAGCAAGGACATGTGGCAGACCACCTCTACAAGGACACATGGCAGACCACGTCAAAATACCATGTCAACATGGACATGTGGCAGACCATGTCAGCAGACCACATCATCAAGGACACATGGCAGACCACGTCAGAATATCTATGTCAGCAGAGCACGTTAGAAAAGACATGTTGCAGACCACATCAGCAAATACACATGTCATAATCAGATGATGAAAAGCATCAAGAGGAAATTGGCTTGTGCCATGTCAACAAGTGACGTAAGCAAGTTACGTCACTTCGGGAGAATTTCTTCGGGAGTTTCACCACCAAGAAACGTCAAAATTCCTGAAGGACGAAGATCTGAAGTCACTCTTAGCCATCGATTTGAGATACCCTTCGGATATTATCCTTATCATTAGATCAAGGAGATGAACATGTACCACATGAGGAGATCCACGTCAGCAAGGACACATGGCGCAATCAAAAAATCACAAGTGTCAAGTTGAATTGGCATTTCAAGTACGTGCAAATAATGAATCTGAGTGACACATGGAAGCTACTCAGCTCATGACACATCATCAAGTGATGTAAGTAAGTTACATCACTCCAGGAGTTTTACTTCGGGATTTTTACCACCATCACTTTCCTGAAGTCTCGAAGTGGACACGAGACATCTAATTTGAAAGATCACATCGGGAGAATTCTTGATCGTCGATCTACTACAATGGAAGGATAGTGTAAGCATAAGTATTAACTGAAAGCAAGCGATATCCACCACTTATGACTTACTCAGCAAGTGATCACTTCGGAGGAAATAAGGGGTTGAGATCTGAAATCTCAAAAGTCTGGAGACCCGAAGGAGATATCGACCGTTGATATGAAAGGGACAACGTATCAATGGATTGTCAACTCTGGAATATTGACGTACAGAGGGAATAAGGGGTTGAGATTTCAAATATCTGAAGTCTGGAGACTCGAAGGAGATCTCAATCGTCGATCTGATGTCGGGTGTACTCTCAACCGTTGATCAAAACACAGTGGAAGGATAGCATAAGTATAATAGACGAAGTCGTGGAGTAAATGGTGGCCATCCATCTCATTTCTTGATTATGTCCTGGCCATTGGATTAAGCAATGAAGTATAGGTCCAAGGATCGAATCTCACCATTGATTTGGTTCCGCGAAGTAAATGTGAATGGTCTGATCTATTTGGCAAAATCCACTCCAGGAGATTTGACATGTTGCAAGTCTTGAAGTCCCAAAGGGAAAAGTCCCAAAGTCTCGACAATCATCCATCTCATCAGGAGATTGAATTGTGGTCGTCGAATTGATAAGCACTTGTCTCGCCTAATGTCTGAATGACGTCATTGGTCATATGGTAAAGAGATTTAAAAGGCAGAATGGAATGCGTCGCTTAAATTGATAATCCTGTGGTTCTACGCCTATGATGATATGAACATGGTTTGAAGGAAGTGCCTATTTATGTTGTCATGGAGATGAAGGAAATCGATCCATAATTGTGATCGATTTATGAAAGAAAAGGGGATGCCAAGTTTAACGTTGAAGACTCGAAATGATGATCTCTGGTGGTCCCAAAATTCATTGTAAATAAACAAGTTAGTTATAACTTGTTGCACAAGTCAGCTCAATAACTTAAACAAGTTTTGAGCATAAGAAACTATAAATACAACCATGATTTGTTCATTGGATGGTGTGCTTGTGGAAGAATATGGGCTTGTGGAAAAGAGAGGCTCGCTGAGAAAGAGTGGTCTGTGGAGAAAAATGAAAGGGATGCGGACCTGAGGTTCATGTGAATATCAGAGGAAAGACAAAGTGAAGAAGGCACGAATATCAGAGAAAAGACGAAGTGAAGAAGGAGTGAATTTCAGAGAGAAGATGAAGTGCAGTGATGATTGTTGATTGTATACCTCTGATCATGAAACAGAATTGACTCAATAATGGATCACTGCAACTAGAGTTGAATTATTGTATGAACTCTAGTTGGATAGACTGCATTCTATCAGCAAGATGGGTATTGTGGCAAGTTGGGTCTTGCCTGAGAGGTGGTGCTCTCCGAGGAGTTGGTGCTCCTTACTTCAGTTGGTGATGAAACAAAATAGTTGGTGCTGGTAAAATCCTTATTATTATATTCACATATATTCATATAAATTATATACAAACATCCGGTATCTTTTGTTTCCATTGTGATTATGATTTGATTGTTCTTAATCTGTTCAAATATGTTTTAACTGCTAACTTGTAAGAAGAATAAAAGTTAGAAAAGTCCACACACTAATTCACCCCC
>SNQJ01S0002356.1:194941-217774 GCA_010110895.2 Picea sitchensis
AAAGGTTCCTTCAGCACAGTTTAACCATTGGAAGGTAGATCCTAAAGAAATGGGTGGACAGATAGCTCTCTCCGTAATTGAAGCTCCCTTATTTGATGGAACAGATTATTCCTCATGGAGAGAAAATATGAAACAGTATTTGAATTCAAAAGGATCTAAAGTTTGGAATTCAGTAGTAAGCAAGCCCTGGGACTTAACTAGCTCAAAGAATCTATCCAATGTTACAATCCAAAGAAAATCAAGGAAGAACAATAAAGTGGCATTGAATATTCTTCTCAATGGATTATCAAATACAGTCAAGGCAAGCATAGGACTATGCACATCTACCAAGGACTTATGGCTGAAGCTAGAAGAGATGTATCAAATCAAAAGACAAGACACGGAAGACATTCCTATCAAGGATGAAGAGGAAGACTCGTCCATCAATAAAGGTAAAGACCCTCCACAATATTTTGATTGCAATAATGTTTATATTGAATCCTCCCCTGCAAATAAAGAAGAAGACTCAGATACAATAAAAGAATGTTATGTTAGCATTTATCTCATGGAATAAGTAGAATAAAAATTATCAAAGGCCAAACCAAAGGTTGATTGGAGTCTCTGTGAATACTGTTATGACCATAATGATTCAGACTATAGCTATCTTCATGACTACATTAAAGAATTTCTTGAAAAGCGTCAAAACCATATCTTGGAAATAAAGGAAATGATCAAGGACAATGAAAAGATAATATATGAGAAGGATAATCAGTTAGAAGAAAAAGAAGAGGAGATCGAGAAGATGAAGAAAGAAATTAGTCAAGTAAAAGAAAAGAAGAAGGAAGATGATGAGATTAGCAATCAAAGGCATATCTTGGAAATAAAAGAAAAGCTCAAAGACAATGAAGAAATCATATCTGAGCAAAATATTCAGTTAGAAAAAAAATAAGAAGAGATCAAAAGATTGAAAATAAATTTTGTTGATCTAACAAAAGAAAAGGAAGAGGAGATCGAGAGACTGAAAAATGAAATCAATCAAGTAAAAGAAGAAAAGAAGGAAGATGATGAATCAAGCAAAATCCTTGCAGATCTAAAAGAACTAAGGGAAAGTTATGTCAATCTTAAAATCTAACTTGAAGAAGCCAAAAGGAGAGAGGAGGTAGTGAGGAACCAGTTGGAAAAAAAGGAAGAATCATGTCATGAGATGGAAGCAGAAGTTGTGAATCTTAGAAAGAAGGTTGAGAATTCAAACACCCAAATCAAGTTCTTGAACAACTCCATGACCCTGGATGAGATATTGAATAGTCAGAGATCACCAAATGACAAATCCAGTCTTGGATACAACAAGGAAGAAACAAGTACTCCTAAGAAACCTGATGTAGGTCCTTCATTTGTAAAAGTTCAAAATGGGTCTAACACAGGTCCTTCATTTGTAAAGTATGAAGACAGGTCTGACATAGGTCATTTATTTCTAAAGGATGAAGACAGGTCTGACACAGCTCCTTCATTTGTAAAAAGTGAAATCAGGTATGACTCAAGTTCTTCACATTCAAGGAGTAAAAGAAACACTACAAAATTTAGAAGATCGGATCAAGGAAGACATCCAGAAGCTACTCATACACCTCAAAGCAAGTTTAGAAGAGAGACACCTTCATGGATGAATAAAAAAAGGTATGAAAGTGTTTTTAACGGTTATTGTTTTTCTTGTAATGAATATGGTCATAAAGCCTTGGATTGTAGGCATCATGGAAGAAAACAATTTGGTAGGTTCAACAACAGTATAAGATGTTGGAACTGCAATCATGTTGGACATATTGTTGCATAGTGTTACACTATGAGATGCTATAGTTTTGGTGGATATGGCCACAAAGCCTATAACTATTGGAACTCAAGAAAATAGTCGATAAGAAATGGTTCATACAGTATGACAAAAGGAGTAAATGGAACATGGAAGAAAAATGAAGTTGCAGTAATAGAAGAAGTTAATTGCTACAAAAAGAATTGCAGTCATGTGACAAGCATTGTATAAACTTTCTCAGACAAATTTAGAGCAATGTATAGTAAAGAAGCATCTTGGATAAATATGGATACATCTGGTTAGAGATCAATGAGAATCAATGGGCATATCCAAGATTTGTTTGAATAATATGAGCTACAATTGCGCAGTTTTCTAGTAAGACAACGGCATCTGCAGAAGCAGCATTCTGATGTACAAAATGAGGTACATGACATCTTGTTGAGATAACAAGAGGAGAAACCCTGTCAGAAAAAAGTTACCCTTTTAGAAACAAAGGGGGAGAACAGTAAGTAAAAACTCAAGGGAAGTTTTGGTTAGTAAATAAGAAAGTAGTTAGATTAATTTTTGAAAAGACTTGATCACTACAAAAACTTGTATCAAGAAGACTACTCATTTGAAACACAAAAATCCCAATCAACTAAGATAAGAAGTTAGTAAATTAACAGCGGAAGAAACCTTGTCAGGAAGAGCTACCTTTTCAGAAACAAAGGGGGAGAGTAGTCAGAAGTAGAGAGAGAGCATATTGACAGGGGGATTCATTCAGTTATGGCAGGCAGAACATGATTGTAGGAAGAGTTACCCAAGTTTAGTTTATGGTCAGTAACATACAGATCTTTACCACAAGAGGAAAAACCCTTTTCCATTGATGTCAAAGGGGGAGAGAAAACTTCATAAGAGGAAAGCATCATCACAGTATAAGTTTTGTATATGAAGTTAGTGGGTTTCCCTCAATGACAAAGGGGGAGATTGTTAGACATATTGTCATTGATGTCAATAGTCGATGTGATGATCTATTGTTAATGATGAATTACCACAGATGAGATTGTCATTGATGTCAATAGTATATCAGTTAGCAAAAGATGTCAAACAGTATGCAGAGATCAAAAGTGTAAGCTCGGGAGGAAGAGAAAACAGTATGTAGAGATCAAAGCTCATAAGGGAAAGTGCAGTACAGAAGCGAATGAATATCAAAGCTCAGAAGGAAGAACTCATTGCACAATGTATCAGTTAGCAGAAGAAGAGAACAGTATGAATCAATTCGTGATTATTGTTGATCACAATAGGATCAACAATGTTCCTATGATCAAATCTCAGGAGGGTTAGCAAATGCACAGATCAAATCTTGGAAGGAAAAGCGTTCAATCAGAGTGAGAAGCCTCAGCAGTCATCTGATAAAGAGGTTGGTTGTGTTGATCATCTAAATATAATGGACATCGGTCATATGAGTGACTGTGGGCTTGAGGACCATTGGAGGATCGTGACCATCAGATCTACAAGCCAGATCAACGGCAGGGATAAATTGTGGAGATCGAAAGGAGAATTAAACGACTCGCTAGTTCCAATCCTGCAATTGGCCTAGATCGTCAGATCTCGTAGACTCAAATATCGATGACTATGGTTGATCCAACAAGTGATCAGTTTAAGTCAAATCAAGTCGTGACCATCAAATGCGCNATGAATTGTTGAGATCGAAAGGAGAAATAAATATCACGTTAGTTCCAATCCCATAATTAGTTAGGACCGTCTGATCTTATAGCTTCAAAGATCAATGATTATGGTCGACTCACCAACATCACACAACTTCCAATTGTGGAGTTTGGGTGATGATTTAAATCACTTGCAAGTTGTGGTTCTATAATCATCTGTGATCATGGATTTGCTTCAAGTGTCTTCACGACCGTTGGATCACATTTTAGTGGAAGGACAGGATAAGCTGAAAGGGTTGAGAATTTGATTATTCGAATACTCTTCAACCGTCGGATCAAACCCGAATTCCCTTTAGTCGTCGGATCACTTTAAAGTGGAAGGATAGGTTAAGTGAGGTAAAAGGGCTAAGAGTTCTCTCATCTAAATACTCGCCAGTCATCGGATCAAATCTGAATTCCTAGCAGTCGTCGGATCATTTTCGAGTGGAAGGATAGGATAAGAAAGAAAGATCTGAGATCTCATTTATGCAAAATTTCGTCAGTCATTGGATCATTCTAAGTGGAAGGACAGGATAAGATAGAAGAGATGAATCACAGATAGATCGAGCCATCGATCTAGGATCATGATCAACAAACAACATTTAGTTGGGTATAAATATTCAAGGAGGTTTAGCTCCGAAAAGTTTGAGATTTGAAATACCCAAAGCCCAGAAATCCAAACTGAATAAGGACCATCGGATTTGGATGACATACGATGACCATTGGATCAGGGTTGTTGGTCAGCAGACCACGTCAGCAAGGACACACAGCAGACCATGTCCACAAGGACATGTGGCAGACCATGTCAGTAGACCACGTCAACAAGGACACATGGCAGACCACATCAGCAAGGACATGTGGTAGACTACATCAACAAACCACATATACAAGGACATGTGGCAGACCACGTCTACAAGGACACATGGCAGACCACATCAGCATGGACATGTGGTAGACCACATCAGCAAGGACACATGGTAGACCATGTCAGAATATCTGCGTCAACAGATCACGTCAGAAAAGACATGTGGCAGACCATGTCAGTAGACCACATCATAAAATACACATGGAATAATCATATGATGACAAGCGTCAAGAGGAAATTGGCTCATGCCATTTCAACAAGTGACGTAAGAAAGTTATGTAACTTTGGGAGAATTTCTTCGGGAGTTTCACCACCAAGAAACGTCAAAAGTCTCTAAGGACGAAGGTCTGAAGTCACTCTCATCCATCGATCTAAGATACCCTTCAGATATTATCCTGATCATTAGATCAAGGAGATGAACATGTGCCACATGAGGAGATCCACGTCAGTAAGGACACATGGCGCAATCAAACAATGACAAGTTTCAAGTTGAATCAGCATTTTAGGTACGTGCAAATCATGAATCTGAGTGAAACATGGCAGCTACTCGGCTTGTGACACATCATCAAGTGACGTAAGTAAGTTATGTCACTCTGAGAGTTTTACTTCGGGAGTTTTACCACCAGCACTTGCCCAAAGTCCCGAAGTCCCAAATGTCGAAGTCTCGAAGTGGATACAAGACGTCCGATCTGAAAGATCACTTTGAGAGCATTCTTGACCGTCGATATACTACAGTGGAAGGATAGTGTAATAGGAAGTATTAACCGACAGCAAGCGGTCTCCACCACTTATGACTTACTCAGTAGGTGATTACTCCGGAGGAAAGAAGGGGTTGAGATTTGAAATCCCCGAAGTCTGGAGACTCGAAGGAGATCTCAACCGTTGATCCGAAAGGGACACGCATCAGTGGATTGTCAGCTCCAGAATATTCACATACAAAGGGAAGAAGGGGTTGAGATTTGAAATCTTCAAAGTCCGAAGACCCGAAGGAGATCTCGATCGTCGATCTGATGTTGGGTGTACTCTCAACCATTGATCAAAACACAGTGGAAGGATAGCGTAAGTATAATAGACGAAGTTGTGGAGTAAATGGTGGCCATCCATATCATTACTTGATTAAGTCTTGACTATTGGATTAAGCAATGAAGTATAGGTCCAAGGATCGAATATGACCATTGATCTGGTTCTACGAAGTAAACATGAACCGTCTGATCTATTCGGTGAAATCCGCTCTGGGATATTTGACATGTTGCAAGTCTCGAAGTCTCGAAGGGAAAAGTCTCTAAGTCCCAACAATCATCCATCTCATCAGGAGATTGAATCGTGGTTGTCCAATTGATAAGCGCTCAAGCGCTCATCTCACCTAACGTCTGAATAATGCCAGTGGTCATATGGTAAAGAGATTTAAAAGGCAGAATGGAATGTGTCGCTTAAATTGATAAGCCTGTGGTTCTACGCCTATGATCATATGAACATGGTTTGAAGGAAGAGCATATTTTTGTTGTCACAGAAACGAAGGAAATCAATCCATACCTATTATTGATTTATGAAAGAAAAGGGGATGTCGGGTTTAACATTGAAGACCCGAAATGATGATCTCTGGTGGTCCCAAAAGTCGTTGTAAATAAACAAGTTAGTTATAACTTGTTGCACAAGTCGACTCAATAACTTAAACAAGTTTTGAGCATAAGAAACTATAAATACAACCATGATTGGTTCATTGGATGGTATGCTTGTGGAAGAATATGGCCTTGTGGAAAAGAGAGGCTCACTAAGAAAGAGTGGCCTGTGGAGAAAAATGAAGGGGATGTGGACCTGAGGTCTGTGCGAATATCAGAGGAAAGACAAAGTGAAGAAGCCGTGAATATCAAAGGAAAGACGAAGTGAAGAAGGCATGAATTTTAGAGAGAAGATGAAGTGCAGTGATGAGTGTTGATTGTATACCTCTGATCATGAAATGAAATTGACTCAATAATGGATAACTGCAACTAGATTTGAATTACTATATGAACTCTAGTTGGATAGACTGTGTTCTATTAGCAAGTTGGGTCTTGCTTGAGAGTTGGTGCTCTCCGAGGAGTTGGTGCTCCTTACTTCAGTTGGTGCTGAAAAATAATAGTTGGTGCTAGAAAAATCCTTATTATTATATTCACATATATTCATATAAATTATATACAAACATTTGGTATCTTCTGTGTCCATTGTGATTATGATTTGATTGTTCTTAATCTGTTCAAATATGTTTTAACTGCTAACTTGTAAGAAGAAGAAAAGTTAGAAAGCCCAAACATTAATTCACCCCCCCCCTCTTAGTGTGGGTAGTGTGTTCAACAAGTACTCATCTAAAAATACGTGCCCGCGGATGTACGATCGTGCCTCCCCCCCGGGGTGGTTGGTGAAACTTAGCTTTAATATAAATTTGGTAGACGGATATTACAATGTGACTGTTTAGGCAGATTGGCATTAGTGCTAAATTTAGAGCGCTAACTATGGAGAGGTCTTGGGGTCAAACCCCACGGGCTCCGATTTTAGTGATGTTGTTATAAATTTAGCCAGACTTGGTTAGAATCTTCTAGATGTGGCGGATGCCACCAGATATGGTGGACCTCCGACAGATTTGGCGAGGTCTCACCAATATTTTTTTTTGAATTTTCAGATACATGTCGTCCTTGGACGTTTCAGGGATGCCATGTGTCGCTCATTGATTAGGAAACGTGGAATATTCTGATTGGTCCACCTGAATACTGACGTCAAGCCCAGACAATTGTATATGACATGTGGTGCTTCCTGGATGGTGCCACGTAGGTCTCCTGGGGGTGCCATGTGGCACTTTCCTATTGGCCCACGTGGACCCCTGAAAAGTCCAATGGTAGGTGACACCCTGCAACCTGTGGTGATGCCACATGGCATGTTGATGTTAGTAGCCCGTACGATGACATCACCCTGATGTGTCATTTTTTTATTTCATTTTGACGTCAGCAGTATGGACGATGATGTGTCCCCTACTAACTAGCCTTGTTTGACCACAACCTTGACCGTGAATATCTTTCAAACCGTAACTCTGTTTGACGAGTGATTTGCGCCATTTGAAATATTGTGATGCACTCTTCGCGATCATGTTGTTTTTAATGAACTTTTTCCCTTTCTCTATATGTTGAATCCATTTTGAGCGTTTTGAGTTGCCTCTGTGAGTTCTGAGTTATTTTTAGCCTTCTCTAGATCCTTTTTGGATCAGACAGTGATGAGTAAGCATTTCGAGTGGGATCTCATATGCTTGAGATCGATATCGGGGATGTGTACTTCCTGATAGGGCTCTCAAGGAGAGGATCACCCATCATCTTATCTAGACATCGGGCCACACCATTGCCAACGAATGCGTATATTGCTCATTGTTGTGTTTCGGGATTGGAAAAACAAGGGGGAATAATTGTTATTAAATATGTGAGGGATATTCCTCTTCGATTTATCCTTGTTACCATCACTAAACTGGTGGGAAGCACTAGTCCCCATATTGCTTCCAAATCGCAGATAGTGTATGTTGCTTAGTGTCTTGAACCCGGGATCTTTAATTGGTGTGCAGGGTTTCTAAGAAATGTCAAAGATCAAATCTCTAAATGCAGAATGAGTAGGCAGAAGTAGTTCGGATATGGATCTTTCTCGGTGTCGTTCGTTTTGGAACAAGTACCATAGATTCAGCCACATGTTGCATTGATAGTGCTCCCTACATCCAAGCCCTAGATGGAGAGATGGACAAGACTCTTGCCTCGGTTAGGGAATGTGCCCTCAGCATTTGATTTTATTGTTGACTTATTCACATGGTGGAGGAGGCGGATCGTGGTGATAGAGGATTACCCTTATGTCGGGGTTGATTTTAGGGGCAGTGTGGACTTAGTTCTCCTTGAAGGGGCACAGTGGGATGCATCAGGTAAAACATGNTATATATATATATATATATACATTAGTTGTACAATGAGGGATCTAAATCATTTGTTTTCATCATGTAGACAGAGGTATGTCACGTTCTGCGAGGATGTCAGCATTTGGATGTCGTGGTGACATAGGTAGCAGCAGAGGTCGGTGTCAGAGTAGGAGGACTCTGTGACGTAGAGAGGAACCTATGTGTATTGAACATGGGTGTTCCCTCTATGAGGATATGAGTTGTACCTTTTCACCTTCAGAGGCACTCAATCAAAGTGTCGGAAGGCCTCAATCACCTGCTGCGACTTGTGGGCAGAGTGGTTATGTGTTATCTTGAGCACAATGTAGTGCAGGAGGATGAGTAGAGTCTCTTGTCATAGTAGTCTTTTATGACGTTGTTATGGGCATAATGGCCCACATTTTTTCCCTTCTGTGTATTTTTTTGGACGATGTATTTTGACACACTTCTACTTTATATACAGACATATATATATGACTTTTTCCATGTCTACTTATGTTTTAAATGATGTGATGTTTTTTATTTATATGTTTTATGTTCTGAATGCTTGTCTATGTTTAATGTGCCAATCCAACATATAATTTGCTAATGAATCTATAATTGTATTAAGTTCTCTCAATATATGTCTATATTCTATGAAGTCAAAATATCTCTCGAGACGGCGAACTCTTAGATAGAGACGTAGCAAAATTGGATTACAAATAGTATAAAAATGGTTAAGTTGACGGACCACGAGTTGAGAATCAAGGTTGATAATCAACTGAGATATACCTAAAGAAGAAGTTTCGATTAAAATTCCAATTATGGCATGATATTTTGCAGCGTTATTGGTTTCAAATCCAAGGCCAATTCCTCCTGAACTCACTAACTTTCCAAAGTCGTAGATGATCCAAACCACAGAAGCTAGGTTTTGGGTATGTCGACTAGCGCCATCCACAAATATAAAATAGATAGGAAAGGATATTGACATATGCACATTCAAGCACAAATCAAAGTATAAGCAGCTAAAGATGGGGCAAAACTCGTGCACACAAAAGTAAAGACACACCAAACCAAAAACATATGGTACAATAATGTACAAAGCACACATGCGAGATATTCTATGTGTACTAATTTTTCAGGTAAAGCCCATTCCGGGGCTCACCGAGAGATAATCCATCGCAATCCACTAATTCGTAGGCACCTCTCTATAGTACATGATTTATGATGTATGGCCCATGCCACATAGATTCTAACTTACCTGCACCAAGTTTGTCGTGATCTTGGTTATTGACCAGGACCAGATCTCCTTCTATAAATATGTGAGGTCAGACGGTTTTATCATATTAGGTCTTGATGTGTTTTTTATATGACTCATTGATGAGAGTAGCATCACGATGGGTCTCATCCAACTTTGTTAGATATAAAAATCATTCTTATTTGACATAAGTGTGGGGTAGGAGCTCTACAATTAGTTTCAGGGATGGAATCTCGCATTCAATCGGAAACACCTCTTCCAGCCCATATACCAACTAGAAGGGTGTGAATCCAATGGTAGTTTTAACTAAAGTTTGATAGGCCCAGAGCGCTAAGAATATTTGAAAAGGAAAAGAGGCTTTTTTCACCCCCACCATGTGTTGAATCATGGTCTTCAAGAATTTTTTGATGGCTTCAACTTGTCCATTGACCTGAGGATAGTAAGGGGATGAGTTTTCATGATGAAAACCCAACTTGGTGTGTAATTCACCCATCATCTGGTTTTGGAAATGGGATCCATGATCAGTTGCAATATCTTGTGGGACTTGGAAGCGAGCGATGATTTGATTAAACATGAAAAGTGTTGCAGTTCGGCCATCGTTAAGAAATGTAGGCATATTCTTAGCCAATTTAGTGAAATAATCGACTGGGACGATAATATAACCATGCCCTCCAGCTGAGGTAGGATTACATTGCATGAAATCAATACCCCATTTAGAAAATGGGTCGATGGCAACAATTGGATGGAGTGGAATTGGTGGGTACATTCTTTCTTCTGAAATATTTGATAGGGTGGGCATTTTTAAACACCCTCAATGCGCCTTTAAATATGGAAGGCCAAAAGTAACCGGCACGTAATATTTTTTGGGTTGTAGCCATCACAGAAAGATCACCGCCACAATATCCAAGGTGACAGTCATTTAAAACTCACTCAGCCTCTTCATGGGTTAAGCAACTTCATAGAATAGTATCAATACCTTGGAGATATAAAGTGTCTCCAACGATAAGGTAGTAATTTGAATGGTGTCTAATGTGATGTCGTTCATCATGGGAAATACCTAGCTAGAAGCGTTGGTTCTGGAGATATAAAATAATGTCTCCATACCATGGGTCAAACGTACTGATAACGAATAGTGACTCATCTGGAAGGGAATCACTAGGCTCGGTGTCCTCATTGGTATGGGTAATATCACATATCAACTCAACAAAAACCAACAATTTCTTAGCTTTGGATTTGGCGAACTCCAGATCGAATTCCTGAAGAATGACGATCCATTTGGAATATTTTCCCCCAATTACTTGACGAGTCAAGATGTGGTATATGGGGTTCGAGTCGACAATGACCATGGTAGTGTGAAGCAAAATGTAGTGTCGAAATATTTGAACAATAATGACTTCCACCAAAGCCAACTTTTTAACATGTGAATAATGAAGTTCAGGACCTAAAAGGATCTTAATTAAATAGTATATCACATGTTATGTGCCATCATCATCCTCTTGTACTAACACCATGGCAATAGTGGAAGTAGAGGTAACCAAAGAAAGGATGTAATCTCTCACATAGTTGATGGATGTAACAACGGTGTATTCATTAAATCATGTTTGAGATCATCAAATGAGCATTGAGAAATTGCATCCCAGATGAAAAGGATATACTTTTGCATCAATCTCATGAATCCTTTTGTGATTTTAGCATAATTGCAGATAAACGGCGTAGGAATTTTTCCTTCCCTTACAAACTTTGAAGTTGGGTAATATTGTTGGGAGGAGATAAAGAAAGAATAGCTTTGACTTTTAAGGGATCCACCCTAATCCCATATTTGTATACTATGAAGTCGAGGAGTCTCCATGATTCAATATCAAAAATGCATTTGTGGGGGTTCAAACGTATGTTGTAATGCCTACATCGAAGAAATATCACTCTTAGATGACCGATATGATCTTGTCGATGAGTCGAATGAGATGGAAATTCTTCGAGATAGGGCTCAACAATATGCTTGATATCATGGAAACATAGGACATAGCCCACTAAAAAGTGGCTCCAACATTTTTAAGGCCCAAAGGTAGTTTTCGATATGCGAAAACCCCCCAGGGAAAGATGAAGATTGTTTTGTGTTTATCATCTGGTAAAACATCGATCTAGTTATAGCCAGAGAAGTCATCCATAAAATATAAAATGATGCTTCTAGTGCAAATATCGATAATTTGGTCGATGAAGGGTGTAGGGTAATTGTCTTTTGGACAAGATTTATTGAGATCCCAATAGTCGACACAAACACGAATTGTCCCTTGTTTCATGGCGACCAAAACAATGTTGGACACCCATTCGGTCATAGGTACAGGGTAAATGAAACCATATTTCAGTAACTTTTCTACCTCTGCCTTGATTGTCATCATTTTCTTGGGATGAACAGGGTGAAGTTTCTGTCTTACAGGTTTAACTCCAAGGTAAGTTTTGATTTCATGCACAAGGATCGAAGGGTCAACCCCTAGCATTTCTTCATATATCCAAGAGAAAATGTCATGGAATTCTTTAAACAAGTTGGTGTAATTTTTAATTTTGTTGGTTGAACAGTTCGCACCTAGTTGTGTGTTTACCATGACACCTTCTTTTTCAGATATGTCAACACTGATGGTTTGTGATATATTTCCAAAATTTACCTCAGAGATTGTATCCTGAGTGAGTATCGTAGATTGGGGATCATTGATAATATCGGTTGGAAATATATATGAAACATCTTTCTCAATTTCATCCAAACTAGGAAGAAAGGATGAGCGATGGTGGTTATCATCCCATTTTTCCTCCTCGATATTAAGCATTTCCATAATGGATTCATCGGATGGAAAAATACATACGATGTAATCAAAAGTGGAGGATAGGGAATCTAACTAGGATAGTAACAAATAGGAATTAGACACCAGAAGATGTTGGTATTCAAGAAACAGAGATGTGGATTGAATGGCATCGTACTTAGCCTCAGTGGGACTAAGTGGCATAATGTTACCTAGTGTATCGAATTCTAAGGGACTAGGTACAATCCATGGATCAGATGATTCAAGGAATTGATGTACCATAGTCGAAATCATATTGACCATTATGATATGTTGCGTAGTTGGACGAACAGGTGTGGGGAAAGTTCCCATGAGCAAAGAATATTTCAGTAAACCTACCCCTACACTTTCATAAGTAATCTTTGAGTCCCCCAAAAATGGATTTTTTTTGTTGTTTGAGTGCGAGCATCAGGGATGTAGTAATCTAACTGATCGATGGTCATTATTTTTCCTTAATGAGGAAACTGAACATATTGAAACATTGAGGAGGTCAAAAAAGTCATAGCATAAAACCAACTTCTTACAAGCAATAAGTTATAATATAAAGGAGCATCGACTACTTCCACATCAACGGAAACAATTTTTCCCCCCATTTGAACAGCTAATGATTGTAACAGCCCATGAGGTCTAAAACCTCATCCATCAAATGCTTTTAACATGGTAGGAGATTGATTAAGACCAGGGGATTTAAGGCCTTTCCAACAGGCTAAGGACATGACACAATTTGATGCTCCCTCATCGAATATAGTGCGATGAATATGTTGATTGTGAACAATAACATCAATTTGAAACGCAAGTTGGTGAGACAGTCTTGATTTATAATTATCCAGGTTAAACATGATATTATTGGATGACTTGGGATCTATATCTCCAATGGCTTCCAAGAGATTCCTATGTTTACTAGAGAAGTGTTGTATAACTTTGAGAGACAACATTGCACAAGGTGCTTGTGCTAAATCTTCAACAATGTTGTAGTTCTGGGAAGCACAAGAGTTGGGATTGAAGGTCAAATTTCAGATAGTACTCTTGGGTGGATGTATTATAGAGTCAAAGGTAGGTTTCTCAATCTGTAGAGGTCTCAAAGTAGGGGTAATAGAAGTGGAAGGTGGATCAGGCACAGTTCATCTTGTTACACTTTCTTTACCATAATTTCCTAGAGGTGTGTCATATGGTGTAGTCCTAGTGGTAAAATATACACCATTGAACATGTAAATATTAGCACTTGATGAAGCATCCTCTTTAGGAGGATGACTTGGGTTTCCTCTTTGTAGAGGTGCAGGATTTTGTGTGACTAGTGACTGCTATTGTGGAATAGGATGCATCAAAATAGGGGGGTTGAGAATTTGCTTTAAATAATTTAGATACTTCTTCCCGGTGGGGATAGTCTCATGTGTAATGATATTCAGCACAGATGAGACAGGGAAATTTCAGTTTCCATTGTGGTTACTTTTCAGCAGCAGGTGGTTGTTCTTGTGTTTTTGTATTTTCGGTTTGATTATTATTTTTCTTGGATTTATTCTTAGTTTTCTTTTTTCCCCCTTATTGTGGTGGTGAAGTAGATTGAACTTCATTTACTTCAGAAAATTTATTAGGGGTGGAATTTGATGAGACAGGAGTCTTCACTATAGTCAACGTAGTTATTGAATGATTGGTTGTCCCAGTCGACTGTGAGATAGGATGAGTTTTGACAAAACTGATATCACCATCTGAATGAGTGGTGGAGGATGGTTTCGATGGATCAGTTGATGTATGGGGAGCATTTGGGATCAATTCATACAAAGTACCGAATTGGGAATAAACCAGATCCAAATATTGGGCATGATCAATGGTTTCCTCTTCTATAACTACACCACCCATTGCTACATCACGTGCATAGGAGGTAACAGGGATTTTGTGAACCATTCAGGAAACATCTGGTCAGGAATGGTGGCTTTGATCAACCATCGTCATCGTCTCCACTCATGTATATGATCTGAAATATGTACAGAGTTAGTCTAACGAAGGGAGGTCAAAATCTATGTGTCGATTTCTTATTTGATTGGAAATTGGAAATGGGTGAGGAAATCCATGGAAATAGAATTAAAATCTTGAAAATATCCACGTTGTAACTCAATGTACCATTTTGTTGTTGAACCCATAAGAGTATGTTGGAAAAGACACAAACAAATAGAGTCATCCATCAGTGAGTTTGATGAACACCAAAGATGAAATTTCATGACGTGGTTATTTGGGTCTTCTCCAGGTTTACCATCAAATTTTGGAATATCATATGGTATTTGGCAAGAATTATTGTCCAAAAAGGAGAGTGCAACATGGGATCGTTTGTTAATATCAACAGATATGGTAGATCTAAAGTAGCCAAGTAAGGTAACTGATGATTAATTTTTGGATGATACTGGGGAGGCATAGGGACACCAGTAGAACCATAAACTGATTGTGGTGGAAATTTGTATCCAGAAGGTCCTCCCATATTTGGTTGTTGTGGATTTCGTCTAGCAAAATTAGGATTCATTTTTTAAGGAATTTGTGTAAAAGGTGAGAGAAAACCCATTTGGCCCCAAGGAGGATAACTAGTGTAACTTGAAGGAGGATAATCAGTTTGACCTTGGGGAGGATTACCAATTTTCCCTTGAGGATGGTAATTGGTTTGACCTTGAGGACAGTAACCAACTTTTCCTTGAGGAGCGTAACCAGGTTGACCCTGAGGAGGGTAACCAAGTTGATTATGAAAAGGGTAACCGATTTGACCCTTCAGAGGAAAATATGATTATCCTTGAGGACCCCAAGTGGAATTCGGGACACTTGGGAAGGGTTGTCCATAATATAGTCCAAAAGTATTGGGATTTATAGATCCTCCCTATGGGTTGGGATTTGAAGATCCTCCCTAATATGGTTGATTAAAATGTCTTCCCTGGGGTGGTCCATAGGATTTTTGTGGGGTTTTGACCAAATAATTTTGAAATTGTACCCCTACCATAGGTTGGGTAACAATTGGGATTTATCCATTGAACGGGGGTTTCCCCCCAGTCAGGATTTGTCCACTGAACGAGGGTTTCCCTCGGTTGGGATTTTTCCACTGAACCAGGGTTGCCCCTTAGTCAGGATTTTTCCATTGAACCAGGGTTGCCCTCTTGGAGGGATTTGTCCACTAACTGAGTATTTCCCCCAGTAGGGACTTGTCTTGCAGTCGAGTTTTTTGGTATGACGGGTTTTTTCATTTTATGATGTGAAGGTGTTCCAAGGGGATTTTGTGGCGTGTATGAAGTTTCTACTTGAAGAGGCATTGTTGGTGTGATCATCATGGTACTTTGTAAATGAATAGGTAATACAAGTCCTATTTCACTCGTTATTTGTCCTAAAGTGGTAGCATTATTAAGTGTTTGTCTGGTAGGGTGGTCAAATTATTGACTCGATGGTACTACATTTGCACCGGTGGTGACAGATGTATGTGGAGGGATAAAAATTGGTCAGTTAAAATTAAATTTTTCATAAATATCACGACTCGATGGAGTTCTTTGTATAGGATGAATAGTATTTTGATGTGGATCTACCATTTTAGTGGAGCGAACAGGGGTTGTATACTCTTCATTTGGATTTGGTTGTTTTGATTCAATGTCACGTTATTTGTATGGCCTTGAAAATAACATAGGATAATATTTAACTATGATGTTTCCTGAGGAGTCTACTCGGAGGAGTGGATCAAGAGGGTTTCTCAAAGTTGGGTTTGCAAGAGGGGTAGGACCTTCCTGAACTACTACCATGTCTCCCTCAGGATGTTCAATCAAAAGAGTAGCAGCACTCCTAGTGTCTGAATAGTTTTCAACCTCTTCATGGTAAGTGTCTTCAGGTAAGTTAGGAGGTAAGGGTTTGTAGCCTTCTAGAGGAAACCCTTGCATCCTACATGATCGGTGAAGACATTTTTCAGCTACAGTACCAATATTAAGGAAAACTAGGGTGAACAAACAACATTCACTAAAAATCTAGAAAACCAATAAGAAAAACAATAACTTCTCTTAATTAACTTACTAGTTGGTTATGAAATCCAACATCACAAGGACAAAGTGAGAAGGGGATAGGATTAAGTGGGTTGATCAGTTACATTGGTGGCCTTATTAACAGACTTACACCTTGGTGCAATTTCCCCCATGGTTTTAACTTTACCATCCAAGGATCCCTAGTGAGTTTGACCAATGCCTGATACAGGTACAGCAAAGACTCCCCTTCGTCATCATGTTGTGTATAGACCCTAAATATTATGGCCATTATGGTTACCAATCGCAGTTAACCTCTGGGAGAATACAGTCAAGAGTCAGTTCCAAACGTGTGGTAGGATATCAAGTTCGAAATTCTTCAAGAGAACTAAGGACAAGTGGACCAATAAACTCCTGAGGACCCCAAACATATTCGAGATTCACGAAGCTCTAAGACCAAATTAAAACAATTGATTCTCAAGAAGAACCCCCAATATAAGATCATTCCACTACGATTGGTTAAGCCTCGGAGGGATAATCTTTGTTTCTCTCCCACATGTGACCTCGTGTTCAACCCCTGTGTGAGAGGGTGATCCCAGCTATGCTTATACGAAAGTTGGATTTTCTCTCCCTATCACAAGATTTTGTGTTTGTCTTTAACGCTTTGGAGAGTTTTCCTCACAACCTATTCCAAAACTCTATTCCTAGTCTATTGTTGGTCTAAAGATCTAAAAATAAAAGTTTCTAGTTCAATTTTAATTTGCGCTTATTTTTTGTGGTTGTTCATTACTCAAGGGTGAATGATAGTGAAACCAATGATATTTTGAGACTCGACTCCACAAGAAGGTAAAAAGAATGATATGCAAATTTCCTTTCGATGAACTTCTAGCTATGGGAAGGAGAAGAGCTTCTTTATTTTCGTCACTAACAAACACTGAAAAGAAATGCAAAAACTTTATGTTATTTGTTCCCAAACAAAAATTCACACATTCGTCAAATTATCAAAAAGAAAAACCTTTCAATATCCAAAACCAATGCATATAAATATTTCTTTGTTCGATTTTA
Source organism: Picea sitchensis (assembly GCA_010110895.2). NCBI lineage: Eukaryota > Viridiplantae > Streptophyta > Pinopsida > Pinales > Pinaceae > Picea > Picea sitchensis. The sequence goes on from SNQJ01S0002356.1 coordinate 212,310, forward strand.
GATGAAAACAACAATGTTCGTTTAAGGTTTCATTATTTCACTAATAATGAAATAGTTCACTATGAGAATCGAAAATCTTATGAAGCAAAATATCATACAAACAAAGATACTCGCAACAATAAACAAGAGATCGAAAGAAAAACAAATATAAAACTACTCAATCAAAGATCCAAAAAAACTAAGAAATCAAAAAGTCATACTTTATAGTCTTCAAGAATTGAGAAAGAGATCAAAGACAAAGAAATAAATAGACCTATGATCAACATTTTTTCCTGTGATTTCCTCTAATCAATCGGATAATCGAAAAACTTGCAAAAAGGGAAACCAAATATGAGAGAAAAAGGGTCGATTTTGCAATCAAGAAAGAAAATACAAACTAAATAAAGACTAAAAAGAATGAAGGACAAGAATTTTATGATCAAACAAGAGCTAAGGTCAAACAAAAGAAACTTCAAGCTAAAGAGGAAGATCCAAAGGCTAGACCCAACAAGAAAAATACTTCAAAATTTCCCTAGAAAAAGGAAACCAACTCTCTCGTAACCAAGACACCAAAGCACTATAGTGCTCCCTAGAAGGCTCTAGGGAGTGTTGATCAAGCAATAGCACCCTGGTTTGAACTGTAGGGGAGAGTTGTTTCTGAAGAAAAATTGAAAAAACTCAATAACTCGGAAAACTTCAGTAAAGGGCTTTGTAAGACAACTAGCAAAGACAAGGAAGATGAACTCTTCAAACCAAATCCATAGTTCTCTTTTAGAAGAAAGTGGTATTTCCTCCAAGATTCCCCCAATCAACACAGTGCTCCCTTGAAGTAGACAACAAAACATTGTAGCGCCCCCTTAAGATGGTCAAGGAGTGTTAGCGCTCCCTATATATGGGCAGGGTGTAATTTTTAAACCTGTGAAGTAAAGCAATGCATATAGATTCTTAAGCAAAACATAAATTAATCAATGGCTCATACACATAGTACACATATATTTACACTAGAAACCCTTAACCGGGAGAAACCAGCCTTCCTTGGTGTCACACCTTTCAACTCTTCATTGTATTAATTTCACCATTCACCATACAATATATACATGTTTTTAGGTATTCTGTAGCTACCAAAACCCTAATCCCTTAATCTGGGATTAATTTAGAAAACCGCTAAAAATAGCAAAAACCGTTGAATGAAGTTGGGATTGTCTGATGCAGTTGTTGAATTGACACACCCACACACACACATGCAAAGAATATAACACATACCCAACACAAGGGAGCGTTGTTCTTCCAAAATGTCAAAAAGATGAGTAATTCCCCAGGTAAAAAACTTGTACCAACTGTCAAATGATGGAGCTTCTTCTTCTAGCATGTTTTAGGGGTTGTAGCAAGTGTTTTAATGGTGTCATTCGAGATGTGACACTTAGGAAAAGTGAATGTAACACTTGCGACAATGAAAGTGTGACACTTACGACAATGAAAGTGTGACACTTGTGACTCTGTCGAAGTGAGGAATTTTGATGTGTAACACTTATCCAAATATAATCAACGAAGACACCTAATCAAAATATGTAGAGTGCATAATGTGTTTATATTGAAGGTAAATGACAGAAAAAGAAGATGAGGGAGAGGGAAGGAACATAAACATCAATCAATCCTTTCCAATGGGAAACATTACCTCTTTATGGCCTTATTATTGTCGTTGTCATTCATAACTTTGAAAAAATCAGTATCCAATGGCGCACCCTAGAACATATATCCACATATACAGAAATTAACATAAACCAAAAAAAAAAACTTACATATACAAAACATCTTGTCCTCCAAAGCTAAGATCCGGCTCACTCACAAGTCTCTCATTAATCACTGAAATATAATCCTAGTTGAAAATGGAGAGAGAAAATCCTTATATATATTGAAGCTCTAACTCCTTATACAATAAAATATCATATGTTTTCCTAGATCAACCTTTCTCTCCAAGGAATACAATAAAATAAGACTATGATCAAAAACTTCTTACTAAAAGTAGCAAGAAGTTTATTGAGATCTCAACTTCCTCCAATAAAATATTCGAGGAAAACAAAAATAATATTATCTCAATCTAACTAACTCCAAAATATAGGTCAACAATTCAAAAAATAAGACTTAATTGAAACTTTTTTCCAATAATAGCCAAAATTTAAGTGTGCCATCCTTTCTTGAGAAATGTACCAAGTCATGCTCCCAAAAATAGTAATCCACATCCTTATCTACAAGTGTGCCCTTCTAAAAGAGTCACATGTGTGAAATGAAGTGGAACAACCTCCATAAAAACAAATGGGATGAGTTTATATCCTCCAATAGGTGTGCAATATTAAGTAAAGATGGAATGTGTGGCATGATCCCAATTAGGTGATGGAAGAAAAAATAGACACAAAAATAAGTGGATGCCCTCATTAAGATGCATGGGAATGCATACAAGTTCAATTGATCCTCAAGTGTGAGTGGCATGTGATATCATCATATAAAGTATAAATTATCCAAGTGAGAGGGAACCCTCCTAGAAACATGTGGTACACACCCTCTTCAAGTGAATATATAGTTGAAACCATGAATGTTCAACCTCTAATACAACCAACTCTAAAATCCATGTAATAAATCCTTTAAGTGGAACACATATATTTTTGAAATTCATGAGGAAGGAGATTGCTAAATGAATTTGAGTTTCTATCCAATAATATATATCCTTAAGGCTCCAAAATAAACAAGAAACCAAGAATTCCCTAACACTAAGGCAATACCATATCATCACCCCTCCTCAAATAGCCTGAAAATGACCTAAAAATGGTGACCAATGATGGAAATCCATGATAGAAGGGGGTTGTTCACCAAGTAAAGTGTCTATTTGATAGAATGTGATCTCAAGTGCAAATTTGGGTTGTTGATGCAATAATATGACAACAATGATGACATTTGTGATCATGATGGTATAAAGATGAATGAGCTTCTCTTGGTTTCAAGAACAATTTATCCTCTACTGAACAAGGCCTACCACGTGAAGGTGGAAGCTCATATGGCCCCTCCCCTCCCCCTCACATCACTCTCAATTCCCCAATAGTACCCAATGTATAAAATAGAAAATAATCGAAAGCAACATAGTAAGATTCATGCATAGAAACTACAAAAACAAAAATTAATGAAGGTAGATAAAATTATGTGTTTGTAAATGATATTTTTAGTTTACCACGTACTCTAGTATGATGACCGTTTTCAGGTTTCGCATAATAATTAAACAACATGTAGCATAGGATATAAAAAAATTATCATAAAACTTAAAAGCATGTAATTAACCCATGACATAAGTAAATTATTGTACTCTTAAAATTCATACAAATTAAAATATATAGTTACATACCTGATCCAATTCAACATATGTATCATCCTTATTATGAATCTTCTTCTTCATTGAAATTGACATATGTATCATCATTCAGTTCAGAAACGATGTTGAAAGGATTGACAATATCATCATCGTCATCAATGTCATTTTCGAGCATATTTTCATCGACATCATCATCAAGATCAACTACATTGTCTCCTACACCTAGTTCATCTTCTTTGTCCTCTTCATCTGTCGACCCATGATCTTCCAGATAGGTTTGATCTGGTGCATCATATTCTTCTTCAATATCATCTTCTTCATTTACATGAGTATGCTTAACTGGCCTTCCTCTTGGATCATATCTAACAACAAATGGCCAATCCCTCTCACCTGGAACCTTTGAGTAAAAGACCTGTTCACATTGGCTTGGAAAAACATAGCGATCATGTCCTATTTCAAACACCATTGTTTTAATCATAGGAAATTCATTGGCATGTTGAATAATAGTTCTTGCCTCATCGCATTCATCTATTCATAACCTATACCATTTGACATCAAAAAGAACTAATTTGAAGGAATTAAAGTCACACTCAAGTATATCATTCAAATACCCATAGTATATATTTTCAGATTCTCGGGTATGTTTGTCACTCCTAGAGGAAACATTAATGACCTAGAATATTGCAGTTATCCCACTATCATATTTTTTCCTGGTTTCATCCAATTGTTTGATACGAAATTTACAGCCATTGCACCACATAGCCTTGTGGTGTTTCAACTGCAATATGCCAGACATGTAAAAGATGCATTGTCAATTAATAAACATTTTTATATAACTTAGAAAGTATCTGAAAAAGACACACCTAGAGTCACATTAATATAATATTCAATAACTGAATAAAATGGGTGAATTTGTTTGCATGTCCATCTTTCAAACCATATGCTAAATTAATTTCCCTTTGCATAACATTGGAATCATTGTTATGATGAGCTTCTCTAACCAATTCAGACAGTTTTTGCCATGATAACCTACCATCATGATGTTGTTTACATATTTCAATCCATACATTCATCCAGTCAAGATTGTTTGCAATGTATAAATATAGTGCATCGCAATCTTGAGCAACTGAATCAAAAAATCATAATTCACCAATACTAAATATTAGTTATAACCATAGTAAATATTAATAATTAATGAAATAATATATATTAATATATTAATGAGTATGAACATATGCACAAAAAATGAAAATTTGTATGTATTAATATAAATCTCCACAATTATTAATATATTAGCTCTCATTTTTTTAATTCTACTTTTCCCCAACAGGTGCTCCTGATATTCAAATATTTTGATGGAGTTCACGTCCCAAATGTGATCCACTTCATGCATAGTTGGTGTTGCTAATTTAGGAAGATACTCACTAATATAAACCATGGATTGATATACCATATATCCCTCCACCACAGAACCCTCGGGACGTGCTCTTTGTCTAACCAAAGCCTTCAATGATTTCAAGTGCCTCTCCACCATCCACATTGACCTTGTGTGTATAGGTCCACACATTTAAATCTCTTCAACTTGGTGTATGAGGTAGTGTTCTTATGCATTGAAAAATTTTGGAGGTAGATACTTTTGCATTTCACACATTAGACGAGGAATTTCTCTCTTCCAATACTGTATATCATCTTCATGGATTTATTTTAATGACAACCATCTACATATCATGACATAAGAAAATAACATGTTTCAACATTATAACATAATATATATTACATTCCAAGTAAAACACATGTCATTAAGTACAACAACAAATTGAAAGAACATTTTGCATATAAATCACAGCTACTTACCTCATGTATTTGCCAAGATCATATATAACTTGTTCGACGTTATTGTCAAAGTCGTTTGGGAGAGATAGTGGTAGAACATAATATAAAAAAAAAAAAAAATCGTTATTTGTTTCGACCAAAGTAGACAAAAAAAAAATCTTAAAAGATGTATATGGCCAATATATAAATATGTATACCAAAATTATTACCTTAATGAAGGTATGCCAATCATGTGTTTTTACCCCACCAAATTCACCTTTCTTCGTTAAGATATTATTTATGTTTGAAGCAAAAC
>SNQJ01S0002356.1:219912-260557 GCA_010110895.2 Picea sitchensis
GTTTTGTAAATTAATCTCGGATTAAGGGATTAAGGTTTTGGTATCTATGGAATACCTAAAAACACTGTATATATTGTATGGTGAATGGTGAAATTTGATATAATGAATATAAGAAAGGTTTTCCCGGTTGAGGGTTTCCGATATAAAATCTTTGTGTACTCTATGTATGAGCCATTGATTAATTTATGTTTTGCTTAAGAATCTATATGCATTGCTTTACTTCACAGGTTTAAAACTTACAAGGATTTGTGTCATACAAGTGTTCGACAAATGATTCATACCCTTTAATTTAACCAACAACAATGTAGCGGAGAGAAGCTTTGCTCTTGAGTCTTTATAAAGTCATTTATTTGCCTTTTCAAATAGAGGTCCATCATAAATACCATCATTGTCCCCATCCTCATCCGAATGAGCAAACAAATCTTGGATCATTTGATTTTTCCCATCATCTTCTTCCATGGGATCATTAACTTGATTTGTCCCATCATATTCTTCCATGAGATCCTCATTTGCTTCATGTTCCTCAACTTGTACAACATCATTTCTACTACTAACTTACAAGGATTTGTGTCATACAAGTGTTCACAAATGATTCATACCCTTTAATTTAACCAACAACAATGTAGCGGAGAAGATTTGCTCTTCTGAGTCTTATAAAGTCATTTATTTGCCTTTCAAATAGAGTGTCCATCATAAATACCATCATTGTCCCCATCCTCATCCTACTGAGCAAACAAATCTTGGACTATTTGATTTTTCCCATCATCTTCTTCCATGGGATCATTAACTTGATTTTGTCCCATCATATTCTTCCATGATCCCATCATTTGTTTGCATGTTCCTCAACTTGTACAAGATCATTTCTACTACTATTTGGCAAATATTTGTAGAAAGTTAGGGAAACTCTAACTTTATAATATAAACAATCATGCAAAATAGTGTATAGAAATATTTAAACAATTATATAAAAAAACAGATATTATATTTTAAACAATATATATATATATATATATATATATATATATATATATATATATATATATATATATATATATATATATATATAAATGATAATTAATATATAGCTAATTACCATGGGACAATATTCATTCGATCCCCCATCAGTGTGCCCATATTTACTATGACGTTTTTTAGTTGTTGTTATTAAAATTCTTACAAGACGTGTAAAACAACATTTTTTGCAAGGGAAATAACATCTACCGTCACCCTTTTCACCCTCTTTACTTTTTTTCCCACCTCTAATATTTTCCGCCATTCTTTCACACAAAAATACCTTTTATGAACCGTCATTGTTATAGAAATATTGTTGCAACATCTCTAATTTTCTAAATATTTATGTATTTTATTTCGTCGCCATTCCGACGAAAGTTGACCAAGTCAATGTTGAATTTGTCAAATAGTTGGGTGATTGTTTGAACAGTGCAACGGTAATCTTTGTATTGTCGCACATGCGATGAACTCTACCTTTCGTCATTCTTGCACTTGCGACGAAAGGTAGAGTTCTTCACATGAGTGATGAACGCAAGCTAATTAAAAAAAATGGAGATTAATTTAAATCTTTATTTTCATTTTTTAGACGAAAGGCTAATTTCATCGCAAATTTTTGAATATGTAGTAGTCTCAAACAGTAAAAAAAGCTCAGGATTATAAAGCCACCAAGTTCAAATTCAAATCAGATGAAATAAATATGGTGGATAATATGGAGTTGCATAGAAAAATAGGTGAAATTGAATTTAGAGACTTGTTACAGACCTCAGCCAGCATGGGAAGAATTCAAGCAATGACTAGTAAGATTGAGAAGCAATGGAAGTAGGAGAAGATAGCCAGCAAAACAAAACAAACAAGGATAAATGAATTAGAGCAATGGATAATAGAATTAGGTGCAGATCCTCATGATGCAAAATCAATACAAGATCTGATAAAAAATAAGAACGTGGAAATTCAAGTGTTAAAGAAGAAGTTTAACATGCCTGATATTGATCATGTATAGACACCAGAACTTCAATCAATGCAATAGGAAAAAGATCAGTTACTACAACAAATGGTTCAAATGAACAATCAACTTGAAACAATGGTAAAGGAGAAAAATAAACTCAAGTGTTTAAATCCTCCACCGGTTCAATCATCTACATCAACAAACCTTCATAAGAATTAGCAAAGGTATTATCTAATTTAAATATTAAGAAAATTGAAGTTGAGGATCCGAAAAGAATGATTACTAGTAAAAGTGTTGAAATTGATATTTTAAAAGATCAATTGAAAGAAAAAGATGGAATCATTGCTAAATATTAGAAAGTCAAAGAATCATAAGAGATAAGAGAAAAGAATCATAATTTAATTTAATGGAATTCATTCACAATAGTAGTTGATGAGTCTAGCTCGGCTTCACAAACCCAGCAGAATATAAATAAATCCTAGAAGAGTTGAGTGATAAACCATAGGTGGTCAACAATGTTATAAGATTTCTTAACTCAAAGACTTGGAATGAGTTAAAGGGTTTTGGTGTCAATGATTTTACTTTTCTAATTATGATGATGATGATTAATTTCCATTAAGACCAATTGGTCTATCAGAAGATACAAAGGTATTAACAAAGAATAATTTGGTTCAAGAAGCTCAAAATAAACGTAATTCAATTCAAAGAAGTATTGAAACCTTCATGAAAAGATACAAGGAATTAGTTGAAATGGGATTTTCTTCATGTTGGGATAAATATGAAAATTTTATTCAGCAAGAAGAATATGAAGCTATGCTAATAAAAGAAAGGGATGATATCACTAGATTTCAAGATATGGATGGATTTCTAAAAGTTCAAACTATTGTTGATAAGCTAATAAATAACTTTCATCTATTATGGAAAATCAAAACTTTATTTCCTAATATCCCATCATATGATAAATGTACAGAGCTTGATATAGCTTCCAGAAAAATGGTTAGTTACTGATCCAAAAAGGATCCAGAGAATATTAAGGATAGCTCAGAACTCGCAGAAGCAACTCAGGAAGCTCAAAATGGCCTCAGTAGACAGAGAAAGGGAAAAAAATCAAGGTCCTCAAAACTCATTGAAAGTGGCATCATCGCGAAGAGCGCATCACAAGATTTCCAGCGATGTAAATGGCTCATCAAACGAAGTTACAGATCGAAATATATCTATGGTCAAAGTTTGGTCAACCTAGCCTAGTCAGCAGGGGATGAGTCAGCATATGTACTGTTGACGTCAGGATCAGTACGGATGACGTCAGCATCTGTACAGTGTACGTGGAACACACAGGAGGTGACACATGTCAGCATGACCTCAGCATGGTGATGTGGCAGCACCAGAGGCTTCCACGTGTCACTCATTTTTTCTTTTTTTAGGTCAATCCGTGGACTAATGAAAAAGTGCCACATGGCAGTCTGTACAGTGACGTGGTAGTCCACACGCTGACGTGGCAGGACGATATGGCAGCCGAGGTGGTAGATAATATGATGACGTGGCATGTGACTGTACAGATGGTTGGTGTGGTCCAATGGTTGGATGCCACGTGGCTCAGTCATGGGCTACCACGTGGCAATGGGAAAATGCCCAATGAGGGCCCGAGATCCAAAATTCAAAAAAAAAAAAAAATGGGTCCGCAAATATGGCGGAACCCCACCAGATCTGGCGGCCAACGGTCAAATATAAAACACCACTTAAAATTGGCGAACCACCAATACATATATTACATATAAGTTATAACAAACACCCAAAAGGGGAGGCCCGCAGGCTTGACCCCGAGACCTCCCCCATTATATACGCCTTAACTATAGCTCCACCAACCAATAGGCCAAACAGCCTCATTTTTATTACCTCCCATGCTTATTATTTAAAAATTGAAATCCACCAGTGCACAGGGGGAGGCGCGCGATGGTACAGTCGAGCATAGTTTTCGAGGAATTTTCTTGGCATTAATTACAAGTTGCATGGCATGGAAACCGAGACAACATTTCTCTTGGGCCCGGGAGTTCTAGAGTCATATTGAGGCGTGGAGACAATAATTTTTGGGTAATTCGACACCATGAATTCAATGGTGTTGTATGTTTTCTTATCTGAGCAAAGCTTCTGCAGCTTAATTCCATAATGAGGTATACTTATGTATTTTTCCAAATTCTTTTTCTAAGTTAATAAAAAGGCCTACCCATTTGAGAGAAGGACTCGGAGACGTAGTCCACCAGGGAAGAACTCCATTATCAAGTTTTTGTGTTCATATTTGATTCTTATGTCTCTTCATTATTGAGATTTTCCTTCTTTAATGGTGCACTTTAATTTATGTTCATTTAATACAATTATTTATAAGTCACTTCGATGAAAGGATCATGGATCATGTTGGTATCAGAGAAGTCATCTTTGATGTGAATTGTTGAGTGTGAATGCTTACTAGGGCCAAGCATAAGCAGGGTGAAGGAAATCTTAATAATTGCAATCCTGAAGTTGGTTGTGCATCCCAAAGGAAGAAAATGGCAGAAGAGGACAAGCGTGATGAACAGGAGAAAAATTCCATATGGTATTTTATCGCATGTCAGAAATGGTCAAATGAATGTATGGAGACTACGAGAAGAGGATGAAGAAGAAAAAGGAAGCACAAGTTGATGATGATGCTTCGGTAAATCAAGGGGCTGGAGGAGACCCTCCTGAGCCTCCATCTTCACCATCAAGTTCTAGTTCTTATTCCTCTGAGAATTTTCATCATTCTCATCATTCTAGCCATAAAGCCTCTTTTAAGAACCATTATTAAAGCTTGATGTAAAATTTGTTTTACCTATGTTTAATGAAGATGCTAATCCTGAAAAGCTAGATAATTGGATCTGACAGGTTGAAGTATATTGTCATTTTCAATAGATTGATGAAGAGGAAGTTAAAGTGCAATTGGCTTCTCTTTGGTTGGAAGGCATCGCTCTTGTATGGTGGGAGAGAAAACTACAGGACAGAAGTAAGTGTGGTAATCTTCTTTCCTCATGGTCAGAATTTAAATCAGCGATAAGGAATCAATTTTATCCATTGGGTTATTTACATAAAGCAATGATGGAATGGCAAACTTTGAGACAAAGTAAAGGTTAAATTGTACAAAGTTTCACCGAATAATTTAGGAAAAAATCTCTTGCATTAAACATTCATTTGGATTCTTATGAAACTTTAATGAAGTATATTGGCGCACTTCATAGTTATATTCGTCATAATTTATTATTGTTTAACCCCACCAGTCTTGACGAAGTTTGTGTGCAAGCCACTCACCTTGAGAACAGGGGAAAACATGTTCAAGAAGATCCCACAAAGAAACCTTCCAATATCCCACATAATCCATTTAAGAAGTTTAAAAGGAAGGACAAGAAGACCTCCATGGTAAAGAGAGAAGAAGGAAATCCATCTTGCACTCATTGCAATAAAAGTGGTCACGATGATGAACATGGTTGGAAACTACATCCAGAGAAGAGGTTGAAACAGTTCGGTGGAAAGGGGAAGACAACAATTGTTGCTACAATGCAACAAGATCTTGGTTATGATTCGGGAGAGGAAGGAAATATCACAGTGGTTGGAGTACAAGGTAAAGATTCCCTTCATGCTAGTTCAAATTCCAATAATGAATCTCATGATGATGAACGAAGGAGGAATGAATTTTTTCATATAAGAGTTGTATCTAAACACACTAAGATAGATGCATTATTTGATCTGGGTTCCCAAGTAAACTTGATATCTGAAGCACTTGTCAAAAAGATGGGTCTTGAAATGAAACCACATCCAAAGCCTTATCCTCTTGGTTGGGTATGTGATAAAGAAAACTTAATGTCACCAAACAATGTAGGGTCATATTTTCTATTGCTTCAAAGTTGATTGATGAAGTGGATTTGGATGTTGTATCACTTGATATATGTGGTATAGGGTTGGGGAGTCCTTATCTTTATGATAGAAAAGCAGTCTTCTTTCGTCATGAGAAAAAATACCACCTTACTAAGGGGGGAGTGGAATATATTGTTAGAGCTCATAGCATGAGGGTAAACACAACACTTGTTAGTGTTGGACAAATGAAGAGACTCATAAACACTAATAAGAGATATGTACTCATGGTCGTAAGGGATAAATATGTCGGAACATCCGATGCTTTCCAAGGATGTGATCCTTATCATAAGAAAGAATTAATTTATATTGTTTCTAAGTATGATGATATTTTCTAGGAACCAGATGGATTACCTCCTAAGAGGGAAATCCAACATGAAATACATCTTCAGCAGAATTCTCCTCTTCCTAATGTGGGCATGTACAGAATGTCATTTGTAGAGATGACAGAGATCAAGAAGAAGGTACAAGGCTTATTGGATCAAGGGGTCATCAGGCCTAGCTCATATCCTTATGTTTCTCTGATTTTGATGGTGCCAAAGAAATATGGCACATGGTGAATGTGTGTCGATTACCGATCCTTAAATAAAATCACGGTGAAAAATCGATACCCTCTTCCTCTTATAGATGATTTACTTGATCAATTAAAGAATGTTGTTTATTTCACTAAGTTGGATTTGTGCAGTGGATACCATCAGATCAGGGTTGCAGAACAAGATGCATGGAATATTGCCTTTAAAACCAAACAGGGATTGTTTGAGTGGTTAGTTATGCCATTTGGGCTTTGTAATGCTCCAGCAACCTTCATGCATGTGATGAATGATGTATTCAGGCCTTTCCTAGATCATTTTGTGATTGTATATTTAGATGACATTCTTATATTTAGTGGGACTTGGGATGAACATGTGAGGCATGTAAAGCAAGTATTGGATACTTTTAAAAGGGAAAAGTTGTATGTAAAATTTTCCAAATGTGAATTTGGTAAGACTGCACTTGTATACTTAGGTCATATTGTAGAAGGAGGACAATTAAAAATTGATCCTTCCAAGATTGATGTAATTGTAAATTGGCCTGAACCCAAAAGTGTAACCGAGATATGGAGCTTTTTAGGTGTAGTCTAGTATTGGAGGAGGTTCATTTCAGACTTCTCCTTTATAGAAGCTCCTTTGCATGCCTTAACCAGTGTGAAGAACACTTTTTAGTGGGGAGGACAGCAACAAAAATATTTCGACACTTTGAAGGAAAATATCAGTACCGCACCAGTATTAGCACTATCGAATCTTCAATAGCCCTTTGAGATCGAGACAGATTCCAGCGGATACGCCATGGGTGCAGTATTGATGCAATATTGTAAGCCTATATGTTACCACTCTGAAATTTTTAACCAATATGGTGTTAACTATCCTACATATGACAAACAGTTGTATGAATTAGTTCAAAGCATAAAGAAATGGAAGCACTACTTAGCACTACTTGTTAGGTAAGGAAACAATCATACATATAGATCATCAACCCTTACAGTATCTCTAAGCACAAACCAAACTGCAACAATATCGACATTACAGATGGATGGGTTTCCTACAAAAATTTCATTTGGTAATCAAGTATAAAAATTGTACAAGTAAGAAGGCAGTTGATATGCTTTCTAGACTTCCTATTGTTGCTTCTAGACCTCCTATTGACTCATCCTTCATGGATCAGGGTGGGGAAGTTTCAATACCTTCAGTTGATGAGTTTTCTCCTGAGTACTTGGATGAGTTAGAGGAAGATATCATCCTGGACAGAAGGATGAGGACTTCACGCAGGGGTGATCTTGATTATCTTTGAGTAGGCTTAAAGGGCACACATCCAAGCAAGGCAAAGTGGATTAAGAAGGACAAGGTGAGGGAACTCTTCCCTCACTTATTTTTTGATTGATGAAAACTTTTGGTGGTCCAAAAATCTCTCAGTGGGAAGGCGTGATCCAAAAAGTATCCAGAGAACACTAAGCACAGCTTAGAACTCGCAGAAGCAACTTAGGAAGCCCAGAATGGCCTCAACAGACAAAGAAAGGGAAAAAATTCAAGGTCCTCAAAACTCAGTGAAAGTGGCATCATCGTGAAGAGAGCATCGCAAGATTTCAACGGTGTAAACGACTCATCAAACGGAGTTATGGATCGAAATATATTCGCAGTCAAAGTTTGGTCAACCTAGCCCAGTCATCAGGGGTTGAGTCAACATCTGTACTGCTAACGTCAGCATCAGTATGAATGATGCTAGCATCCATACATTGTACGTGGCACACGCAGGAGGCGACATGTGTCATGTTGATGGAAACATGATGTCATCATGGTGATGTGGCAGCACCATAAGATGCCATGTGTCACTTGTCTTTGGATTTTTCGGGTTGATCCGTGGACCAATGAAAAAGCACCACGTGGTAGTTCGTACAGCCATGTGGCAGACCATATGGTGACGTGGCAGGATGATATGGCAAATAAGGTGGCAGACTGTATGCTGATGTGGAATATGATTGTACAGATGGTTGGCTTGGCCCAATGGTTGGCTGCCACATGGCCCAGTCATGGGCTACCACGTGGTAGTGGGAAATTTCCCAATGAGGGCCCAAGATCCAANAAAAAAAAAACGGGTCAGCCAAATCTAGCGGAACCCCGCAAGATCTAGCGGCCAACGGTCAAATCTAAACCACCGCTTAAAGTTAGAAAACCACCAATACATATATTGCATATAAGTTATAACAAACATCCAAAAGGGAAGGCTCGCGGGCTCGACCCCGGGACCTCCCCCATTGTATACGCCTTAACTATAGCTCCTCCAACAAATAGGCCAAACGGCCTCATTGTTATTACCGCTCGTGATTATTATTTAAAAATTGAAATCCACCATTGCACGGTGGAGGTGTGCGATGGTACGTTCGGGCACAGTTTTCGAGGCATTTTCCTGCCATTAATTGCAAGATGCAGGGCACAGAAACCGAGACAACATTTAGCTTGGGCCTAGGAGTGCCAGCATCGGATTGAGACATGGAGATAGTCATTTTTGGGTAATTCAACACCACGAACTCAATGGTGTTGTCTGTTTTATGATATGAGCAAAGATTCTACATCTTAATTCTAGAATGAGGTATATTTATGTATTTTGCCAAATTCTTTTGTTGAGTTAATAAAAAGGCCTACCCATTTGAGAGCAGGACCAGGAGACGTAGTCCACCAAGGACGAACTCTTTTATCAAGTTTTTGTGTTCAAATTTGATGCTTATGTCTCTTCATTATTGAGATTTTCCTTCTTTAATGTTGCACTTTAATTTATGCTCATTTAATACAATTCTTTATAAGTCACTTCGATGAAAGGATCCCGGATCAGTTACAGTTAATCCTACAGGAAATCGTTGGAGGAATATATCTCATCATTCCTTATGGAATTATTTCACATTGGTGGTTGATGAGTCTAGCTTGGCTTCAAAAACCCAACAGAATATAAATAAAAACCTAGAAGAGTTGTGTGATAAACCACAGGTGGTCAACAATGTTATAAGATTTCTTAACTCAAAGACTTGGAATGAGTTAAATGGTTTGGGTGTAAATGATCGTACTTTTCTGAGTATGATGATTATTAACTTCCACTGAGACCAATTGGTCTAAGGTATTAACAAAGAACAATTTGGTTGAGAAATCTCAAAATAAATGTAATTCAATTCAGAGAAGTACTAAAACCTCATGAAAAGATACAAGGAATTAGTTGAAATGGGATTACCTTCATGTTGGGAAAAAAATGGACATTTTATTTAGCTAGAAGCATATGAATCTATGCTAATAAAAGCAAGGGATGATATCACTAAATTTCAAGATATGGATGGAGTTTTGAAAGGTCGAACTATTGTTGATAAGTTAATAGATTATTTTCATCTATTATGGAAAATCAAAACTTTATTTCCTAATATCCAATCATATGACAGATGTACGGAGCTTGATATAGCTTCAAGAAAAATGGTTAGTTACAGCTAATCCTATAGGAAATCATTAGATGAATATAGCTCAATATTCCAATATTGATTCAATGGAGTCAGTTGTCGGGCAATTAGGATAGAGTAGTGCAAGGTGAAGATAAGAATAGACATTTGGCAGCAGTTATGATCACGATTCCTAAATTTCAGAAGAATATAGGAACCAAAATTTATTTTGGGGAATTCATGCATTAAGAATTGCAAGAAAAACTAATGTAGTTAACAAAAGACTTTGTATAAAGGTCAAAAGGAGCTCGAGACCAAGGGATCGACAATTTTTTGGAGGAGAGTGAGATTTTCCCTCAAAGAAAGATAGATCAGTGCTAAAGCTTCATTGGATTTAAAAAGAACAGTGATGAATTGAATTTATCAGTCATTAAAATTCACTTTTTCAATATGTATCAATCTGTAAACTCTTTATGTCATTGTGTCTTCTTATGTGTCCATAGAACTTTTTCATTCTATGTAGCTAATGTTTGAGCTATATAAATAAAGTTTTGAAGATAGCAATTTGGTACTACTTCCCCTACTATATATGTCTTCATTGAGTTGATGGATTTATAGATTTCATGAATGATATGGTAGTATTTGACATGACCTATTATATTCTTTAGAATCATTATAGTTATGCTTGTGTGCCTACTCATATACATCTTGTATTGTTATTGAATCATATTTGCTCTGTACACATTCTTTCTTAACAAGAATTGGATATTTATTTGTCCAAAATACATTCATCTTGTTTTACGTATTTTCCTTGTAATCTTCTTGGTTATCATGCCATGTTATTAAGATTGTCTTATACATTGAAATGGTGCATGTGAGATTGAGTTTATATCCCTTATGTTCTTAAATTCTTTAGAGAGTTTGGCTACAAAGAATTTAATTTTGAAGTGAGGAATTCTAAGGTTTTCCTGAAAATATTTCAATGAAAAGGCATATTCAAAGTTTTGAGTGAAATTTAGGTGCCTTGGGATAGTTCCATAGCCAGAAACAACTTGAGGAACAACACTGCATGTTGGTGGGATTTTGTCACAAGAATGAGAAAAAACCCTTTAACTTGATGGTTGTGGATCAAGCAACAGACAAATGATAAGTGAAACTAGAATTATAAATCTTAGTGATGTGCATATAAATTAAAATATAACTCATGCAAGATATAAAATCCAACTATGCAAAAGAAATAGTATTCAACATGAACAAAATAAACAATATGAACATTTTATTGATCCACTAGAATATCAAATTAAAACAACATCTAGTAGAGAAGCTTCATGAAGGGAAATGGGCTCCAAATCCCCTCCATGTGATGGGTCCTTTGCTTCCTTAGTATGCAACTCCAACCTTGATTAGAAAAGAAGGCAAGAAACTACAATGTGGAAAGAAGAGAAGAGGGTTCTCATGATTCTAATGGTATTCCAACAATATAACCTTAATTAGATGGATTTATGTGGATGAGTGACCACAACAACTTTATTTATAGTTGTATGGTGGATAAACCTCTTGACATAGTCTTCCATATAGTGGATAAATATGACTAGATGAATGTTTAATACTAGAAATTAGGGTTTGATGAGGTTCACACATAATTAGCATGCAATCATAGTTGCTTGAGTGCATTGATAGGGCCGGAAAACAGTTAAAAAATAAATATTTTGGGGGTAGTGTGGTTTCTAGGATTTTATCCACACTATCTACATGCACTTAATGAGCCAATATTTGCATTGGCCAAATTTGGTCAATTTTGGAGGTTGACTTGGTTGATTCCAACAAGTTTGAGGTCATGTGATGGTGGAATGGAGTGGAGGATGAGGTTTATGCATACCAAAGAGATATATTCAGGTACAACAACCCAGAAATTGCACAAGTTAGCAATTTTAAGGTGATAACATAGTGCCTCGTAATGTATGAGGTTATGAGCAAATTGTATGACTGAAATATGTCACATTTTCATTACACAAGAAAAGGAAAGGACCAAGGATGAAGTAGAGTGTTCAAAGAAGAAGAACTATTGTGGAAATGGAAAAGGAGAACCACCTGCCAACAACAAGGCAAAGGGGTGAGTTGTGTACAAGATCTCAATAGGGATGAGGTCAACATACCCATGCCTGATGAGATATCCCCAAATAATGATACAATGAGGGACCATGGAAAATAATGGGCTAGGCTAATAAGGAAAAATGGTGTCATAAAAGAATATAATATGGGAACATGGTGAGAAGATGCTAGTTTATAATACAATAATATCAATAGTCATGTATACAAGTCTGGAATCAAGATGTCAGGTCAAACATAAAGGCATAGTGAAGGGAATAAATTATCCAAATAGATAGGTATTGATGCCCCCTCAGGGGATGGAAAAAATGACTAGATGAGCCTTGTTGAGCAAGAAGGGCCCCTCAAGATCTAAAGTGAGTTGTCAGAAGGGAAACTCAAGCTTATGGATCTAGGAACTACTAGATAGAGCCCATAAAATATAAGGAATTACAGCTAAGGCTAAATGTAATACCCCCAAGTTGATCCCAAAGTTGTAAATGTGTATATGTAGATATGATTTTATAATTTGGTGAGCTAGTATGGTTTTGGGCCAGAGTGCCTATGTGATATTAGGTTGAAGATAATGTATGATCAAAGGCCAATGAACCTAGCATTGTACATTGTAATCACACTCATATACATAATAAAATATATCAAGGTTTTAGACCAAGTCAGACAGAAGAGTGTGGGGGGATAGGACTCCACGAGAGGGAAAGAGGACTAAGGGCTTGATCCAAGAGGCTAAGCCAAGGAATATGATAATATGATTTGAGCATTTCCCATCCTAAAATGAACGAAGATGACCAATCGCGATCATCCTCCATCATTGGAAATTTCAGATGAAAGTTATTTTGTTAAAGGGTGAGCACTTCTGACTCCAAAAAAGATCTATATTGTTAGATGAAATCAACCCCCACCATTGGATATTTCTAAGGTAAGTTGTTATATTAAGGGTTGAGTAGTTGTAGCTCCCAAAATTAATCTAGATCGTTGGATCAAATGGATCTCCATCGTTGGATATTTTGGATTCAAGTTGCATTATTAAACTCCAATCACCTCTAGGTTCGAAATCAATCTCCATCATCAGATCCAATCAATCTAAGTCTTCAGATATTTCAATGGTAAGTTGTCGTGTTATTCATCCAACACTTCTAGTTATGAAATGACAATGGATCATTGATCTCGATGAAAGTCAGTAATTGCATCTAAGGTCACTGAATCAATCAATATTAGTGTGCCACATAGAAGAGGTAGGGATAGAGTGGGGGCCTATCTCTCATCCATGGATAGGTGATAGAAAAATACAAAAGGGGTTATATGGCCCATGAATTTGGTAAAGTAGAGCGAAGAAAAAGATAAAGGAAGAAAGAGGAAAGAGAAGGAAAACTGATGGAGAAAGAGAAGGAAGTGGTGGAGGATAATGGGCCAAGGCCAGAGTGGTCGAGGTAGTGACATGGCATCACCTCAGGGTGACATATGGACCCAAGGTTCCACTTTAGTAAAATGCCACATCAACAGATAGTGCCATATGTTTAAAAAGAAGTATGGAGCCAAAAAATTGTTTTGACCATATCAAGAGCATATTAACTCCAAATCAAGTGAATTTTTTAGGTTAATTCTATAGTTTCAAGGCCTACCAAAGTGCCAATGAGGGTCACTAGTCAATTATGCACCAATTTGCTAAAAATTGTAGATTAGATGTTTTTGAAGAGTAGGGTGGTGCTCAATGGAAGGGCCCATGTCATTGATGAGATTTTTAAAGGGTGTCAAGAAAGCGAACATGAAAATACCCAATGAAGAAATTGGTCATGTTCCAAAGAGGTTGGAGTAGAGGTGCTAAAACATGGGAAAATCCACTATTTTGGGCCACTTTTGGGGATTTTGGGATTTTCAAAGGAAAAGGGACCTCGGATGACAAAACTAGAAAATAGTATTTATTCTACATTTTATCTACTCATCAAGCTAGATAACTTCTCCTTAGTGATTTTTTCCAGAACTACTCAATTTGGGAGATAGCTAGTTTGGTTCAAAATTCTAAGTTTGGGAAAAGTGCAAAGTTGGCATTTCCATATTGTTGCACAAAGTGACTAGAACATTAGATCACAAATCTAAAGGGTGTTGTGTTGTGTGTTTACCGTTAGTAATAATATATGTTCCTAATATATATAAAATAAAATAAATAAATAAAAATCTGGTTCTTAACAGATTTTATTCTACATGTAGCAGAAGTTTACCTCTAAGATTAGTTGCACTAGTGTGACAAGCATACAAAAAGGAGCAAAATTGCTAATTTCAAGGAGCCATAACTTTCATCTCAAAGCTCAAAATTGAGAAAGAGAGTAGTCATTGGAAATATATCGAAGAGAATAATCCATCTATCTACCTAGAATTTAGATTTGAGAAAAAATAAATCTTGGCAAATCAAAAGAATGCAACTATTGGCCTTAAAGCGCAAAAAATTATGTATAATTTTCAGAATTGTTAAATTATTTTTATCTAAAAACAATTTGTTGCGTGTGTTAGAAAAAAATAGGTGTGCTCGTTTCACCATAGACAATATAGCAATATTATCACCCAACCATAGGGACAAAGGCCACCCTCGAGCACCTTAACCTTGATAGATAGACTAATTCCAGAAGCAAACCCTAGAACCAATAACCAACCAAGGTAGTGTATCCTTCTCCAAGGCTAGCATACCAAGTAGAAGGTCCAAACCATAACCAAGCATAAATTCCAACCAAGACCAAGTCATTTTTGCAGCAGTTGTATCTCTCCTCTAGTCATGCACACCACTACTCTTTATGCAGTCGTGAGAGTGAGTGAGTGTAAATGAGATCTAGCGCCCTCTATTTATAGTCCTCCAAGTGACCTAACTGGGCAGACTTCTTCTTCTGGAGGCTAATAACTTAATATTATAATTTCTCTTGAGTTGACTTGTCTTCTAGGGTTATTATCCATCGTTTTAGGGTTTCTCTTGCTTCCTGGAATATTCTAGTCTCGCCAAAGGTTACATGTAGAGGTTAATACCTCTCGCAGCTACTGTAATATCAACAATCCCTCCTAGCTAGGGAGGTATTAAAGGAAATGGTATTGAGCACAATTTATCTCATGATCAAATCATGAGCACCGTCATCATCATCAGTATCGTCTGATAGCATCCTGGCATCAAAAATATATCATCATTTTCATCATCTCTCGAGGCCATACTCCATCTGAGTATTCGGGCATGATGTTGAATAAGATATGTGTTGGACTTAGCGCACTCAACAGAATGTCTCTCATAATTCACTCACTTAACAGAGTGATATAGGTACCATTCTTCCTATCCTGGTCATTGCCTATGACATAGGAAGAATGAATGTCCTCGACCATTTTTCCCCTCTCTGGATACTATTGTGAACTCAGGGAAAATGTATGTCTTGTACCAATATCCCTACTCTGGTCACTACTGTGAACTCACGGAGACAGACCATTCTACTTGTCTGGGCAAAGCCCCAGGATAATAGATGTCCTAGACCATTCTACCTCTCCGGGCAATGCCCTAGGAGAATAGTTGTCCATTGTACATCAACAATATGTTATGTCTGGACCATTCTCCACCTAGAAAATGTCTGTCCACCAGCACACTAACTATCCATCTAGATGGAAATCATCTTCAACACTAGCGGTAGTCTCCATGATAATCAAATAGTATCATATTGTTGCTACAATGTCATCTAATAGAACACAACTATGTTTATCCATAGTAGTATGCAACTACCATCCAGTGGTACACAACCACTCTTAGTAGCACACGGCTACTAACCAGTGACACACAGTCACTACCAGTGCATCACATCCACCACAGTGGAATACAACTATTTTCTAGAGACATACAGTCTTTACAACAATCATATCATTTGATATCAACCTGCAAAACAATATCATGATACAAACTGATTCATCTAGGTCATTCTTCCACTCACATATGTGAGATATGGAAGAGAATCTACCCTCGGAAAGTAAAACATCATCCATGGGATATCTAGACTATTCTTATCAAGCATAGAAGAATAATTGTCCCTTATTTATGAACCTGGACCATTCACCTTAGTGGGCCATTCCTATGGCACTAATCACAATGCAACCTGGAGAGAATGAATCTTCCCTAGGGAATGATTGTCCCTGATTGATGAACCTAGACCATTCACCTAACTAGGCCATTCTTCCAGTACTAATCACAATGCAACCTGGAGAGAATGAGTTTAACCTATGGAATGATTGTTTGGACCATTTCCTAAGGAAATGATTGTCCTACACCAACCTCCATAATGGACCATTCTTCGAAACTACTCACAACTGTGAACTTCGAAAATATGATTGTTCGGAGAGGCGGACCAATCTACTTGAACACTACTCAGAGTGACTTCCAAGAAGAATGATTGTCCTATACCATTCCCCCACATTGTCCACAAGGGGAATTGTTGTCTATGGTACATGAGCAATCTATTAGACCGTTTTCATTAAGAAAATGACTGTCTGTTCCAGACCATTTTCCAAACTGGAAAATGATTGTCCGTCAGAAATCTCGAACCACTTTCTGGACTAGAAAGGAACTGCCCAATCTGGACCATTTTCTGAACTGGAAAATGATTGTCCATAAATTAATAACATATCAGTGCTCCCTCCCAACCTTGGAATTCATCCCCATGAGTCTCAACTTGTCCCTTAAGTACAAAAAAAATTCATCTTGGACAGAGGCTTTACCAAAATATATGTTATCTTCTCATCAGTGAAGATATACTAGAGAACCACTTCTCCCCTCTAAACTTTATCAAGGAGAAAATAATGTTTGATCTCAATGTGTTTCAACCTGGCATGGAACATTGGGTTCTCTAAATGTTTCACAAATCTCTGATCATCACTATATCACGTTTGAATCCAGCACATGATCAGACAGTTCAGAAACCAACGTATGGAGCCACATTGCTTCTGTACAAGCATCACAAGTTGTAATATACTCTTCTTATGCAATTCTAAGTGCAATAGACTTTTGTTTCTTGCTAGCCCATGATATCGTGGCAAAGCTCAAACTGAAACATATCCAAGAAGCACTTCTTCTATTATCTGCACTCCCTTCCTAATTTGAATCAATAAATCCATGCAGTTGTATATCATNGTGGCTAGGTTCCACCTGGAACTATTTTCACAGCGAAGAAAATATTCAGTTGAGTATTCTCCAAATACATCAAGGAGCCAATCAATTGTTGGTATAGGGATGAGTCTATTGGATCATAAACTCTCAACTTCTTTAGATCTGTCATCATGGGAGTTTGCCATGGATTTTCAATCCATCATCCCAGACTTCTGAAGAACCATTTTGATACACTTCATCTGTCATAGAAAGAATTCATCACGCTTATTTTGCACATGAGATGCTCTGCATCAAGTTGCTTGAATCCATACAAGGTCTTCTTCCATATACATACATGGGTATCTTTCTGGTATACCTCAAAACCTTGAGGTTGCTCTACATAAGCTTCTTCCTCAATTGCTCTATTGGGAAGAACAGTCTTTACATCCATATGAGGTAAAATCCAACCCATGGATACTACAAGAGACATAATGACTCAGATAGAGGTATATCTGGTTACTAGAACAAGTTTCCATCATAGTCTTCTCCCTCATTCTGGGAGAACCCTCTAGCCCTTAATATCGCCTTGTATATATTAATGCTTCCATTTATAAGTCTTCGCGGATTCTTCAATGGATCATATCATTTCGTGATTAGCTCCCTCCTAATCCTGGCTTCACATGCATGCATGCTCTTTTAGGAATTATGCAATCAACTCCCTCCATCTAAGAGAGTCCATGCTTTTGTCTGCATCCTTCTTGCTTTATGTAAAGTGTCACAAGTCTATTCTAGTTCCCTCTTGATTACTGACTTCCTCCAAGTCTGACTCCCTCTAAGTCTCTTTAAGTTTGTTTCTATATGTTTTGGTTGCTTCCCATCTGGAAATTGTTGCAAGAATTGTGTCATCCTTGTAAACTTCTTCTATGATAGCTTCCACAAAGATTGTTCATCAAAGGTTTGTCAACATATTTCACAATGGTACCTTCCCAAAACAAGACAAGAAACAAAATAAAGATCCAAGACAATATGTTTATGATTGGAATCGAAACAAGAATAAAGACAAGGATAGAGGTAATTGTTACAAACCTTGAAAGACATCTTCATGATCGCCTTCATGAGATAACCTGCTTGAGACAACAATAACAACAGTGTTTCTAATACAACATTCTTCATATGAAGGATAGTTTCTTGGTAGCATTACTAAGATGATTTTGTCTAAGAACAAGAACAAGAAATTGTTATAGCAAGATTTGCCTCACCATTGTTATCTTGCATAGAAGGCCTTTTTCCATTTCTCTATGCAAACTTGTCATCCATTTTTTGATGAATCTAGAGCCAAAAATATACATTTTTCCACATATACGCTCCCTATCAGTTATGCAAGATGTGTATACGCTTGTTTCTCCACTACAGCCCACGTACATTAGGATTTGTGCCAAAAAATACAAAAATGAGGTCGGGTTTCCATGTCACGACAGAAGATCTATGATCCTTGGCCTTCCACATACTGTAAATGTTCCAACTCATCCCTTCAGTTGCATTATGAAGGTTATAAAAGCACAATTTCGAGTGATGGAAACGAGAGAGAAAGCATTCAACTTTGAGAGAAAAGTTACTCTAGAGAAATTACTTCATATTGAGTCTGCATCCCTTTGTCCCTCAAGTCTGAACACAGTGTTCAGCCCCCAAGCTCTTTCCCTATTGTTGAGAGAACTTCATTGACTCTCTCTTATGAGCTTGCCTTTGGTGGAGGATTGAAGTGGTGGAGGCTCAGTTGGAAGGAACTTGGTTTCTTGGTTTTGAACCGTGCCGACACGGAAGTTTGTAATGTTGTCACTTATGCTGATCAATTATTAATAGAAATACTCTTTTCACGTCCTATTGGTATCTTGCAAATATATGATTATTATCCATGGGCATGTTTGTAATGTTTATTAATGGATTATGCTATCTGATGTGCTACCTCCTTTTATATTATCATTGTGTACTTGTTGTACTTGTTTGTTGAGAACTTCTTACA
Source organism: Picea sitchensis (assembly GCA_010110895.2). Classification (NCBI taxonomy): domain Eukaryota; kingdom Viridiplantae; phylum Streptophyta; class Pinopsida; order Pinales; family Pinaceae; genus Picea; species Picea sitchensis. Next base: position 238,958 of record SNQJ01S0002356.1, read on the forward strand.
GGTATAAATCTTTGGGTCAAAGTGCTCAACGGTGGAACGTCATCAAATGATTGGATCTAGGTAGGCCTCTTTCTTATCTTGCACATTAGTTCATATAGCATATGTTGGAATTGAGTTGATTTCTGCAGTCATACCTATCTGTTGTGGTTTACCCTTGGTCATAGAGAGTTGTTCCCTCGTAACAGAAATATATAAGCTCACTTAAGTGACAATAATACAAGTTTCAAAACTTGATATGCAAAACTAGAGCCTTGCTATTGTTCCACTTGGATTGTTTTTCTTCTGAGACAAGTATCATTTCTGACCAGTTCCTTTAACTTTAAAAAAAATACGCTTTATTGAAAGAAAACTGAGTTAGAGGATACAATATCAATATTATAAGATCTTTACTAAAGTCAACTTATAAATTTGACTAGAAGTTCATAATGCCATAACAGTCAGAGATATATCAAGTCAAACCTGGAGAGTGTGTTGATCTTCTGAATGCACCAAATCCAATATCACTTCTTTGGACAAGATCCCTTGTACATTCCCTGAAAACACACTCATGCTAAAGATACAAATTAAAAGAACATGTATAGGTACATACGTTTGTTACCCAACTGTGACGGTAAACTTTAGAATGAATTTGTTGGACCAAAGGTTTAGTTGCTAGAGGATTGGTAAACCTCATAATGTTTTTTTCAGTAGATTTATCTTGGGCATAGCATACACTTTCTTCATGCTAGGTCTTATTTCTTCATAAATTCCTTCCATTTTGACTTTTGACTGGTCAACCTTAGATTTTGACTTGGTAAAATGTTGAATTTGACCAAAATTCTAAACTTGATCTCTTGGCTTGTTGAGAGTACCAGGAGGTGCACTACGCTAGGATGCACTAGGTTATCCAAGAATTAGGTCAAGCGCTTCACTTAAGGTGACTCAACATGAGGGTTAGGGTTTCGTTGTTGCAACAAAACTATGATTGCAACTGCAAATGAGCAAATCCTCTCAATCTATCTTCCATTGGTTAGACCATCCGAAGATAGTGTGGGCCCATAACCTGTTAGAAAAAAATAGTTTTGCTTGTTTCACCATAGACAATATAGAAATATTGTCACCCAACCATAGGCACAAAGGCCACGCCCAAGCACCTTAACCTTGACAGATAGACTAATTTCGAAAGAAAACCCTAGAACCAATTTCCAACCAAGGTAGTGTATCCTTCTCCAAGGTTAGTGTACCAAGTAGAAGGTCCAAACCATAACCAAGCAGAAAGTCCAACCAAGACCAAGTCACTTTGCAGCAGTTGCATATCTCCTCCAGTCATGCACACCACTACTCCTTATGCAGTTGTGAGAGTGAGTGAGTGTAAATGAGCTCTAGCGCCCTCTATTTATAGTCCTCCAAGTGACCTAACTCGGTCGACTTCTTCTTCTGGAGGCTAATAACTTAATATTATAATTTATATTGAGTTGACTTGTCTTCTAGGGTTATTATCCATCGTTTTAGGGTTTCTCTTGCTTCCTTGAATATTCTAGTCTCGTCAAAGGTTACATGTAGACGTTAATACCTCTCACAGCTACCGTAATATCAACAACATGCACATTTTGAAAAATTAAGGATACAAGCATAATAGAATAGGTTCAAGATGAGGGCCAAAGACATGGAAGATGCACATGGAGCTTATATCCACGAGGAGGAATCCAAAGGGTTGAATATCAACAAGGGTAATGCAGAGACAAAATCGAATGGGCATAAAGGAGGTAGAACAGATCTCGTGGAGTTGGAAAAGACCATGAAAATCTTGCAAAGAGAGGTGCAGAGTTATAAGGCTAATAATGAAAGGTTGATTAGATCCTAAGAGGAACAAAACCACATCAATACTCAGATATTTCAAATCTTGAACAAACTGCAGAAGAAAATAAACAAGGAATCGGGATCAAGGCAAGCAAAAGAACACAAATATCATGCTAAGGAGGATGTTATAGGTTCGAGGCACTTTATAAATGATAGTAGACATTAGCACCATTCACCAAGGCGTTCATCTAGAAACGAACATGTAGTTTCAGAATATGAAAGTAGCCCAAGTTTGTCTCATGTTATACATCAGAGAAGGAGGTTATAGGTATATTCTCTGCAAGCGTAGATTATGAATATTAAACCTCCTACATGTGATTGTGATCATAAGAAAGGTAAATATGATGAGGCTTGGTTGTTATGCATGAAGAAATATTTCCAATTGCACAATTATTCATCAAATTTAGAGGCTATAAATGAAATATATCATCTTCAATGGAAAGCATCAATGTGGTGGGATCAACTCAAGCAGGTTAAACACNAATATGATGAGGCTTGGTTGTTATGCATGAAGAAATATTTCCAATTGCACAATTATTCATCAAATTTAGAGGCTATAAATGAAATATATCATCTTCAATGGAAAGCATCAATGTGGTGGGATCAACTCAAGCAGGTTAAACACATTGATGAGAAGAGGATCTCATGGAGGAAATTCAAAAAATATTTTCAAAATAAATATTTATCAGAGAATTATTATGATAAGAAAATGCAAGAGTTCTTTGAACTCAAGCTTGGAAGCATGAAAATGGATGAGTATGAGAGGAAGTTTCTATAATTGTTGAGGTATGTCGGCTTCATTAAGGATGAGAAGGTTAAAATCCAAATATTTCCGAGTGGATTTCCATCCTTATACAATGATAAAATTCATTTTGATGAGTCCAAGACCTTGGAAGAATCCATAAGGAAGGATAAATATTTGTATGAGAAGAACGAATGAATGTCATCTTTCCAAAATTCTTGGGATGATAAGAACAAAGGAAATATGGAGTAAAGAAAGAAAGGTTATAATAAACTATTTTTCATAAATAGTTCTCAAGGATAGCCACCACAAAATGAGCCCGGGATGAGAGAGTGTTTGGGGAAAAATCCAAGACAATAGATCATAAAATGTTGTGGATGTGAAGGAGATCATATGTATAAGGATTGTCCTCACAAAGGATAAAGGACGGGGAATATTCAAAACATCTAAGAGGTTTATACAGTGGAAGACATGGGCAAGAGCATGCCAAGAATTTATGTAGCCTTGGAAAACAAGCAAGCAGACCATCAGTCTCACATGATTGAGGTGGAAAGTAAGATCAATAATTGGCCCATAGTTATTTTAATATATTCCAGAACTATTCATAGCTACATAGATCCTAATCTTGTTGATAGATTTCATTTGAAAATAAGAAAGCATGGGAAATCTTGGTTGATCCAACTAAATACTAGAGCCGAGAGAATGATCAATGAGATGGTTAAGGATTGTCCAGTGGGCATGAATGCAGTCAATACAAAGGAAGATTTTAATATCATACCTTTGGGTTCATATGACTTCTTAATTGGTATGGATTTCTTGGAAAAGAATCATGTTGTCCTATATTGCTACAACAAGTATTCACTTTTCTTGAAGAGGAAGGATAGAAAAGGAAAGTTCAAGGAATTCCAAGGCCTATATCCATTAAAGAAATTTCAGCCATGTAGTTGAAGAAGATTTTTAAGAAAGGGTTCCATATTTGTGCAACTTGTATGGAAGATGTGGTCAAGGATAAAGTGCTAAGTGTGGAAGACCATTCAATCTGGAAAGAATGTGAGGATATTTTCTGGGAGATACCAAGGTTTCCACCAAAGAGAGACATTTATTTCTCCATTGATTTGGTGCCTGGAGCTTCCCCATTGTCCAAGATTCCTTATAGAATGAGCACACCAGAGCTAAAGGAATTCAAAATGTAGCTTGAAGAACTTTTGAAAAATGGGTACATACGCCTAATTGTGTCACCTTGGGGTACCTCAATGCTCTTTTTGAAGAAGAAGGATGGAACCTTAAGGTTGTGCATTGATTTCAGACAGTTGAATAAGGTTACCATAAAGAACAAGTATCCTTTTCCAAAGATAAATGATATTTTTGACAAGTTGAAAGATGCAAAGATATTTTATAAGATTGACATGATTTTAAGCTACCATCACATGAGAATCAGAAAATAATAAATCAGCAAGACATCATTCAAAATGAGGTATGGTCATTATAATTTTGTAATGGTGCCATTTGGGTCACCAGATGCATTAGTTGTCTTCATGTGTCTAATGAATGGAGTGTTCAGAGAGTATATGGACAAGTTTATGATTCTTTTCTTGGATGATATTCTCATATATTCTAAGTCTGAAGAAGAACATGAGAAACACTTAAGGATGTTGCTACAGGTGTTAAGGTAGCATCAGTTGTATGTAAAGCTAAGCAAGTGTTCATTTTTTCATAAGAAAATCCACTATTTGGGCCACCTTATATCAGAGGAGGGCATAGCAGTGGACTAAGAAAAGATTAAGCCAATCAAATAGTGGCCAACACCAAGGAACATCTAAGAGGTTAGATTTCTCATGGGACTAGCAGACTATTATAGGAGGTTTATTGAAGGTTTTTCAAAGATTGCACACCCAATCACTTATTTTCAAAATAAGGGTGTGAAGTTTCAATGGACCTTTGAATGTGAAGAAATATTTCAACACTTGAAGGATTTATTGATAAGTGCACCAATATTGAAGAATGTTGTTCCAGAGAAGGATTTCATTGTGTGCATTGATGTATGCAAGGAAGGGATTGGTGGAGTCATTACACAAAATGGGTGTGTGTTATGTTATGAGTCAAGCTAATTGAAATAGCATGAGAGGAACTATGCCACACATAAATTAGAGTTGGAAGCCATATTTTATGCATAAATATGTCAAGACATTATGTCATAGGTAAAAAAATTTAGTTGAGGATAGACCATAGTGGTTTGAAATATTTGTTTGGGAAGCCAACATTGAATTCCAGAAAAATTGCATGGCTAGAATTCATCAATGAGTGTGACTTCGATATAAATCATATCAAAGGAAAAGAAAATAAAGTGGTCGATGCATTTAGTAGGAGAGTGTGTGAGATGCATGCTACAACTATAAGTATGTATATATATTATTTAAAAGATAGAATTTTGGGAGCTACAAATTTAGAATAGCACTTTTTGCAAGTGAAGGAATCATTGTAGAAAGGTAAATTGTTGTAGAAATTTAAGGATTGTGAGATGAAAGAGGATGGAGTCCTCATATATAGGGACAAGGTTATGTGCCCAAATCTCAAGAGCTAAGATATTTAGTGCTAAAATAAATGCAAAATGTACCCTATGTTGGGCACCCAAGATATCAGAAAAGAATTATAGTTGTAAGAAGCCAATATTTTTGGCCAGGCATGAAGAAAGATGTGGTTGATTATATAGTCAGATGTTTAGACTGTCAAAAGTTAAAGGTTGAGCATAGACATCCAACTAGATTACTACATCCATTGCTCATTCCTGGGTGGAAATGGGAAGTTGTCATATTTATTTCATTACCAAGTTGTCCAAAACAGTGAAGCAACATGATTCCATCATGGTAGTGGTGGAAAAATTAACAAGGGATGCTCATTTTATTCCAGTGAAGCTAACACATAAGGAAACCAACATTGTAGAGATTTATATGAAGGAAATTTCCAGGCTACATGGTGTGCCTAAGGAAATTGTCTCTGATAGAGATCCCAAATTCACATCAAATTTCTAGAAAATATTATTTTTAAGGGATTTTTTATGTACCAAATGCTTAAAATATCAGAATAAACTAGAAGTACACACCATGTATAGAATGTGAGACTGAAGCACATCTCCAAGATAGATAAGTTATACAATAACTCCTTAAAGAATAGGAGAATCTCCTCCAAATATTGAAATACATTCATACATCACAATTCATATGTGCCCAATAATGAATAACGATTTCTATATATACCTATTCACACACTACACATGAGGCCCCTTTATTGTTAGGTCAACCCTATTACATATATATTTACACATTGCATGTACATTTATCCGCATGTATGCCCCACCTTGGGGTCGTATCATATACATTTAACTCTATATATTCCTCCCCCTTTGGTCATAACAACATGTAATTTTTTATGAGTCAATAAAGTTGAAGGAGCATGAAATAAATTATGCTACACGTGACTTGGAGTTGGCAACCATAGTTCATGCCTTAAAAATATGGAAGCATTATCTCATGGGTAGAAAATTCAAATTGAGGATAGATCATAGTGGTATGAAATACTTGTTTGAACAGACAACACTAAATTCCAAACAAGCTAAATGGTTGGAATTCCTCAGCGAATATGACATTAACATCAAGCACATCAAGGGAAAATAGAATAAAGTAGTTGATGTACTCAGTATGTGAAGGATAGATTTAAAAGACTGAATTTTAGAGGTTGTAACAACATACCAACATTATGTGCAAGTTTAAGAAGGCTTACAACAAAATAATGTACAACAGAAATATAAAGATTACAAGCTAGAAGAGGATGGAATCGTCTTGTTTAGAGATAGAGTCTATGTTCCTAATTCTCAGGAATTGAGAAATTTAGTTCTAAAAGAGATGCACAATGTGCCCTACTGATCCACAAGGATCTAAAAGGAAAAAAAAATCAAAGTCCTTAAATCTTATCAAAAATAGCACCAAGTCAAAGAGCTTGTCGCAATATTTCCAACTACGCAAATGACACCTCAAACGGAATCCAAACATAGACGTTATGGTTGGTCAATTTTTTGGTCAACCCATTCAAAGTCAACATGTTTGTATAGCTGACATCATCATCAGTTCATACAAGGATATGTCATCATGCTGACGTGGTACCCCCAGGTGCTACCATGTGGCATGTAGATTCATCATTTTTGGGGGCCACATGGGCCTATTGGAAAGTGTCATGTGGCATCCTCAAATGACACCACATGCCACCACCCAAGGGTCACCATGTGGCAGCCCAATAGAGTGACAAGTGGCATCTATGTCAGGCATAGGTGGCAGACGAACCAGCAGTCTGATTGAGCAGGACTGAAAAATGAGAGGGCACCATGTGGCCCAATCAGTGGGTGCCACATGGCACCATCAAAATTCCCAATGAGGGCTAGCAATGAAAAAATCAAAAATTAAAAAAGGGGGCTAGCCCTGAACCGGCTAATGACTAACCCTTGTATCTATTTGCAGCAGCCTTATCCACAATATCTCGATGAGGGTACCATAGGATCCGGCCAAGGTACTACCGACAAAACCATGCAAGGGTCTTGTCCCAGAATTTTTGGTGTGGGTTTCTATTAAAAGGTGGGACCGTAATATATCGTTTTAATACCATATATTAATATGGTAAAATGTTGTAACAAATGGATAAAAGGGGAGGCCCATGGTTTTGACCCCAGGACCTCCCCCAACAATATGCTTTAAATTACCCAACTTGCCAACAAGCCCAATGGTGTAGCTTGGTACCTCCACCCGTAAAATATTACTTAAGCATATACTTATGCAAGGGTAGGGGGTCTGGGCCCAACAATATGATGGCACATTTTACAATGCAAGTGCATGAGTTTCAATTGCAGGTTGTCGACATGATTTACAAGGCGAAGAGGCTAGGAGGGGCCTGGGATGAGCAATGTCAAAATTTCATGATTTGACAATCATTTCTGCACGTTTTCTCGCCACGAATCCACCGATGATGTTTTTTTTTACATCTGGACAACAGATCAGAAGGCCATTTTTCAAACTTGAGGTATAATGATGTATTTATGTCAATTTTCTTACTGAGAATAATATAAACAATATTCAGTTTGAAGTAGGGCCCGGAGACGTAGTCCATGTTGGATGAACTTTGTTATCAAGTTATTGTGTTATTATCTCATTTATCTTCTTTTCTCCATATTTCTTCCTTCTTTAATTAATGTTTCACATAAGTTGTGATTCATACTCTTAATGCAATTTATGTAACGTCATCGATGAAAAGATCTTGGATCATGTTGGTATCAAAGTGGTCTTCTTTGAATTGAATTGCAAGTGTGAATGCTTACTAGGGCCAAGCTCAAAGCAGGTGAAGGAAAACTTAAGAATTTCAACCCGAAGATTTGATGTGCAACTTGAAGAGGGAAAATGGAGGGTGAAGATCTTCATTCAGAGTATGAGAAGAATTTTCACAAATCTTTCTACCGCATGTTAGATATGGTAGAAAAATTGTTTGTAGATTAAGAGAAGAGAGTGGCAAAGAAGGAGAAGAAGAAGAAGAATAAATTTAAAGAAGAGAATAATGCTTCAGTGAACCATGGAAGTGGAGAAGATCCTCCTGAGCCTCCATCACCATCTTCAAGTTCAATTTCTTCTTCCTCTTCCTCTCATTCTCATCATTCTAGATTTCATCCAAGTACTTTTTGGATTGTTGGTTTGGACAGTTGATTGTCATTGATGTCAACCCTTGTAGAGTGATCTTGGAGATTGATGTCAACCCTTAGAGATCAATGTAAACCCTTAGCGAGGTCCAGATATGTTGGATAGTTGGTTGAAAGTTGTATTATCGAGATTGATGATGAGTTGTTTGGGTACATTTGATGTAGTCTACATGTAGCCTCAGAGGTGTGGTTATGGGACATGAAGTTTATTAAGGAATATGGACATGAAGGAAAGTGAAATTATAGGTAATACTATCATTGATGGATACTACTTATCATGCCATTTCCGGTGATATGTGGAACACTATGTGGCTCCTCACGGTTAGGGAGATATGGCCTTGTAAAGTTGGATGCCCTGAAGAATGGAAAAGAAATCCCTTGTTTGTTATAATTCTTGGTCAAAGGGTAAATTTGTTGTAACAAGAAAACCCTAGAATCCCTAAATTAAGGAGAGGATTTACCTAGCATAATTATATAATCACTTCAAAGATTCAGTCACAAGTACACTCACATACTTATTCATTGCTTATATTTCTTGTGATCTAGTGATCTTTTTGCTAAGGTTGTAGCGTCATTTTCTGATGTAGAAAAGGAAAGTCGAAGGAAAAAGTTTTAGAGTTGTAGAAATACAGGCGCAGATACCCAGAGCTGCAGAAATAAGGGCGCAGACACCCTGAGTTGCAGCTAGTTGCAACAATAAGGGTGCGGACACCTTGAGTTGCAGCAAGAAGGGCACGGACACTCAGAGTTGCAGCAATAAGGGTGCAGACACCCTGAATTGTAGCAAGAAGGGCACGAACATGCATATTTGCAGCAATAAGGGCATGGACACTCAAAGTTGCAGGAATAAGGGCGTGCACACCCATAGTTGCAGTAATAAGGGTACAGACTATCTACAATTAGTTGAATTTGCTTACAACAATGGGTATCTGGAATCATTGAATATGAGCTCATTTGAAGCCTTATATGGCAGAAAATGAAACACACTAGTGAGTTGGGATAACCCAACAAACAGAGCCATTATTGGGCCAAAATTGTTAAGGGAAATGGAAGAGAAAATGGTAAAGATTGGGAATAATTTAAAGGTTGCACAGAACAAGAAAAATAGTTATGCCGAAAAAGGAAGAACACGTAGGGAATTCAAAGTGGGTGAGCATGTGTTTTTAAAAGTTAAAGCCAAGAGGAGCTCGTTGAGATTTGGATGTTGCCCAAAATTGGCAGCAAGAAACTGTGGGGCATTTGAATTCCTATAAAGGATAGGCCCAGTTGCATACATTCTTACATTGCCTGCATCCATTATAATTCATAACATGTCCCATGTGTCTTTATGAAATAAGTGTGTACATGATCCTAACCAGTGATTGATTGGACTGTAATCCAGGTTGAATATGAAGGGGACTTTCGGGTGGAGCCAATGCACATACAGACTAGAAATTCAAAGTGCTCATGAACAAATACATCGGCTTGGTAAAGGTTCAATGGACCTACTATAGTCTTGAATACACCACATGGGAGCACGAGGATGAAATGTAGAGGGAGTACTCGCAAATTCTTACAAATTTTGAAGAAAGATGAATGTACATTATACATAAATGTATGAAGACTCCATTTTGGCAACTAAAGTTCTTGGATCCACAACTCTGAGACTTCCTCTCTAGCCGATGTCCAATCCCATTCCTTGGGTTGTTTGAGTTGAGGGGAATCAGAGTTGTTGGTTGGAATTGTTGTGCAAGTGATTAAGTTGCAGAATTATCAAGAATTTTGATGTAAAAATTTATGTATGTAAATATGAAAGATTGTATGGTGATGTGCACTAAGGACAATGCAAATTGTAGAGGGAGGGGAATGTAACATCCCCGTTTTTTATCTTCAATTTAGTGATATATAATGTAAATACAATGTATGGTTGTGGGCCCAACAATGTAATATGTAAATGAATTGTATTGAAAATAATAGACAAAAAGTATCGCTAAATGCAAATAGACATGGATGAAAACTTAGGGGCTAAGTTTCCACAAGAGAGGGGGGTCCAAGAGGGGGAGAAATATACATGCATATTAAACCCAAACCATCTTTCCAAATTATCTTTACTATGAACCTTATATTTCCTTTTGATTTTTTCCTATCCCAATCATTGAATACATGTAATAGGTTGGGTGTGTAAAGTCACCTCACAGAGTTATTGAGAGCATGGGCCTGAGTGTAATCAACTTTGGGAATTAGGAGATTCGACATGCATGGGAGAAAAGGAAATTCATATGGGAAAAGATGAGAGTTTTTACAAGCATATTTTGGGACAACGAGAGAGTTTTGAGTGCTAAAGCTTGAAGGCAGCCATAGTGGCCATGTATAACATCTTGTTGGGGCTGCAATTTAATGGAGGAATAGGCTATAGGCTTGTGAGGAATATTATGTGCAAGAAATTTTCAAGGGAGCAAGTAAATTATTGTTGTGAGAATTCATGTTGCAATTGTAGATTCCTAGAGTCCTCGGTATAGAGATTTCCTATCCAACCCAAGTTGGAGTCCTGGAGGGAAGTGTGATAGCCTCAGGGCTATGTTGCTAAGAAGGGGATCCCATTCTTTGGGTTGTGTAGGTTGAGGGGGGAGAGGGTTGGTGGATTGGAATGGTTGTAGAAATTAAATTTCTAAGAGGGGGACAATAGCCAGCCTTAGGAACCACTGTATCTTATGGATTCATAGCCCCAACTCATGGGTGACTTGTTGTTGAGAATTGGAGCAGCAAGTCTACATTTGGGTGGAACATTTGTCCTCTATAGTGGGTTGCATGTTTGTTAATAAGATAAGCGCTTATATTCACTATGTTTCTTTCTATTGAATATTGAGTTTAAGTGATATGCATTTCATTTTGAGTTTTATCTTAATTACTATTACCTATTATGGGTAAAGGCACCATTCGAATATGTGTTTTATGTGACTGAAGAATGTTGTAAGTGGTTAATTTTTTCTATGCATGTTTAATTCAATTATATTCATGTTTTTAATTATTATGGATGGTTGCATGAACTTGCATATCACACTGGGTATTTTTTCGCATTTAAAATTTGCTATTATAGTTATATTTGGTCATTTTTAGTAAAAATATGAGTCAGCTTGAAGGCAAGGTATGCTACAGATCAATTTTAGGTGAGTATACAGATAGACCAAGTCTCATCCATTAATCACTTTAGAGATTAGGGTTAGGTCATAACTCAATATTATAAAAGCAAGGCTAGGGTGAAGGAGAAAGATACCTTTGGAGAGAACAGAAGGAATTTTTCTCAAGTGATTGAATCATGAATGATTGTGATTCAAGGAGATCTCGGATAGTTGGAGAAGGAATTTCATCTAGATATCACTACAGGTCAAGGATAAGAGAGAATAGGGGAAACTGCAAGAAGATCCAACAGATTGGTGCCACAACAATAGGAACAAAGTTGTATGCAATGTGCAATTCAGTTAGGGTGCAATGCAGGAAAATGGGTACCTACGTGAGCTACAATATAGCAAGGTGCATACAAGTATGAGAAAGTGATTTTATGGGACCATACAACCAAGGAGGAGTTGCTAAGTTTTGCAGGTGTTGTCTATAGTTTTTGGTATTTCTCAGTGGACCATTTTCCCAATAAGGGAGCCCTTGTAAGATTTGATATTATTCTAATGATAAGATGATTTGAAGGACAAAATATATTTGTGTATTGTGTATGAGATTTGGTTTCTAGTATTGCTTCTGCTATTTATTTCAGTTAATTATTCCAAAAAATGTATTTTGTTTTGTGAGCTACTAATTTGATTCGTAGCAAGGAAATTACTAGTAAACAAGATACCTAGGTGTCGGGATTAGAAAGTTAACATGGTCTAGATTTAGGAGAATATCAGTATGAGTGTTGTTGCATTCATTCTCTATTAAACCAAGAAGATCAAATGGGAGCTTCTTTGACCTCCGAGAGCTGATCAGATCCAAACTTATCCTGATTTCATTGAAGTGACTATACTCAACATGAGCATCAACAATAAGAAAAAAGTGTGTCTATGTTTTTATTTCACCACATAAATATTTTTTAAGAATAGAATTTTCCTTATCTTTATTGCATTCATTACCATCATACCTTTCATGTGGACATAGTAGATTGTTTTTCTGCAATTTTTTTGACTCTGTAAATATAATTTCATCTTCAAGCATTGACTTTATTTCCTCCCCCGAAATGAAATCTAAATGGACAATTCTAGCTATAGATGGACAGGGGACATTCACATCATTAATGCCAGCAGATACAAGGGTACTTGAACAATTGATTTGATATTTTAATCTCAATCAATGGGCATTGAGGGTTCCATCAATGTTATCACCACATTCTTGAAAAGTGGAGCCTTGTGACAACCCTACGTATATATCAACTCTCCCAAAATGAAAAAACCTTATGTATTCGAGATGAAGGTCTTGAAAAGAAAGGGGCAGGTTCTCTATTTGTACTTTGTATAGCTCTTGTGACCTAACCAACCTTATGCTTTAGCTCATCACAATTATCACAGGAATCATAACCAAGAAGAACCTCAAAATACACACTATGGGATCAATGACTATTGCATTCCAGCTGCAAGTCAAAGGTTTTGCTGTTCACGGATTCAAGGAGGTGGATACATACTCTTTTATCCTTTAAATACTATTTAAATTTCATCTTCTTAATGATATCACCAATAGTGTGATCGTCTGCACTTAAGGATCCTTCTAGTTTGTCTTTGTCTCTATCACAATTGCTACCAGTATGTAAAAATAAAGTTCCATTGTTGTTCAGTTTTAATTTTGAGTCCAAATCATAAGATAACAGTTGTGGGTGTTGGAGGTGTTATCATAAACATAGCAGCCCACTTGTAACGTCCCCAAATCCCCATTCATGTACACTACTACAAAAATTTTGTTCTGATACCAATTAGTGACGTACACATCTCCCTTCTGTTACTACCAAATCAATCAACATATTGATCCAAATGCGGAAATATACACAAGATGACATACATGTATGTTATTGTCATTAATTTTTAAAATCATGAATGCAACTAATTTAAACATGCATATTAGCAATTAAACACATACAATAGCATTCATATATACAAAATGAAAAAGTAAATGCAGCATTCAATCATAGCATTAAAATTGTAAATGACACAGTGATTAAAACACTTATCTTTTAAAAATTATTTACGCAACTAGTTCTAGACAAAGGATGTTCCTCCCAATAGTAGACTTTGTTACACCAATTCTCTTTGCAACAAGTCATCCCTGAGTTGGGGATATGATTCCACAAGGAAGGAAAAGCTCTTATGGGTGTCTATAGTCCATTGTAGCAACTCAAAACCCACTAAAATAATAGTGACACAACTCCCAGCAATTCCAACAACCCAACTCTCTTCCCCATTAGTTTTCACAACCCAGGGGATGAGATTTCCTTCTCTACATTGTAGTCCCTCAGAAAATCTTCATCCCCTCCAGGAATCTAGAATAGATCAGCTAGGAATATCTCTACTAGGGATTCCGGGGAAATCCATCTGCAACAGGAGTGCTCACCCAACAAGCTCACTTGCTCTTATGTAATTTTCTCAACAAAAAATCACTCTCAGGCATAACAACCTCATTCTCAGCACAATTTCTAGCTTCAACAAGCTATCTTCAATACCCACTATGGCTAGCCACTCTTTCCCAGCATTCAACTCTGGTTTTCCTCACCTCTTGATCACTGTAAAAACTTCCCTCTTTTCCTACTCGAATTTTATATTTTCTCATGCTTACTTGACTCTTACTTTCCCCCCAAAGATTATTACACTCAACTCTTGTTGTCACATATGAGTGGGATGACTTCCTCACTCAACCTCTTACATGAATTCAATGATTGAGTGCTTAATAAGTCAAAGGTATAAATGCATATATGAAAAACTGATTAATGAAGATGGCTTAAGACTCAAGGCATATCAAAACCCCCGTTAAGCCCCCTCTCTTATGGAATCATATCCCCCCATTACTTTGGTCCTTACCCATCTACAGTCGATGATGTATTTCATTTTATTATTTTCAATGTACAATGTTTACATATTACATCGCTTGGCCCATGAACATTCATAATACTTACAAATATACAATTCTACATTAGGGATCAAAACTGGAGTGTTACAATCCCCTCCCCCTACATTTTTCACTATCCTCGATGCATATCACTATATAGGTGCACATGTTTACATAAATAATTTTTTACATCACAATACTTGAAAATTCCACAGTTTAATGACTCTTGCAACAATTCCAACCACCAATCTATCATTCCCCTCAACCTACTCAACCTAAGGAAGTCTACCCCCTTCTCTACATAACAGTACCTTCAGTTGTCCCACTCTCATTCAAGGGATCCATCACAAGTCAAACAGGAAGTCTCTGAGTTGTGGCTCCAGGAACTCCAACTACAACAAAATGGAGTTTTTGTACACATATGTACAAATGTACATTCAAATTCCCTTAGAATCTACAAAAAAATTTGGGTACTCTTCCCACATGGCCTCTTCATGCTCCCACATGGCCTCTTCATGCTCCCACATGGCATCTTCAGGACCATAGCAGGTCCATTGGACCTTTACCAAGTCAATGGCTCACTTCTTGAGCACTTTAACTTTTCGGTCTAGGATATGCACCTTCGTTCTCCACCTTGATCATAGTCCAATCAATCACGTGGTTAGGATCAGACACATACTCTTTTAATAAAGACACGTGAAACACATTATGAACTCTTGTGGATGTGAGCAATGTAAGCATGAATGAAATTATCTCTATCCTCTCTAGAACTTTTAATGCCTACAATATGTCATTGCCAACTTTGGGCAACTTCCCAATTTCAACGAACTTCATTTTTCATTTACTTTCAAAAACACTGCCCACTTTGAATTCCCTGTGTGTTATACCCTTGTCTGCATAGTTATTTTGTCTATCCTATGAAGGCTTTAAATTTTTCTTTACCATATGCTCTTCCGTTTCTCTCAGCAATTCTGGCCAAATAATGGTTATGTTTGTTGGGATATCCCTACTCATTGGCATGTTACAATATTTGCCATACAAGACTTCAAATGGGATCATCTTCAATGATGTCTAGTCCCCATTGTTATAATCAAATTCAACCAAATGAAGATAGTCTTCCCACTTGGAAGGTTGATCCATTACATACATTTTTGGCATATCTTCAATTATTTGGTTGAATTTGGCATATCTTTAATTATTTGGCATATCTTTCAAATCTGAATTGTACATGCTTATGGCTATAGCATGCATTTTATGTGGTACCTTATGTTGAGTGCAACAACCACTTTATTCACTTTCCCCTTTATGTGTTTGATGTCAAAGTCATATTTGTTGGGAAATTCCAGCCATCTAGTTTTTATGGCATTCAATGTTGGTTGTCCAAACAAATATTTCATACCACTATGGTATTTCCTCAACTCAAATTTTCTTCCCATGAGATAATTCATCCACATTTTTAGTGAAAGAATAATGGTTTCAAGCTCCACATCATGGGTAGCATATTTTTTCTCATGCTCCTTCAACTTTCTTTACTCGTATCAAATTACATGCCCTCTTTGGGTAAGGATTCCACCAAGCCCTTATTTACATGCATTGGTGCACACAACAAAATCCTCGTAATTTGGATCTACAATATTTAATATAGGTGCACTGGTCAATAAATCTTTCAAGTGCTAGAAACTCTCTTCAATCTTTGTAGTCCATTCAAATTTATGTCTTTCTTTAGTAATGAAGTAATTGGGTGTGCAATATTGGAGAAACCTAAAATGAATCTTTTGTAGGAACTAGCTAGACCCATAAATGATCTAGCTTGTGAAATATTCATTAGTGTTGACCAACTTCTGATTGCTACAATATTTTTTGGATCCACTACTATGCCACCCTCTAAGACAATGTGGCCCAAATAATGGATCTGTTTTTTTATGAAAAGTGCACTTGCTCAGATTGGCATACAATTTGTGTTCTCTCAATAGTTGTAGCACCATTCTCAAATGTTTCTCATGCTCCTCCTTTGTATTGGAATAGATAATAATATCATCCAAGAAGACAGTAACAAATGTGTCCAAGTAATCTTTGAACACTCCATTCAGGAAACACATAAAAGTAGTCGGTGCATTTGTCAACCCAAATGGCACCACTACAAACTCGCAATGGCCATACCTTGCACAAAAAGCTATCCTGCTAGTATCTTCTTCTTGGATTCTTACTTGATGATAACCTAATCTCAAGTCAATATTAGAAAATATGTTTGCTCCCTTCAACTGATCAAAAATATCATCAATCCTTCACAAAGAATACTTATTCTTTACTGTAACCTTATTCATCTATCTGAATTCAATACATAACCTCATAGCTCCATCATTTTTCTTCACAAAAAGAGCCAGGGCACCCCAAGGAGAAACACTTGAGCACATGTACCCCTTCTTCAACAACTCTTCTAGCTGCATCTGCACCTCTTTCAGTTCTAGTGTGTTCATTTTATAGGGAGTATTGGACACTGGGGAAACTCTAAGCATCAAGTCAATAGAGAAATCAATGACTTTATTTGGGGGAAATCCTGACAATTCCTCAGACACATATTTGTATTCCTTCAATATTGAATAGTATTCAATATTTGGCTCCTTATCCTTTGTTGGCCCTTCCATATGCGCTACATATATTTGGCACCCTTTTCTAAAATTCCTTTTTCAATTGCAATGTCGAAATCTCTATGACAGATATAGACCTTGGAATACCTTGAATTGTCCTTGAATTTCCTTCCTCATACATACATGTGAAAGCCTTGTTGTAAGAATCTAAGACAACATGATGTTTTTCCAGCCAACCAATACAAATCAAGCAATCATATGACCCAAATGGTAAGATGTCCAAATATGCCTTAGTGCCAGCTCCATTCATGTTCACTGCACAATCTTTAACAACCTCATTGATTTTTCTCTTGGTTCCAATCGCTAGCTAAACCAACCAAGACTTTTCATGCTTACATCTCTTCAATTAAAATCTATCAACCATATTAGAATATATATAGCTATGACTAGATACAGAATCAATAAAAATAACTTTGGGACAATTATCCATGTTACCTTCCAGCTTAATCATGTGACATTGATCATTTCCTTGTCTATTGTCCAAGGTGCATAAATCCTTGGCACGCTCTTGCCCATGTCTTACATTGTGTCAACTTATTGAAGGTTATGCACAATCCCCATCCTATCTCCTTTATGAGGATAATCCTTATACATGTCGTCTCCCTCGCATCCCTAACACTTTATGGGCTACTGCCTCAGCCTTTCCCCCAAGGAATTTGTCATATTGGGATCATTTTGTGCTTGCTTCCCTTGCCTATATGACTATGAATTATTCTTGTAGAAAGGTGGTTTGAATCCTTTCCTCCTCTGATCCATATTTCCTTTCTTTTTGTCATCCCAAGATCTTTGAAAAGTTGGCCTTGCCTTACTATGCTTATACAAATACTTAGATTTTCTCATGGCTTCTTCCAAATACTTGGGTTCATCAAAATAAATTTTATCCTTGTAGAATGATGGAAACCCGCTCAAGAACCTTGGAATTTTAACCTTATCATCCCTAATGAAATCCACATATCTTAGAAGTTTCAAGAATTCACTCTCATAATTCTCCATGATCATGTTCCCAAGGTTAATCTCAAAGAACTCTTGCATCTTCTTGTCATAACAATGCTCTGACGCTTAATTTTGTTGGAAGTATTTCTTGTGTTAGGGACCTAACTTCCCTAACCCCTCACATAGGTAGAATAATATTTTTTCATGTAATAAAGGCCAATATTAATAATTCCTAGCAATAAGGAAGAACAAGTCAAATGTAAGAAGACCTAATAGAAGCGTCTGCTTCTATAAGGATCTTTCTCTAGATTGTTCTTTTGGATAGATGGATTTAGTATAAATAGGAGTAGAGGGTATGAGAATTTTTGTCTTGAGAATTATTGTAATAGAATATTGCTCTGCTAGAGGTTTCCCCCTCGAAGAGGCAAGTGAACATTGTTTCCTATCAATAAAGGTATTATTTTCATGTTGTGGTTTCATCTATTTTGTTGTTCCGCTGTTATTCTCTACAATATTTATGTTTTTGGATATTATAATAGATCTGGTACCTTATAAGTGGTATAAGAGCACTTTCCCTGGCAGAAAATTGTGGGTTAATTTTTTTTAGGGTGGAGATGCATTCCAGCAGCTTAAAGCTACAAAGATCTATTATTCAGTGCATAAATCCACGGTCAGGGAAGCATACACATAGGAACTACAAGTGGTACTTAAGCGCACATTGTTGGACACCCTTGTAACCCCTGTTGGTACCCCTTCGAGTCGTAGTGCATCAAATAGCACCTGTATATGGATTGGCCTAGATATCCTGAAGCCCTCCGTAGATAAACCAATCGGTCGCATGAATGATATAGTGCCACCGAGAACAACACTCGGGAAGATACCTGGGTAGTTAGGTAGTACGGCTAAGGGCACGGCCTAGCTTCCTTAGTTGGTGCTCTGAGATATTGGGTGGAGTACTACTATTGGACCCCACACGTATATCAGAGAGCTTGTAGAAACCCTAAATACCCTAACCTTTGGGATGGAAACATAAACAAAATAGACAAGATCTATTGTCGTGCAACTGTGCCTCCAGCATTCTGGTTGTTAAATTTCTACACATTTTTTCCTATTCAACGTTTCATCATTTCGTTGTTGCAGTATTATTCAGATCGGAGTATAAATATGCAGGAGTAAAAAAAGTATGGATCTTGTCGGCACCATTATTTAAGACCTATCCCATTGGATTCCTCTCTTCGCCCTAATCACAATCGTCCCTATCATTTTTCGAATGATTTTTTTTCCATGGACCTGACCCCTCCTAACACCCCTATTTGGAATCTATGCCATTAACTTCCTCTTTTTGCAAAGATAGTAGTGCTACCAGTCACCATTAACCCATTTCTGTGTGGTCCCACTTTTCCCCC
Organism: Picea sitchensis; assembly: GCA_010110895.2. Classification (NCBI taxonomy): domain Eukaryota; kingdom Viridiplantae; phylum Streptophyta; class Pinopsida; order Pinales; family Pinaceae; genus Picea; species Picea sitchensis. The sequence continues at coordinate 258,314 of SNQJ01S0002356.1, forward strand.
TGTCCCATCCCCATGGCCCACACTCATAGCTAAGATTGGGAACAACGTCTCACTGCCTTGGCCAAATATCATGACCAAACTTGTATTTATATTTCTTTAATTACGTCTAGTATTGGTAACCTCAACTCCTGACTTGCTCACTCGATTCACTTCCCACATTCATCACTCAATTGACCGCCACCTGTCATCAATGCCAGGACACAGTGAACACTTTGACCACCTTGTTTAAGCCCACCCCAGATCATTTCTCTTCTTCCACACCTTATAACCTTGATGGTATCGAATCCTCCCAGTCCACCTCTTTTCCTCCCCACCACTTTCAGCGGGACCTGCTTCCCCCTCACGTTGAGGTGAAAAAATTTGATGGCTCGGATCCCATGGGATGGGTCACTAAATGGAACATTATTTCTCTTTATACGACATTACTGCTGAGTTGGCCAAACTAAGGTATGGTGTTCTCCATCTAGATCCAGAACATTGGCAATGGTGGCAATGGCGAAAAAATGCCCGCCAAGGGTATGTGGCTTGGACACAATTTGTTGCAGAACTTTATGAATGCTTTGACACTGACACCTACCATTTAGGTCGTTTGAAAAAGTTGAAACAATCCGGCATAGTGGAATACTTTATAGCTTCTTTTGATTGATTGGCTTTCTACACAGAGGGCATGTCTAATACTTTTTTCCAAGAATGTTTTATCAATGACCTCAAGGATGATATCCATGTCCATGTCCTCATGGCTCACCCTCAGAGTTTGGTGGAAGTTACTAAAAGAGATAAGGAAGCACAACAGGTTGTTTCTTCTCAAACCAAAAAACCTTCCTTCATTCCTCGCCCTAAACCAGTCACTCCCACTCCTCCTTCCACTCCACTAAAGATCTAGAAATTGACCAGGGCAGAAATGGTTGAATTCCAACTCAAGGGCCTTTGTTATAATTATGATGACAAATATTTTCCTGGGAACAAGTGTAAGGAACAAAATATTTTTATGGCCATATCTAAGGATGTTTCTGAAGAAGATGTTGAGGCTAACCCTATGGTTGAGTCACCTGAACCCACTGACATGACTCCACCTTCTGACCCTCCCGAAATTGAACCAGTTGTTTCCCTGAATGTTCTCACTAGCTTCTATGATCCCAAACCCTCAAGCTAATTGGTTACGTTAAGCATCAGAAGGTCATCATCCTTGTTGACATTGGAAGCACTCATAATTTTATTCATCGTTGCATTTCTCAAGAAACTAATTGTTATATCCGAGCAGTCAATAATTTTCAAATTATGATTTCCAATGGCGAGTCTATGAAATGTGGGGGGAGTTGTGAAAATGTGTGTCTCCAAATTGGTCAGTACCACATGAAATCTCATATGTTTTCTATCGACATGGGTGGTTGTGACATTGTGTTGGGTGTCAAATGGCTAAGGACTCAAGGTCCCATTCTCATGGATTTTAAGGAATTAGCCATGCAATTCAACTAAGATGGCCAACAATATAAGTTCCAAGGCATCACAGTAGGTTACTCTAAGATCATCAATTCCCATCGCATGGAAAAGCTCCTCAAAAAAGGTTATTCTGGAATTATTGCACAACTCCATTCCATTCATGCCATTCAGACACCCTCTGTGTTGTCAGACCTCAAATCCATCCTCTCCAAACATCAAGTTATTTTTTCCACTCCCTGAGGAATTCCTCCTTCCCGTGGTTTTCATGATCATTCCATTCCCCTCGTCCCTGAGAAACTTCCTCCCAATGTCCATCCCTATCGTCATCTCTTTTCCCAAAAAAATGAAATCGAGAAAATTGTTCAATAATTCCTCACTGCAAGAATTATCCATCCTAGTATGAGCCCCTATTCTTCTCTTGTGGTCATGGTACTTAATAAAGAAGGCTCTTGGCACATGTTTCTTGACTTTCATGCCCTCAAAAAACTCACCATCAAAGACAAATTTCCCACTCGTGTCATTTATGATCTCTTGGATGAATTGAGTGGTGCCTAGTTCTTAACTAAACTTGATCTTCGTTATGGCTACCACCAGATACGTATGAAAGATGAAAACATTACTAAGACTACATTTTGAACTCATGAGGGTCACTATGAGTTTTTGGTCATGCCCTTTGGATTGTGTAATTCTCCCTCCACTTTCCAAATCCTCATGAATCATGTCTTCCATCCTTTTCTCTGTCATTTTGTCTTAGTTTTCTTTGATGATATTCTCATCTATAGTAAAACCTGGACAACCCATATT
>SNQJ01S0002356.1:260567-288777 GCA_010110895.2 Picea sitchensis
ATTTGGCACCCTTTTCTAAAATTCCTTTTTCAATTGCAATGTCGAAATCTCTATGACAGATATAGACCTTGGAATACCTTGAATTGTCCTTGAATTTCCTTCCTCATACATACATGTGAAAGCCTTGTTGTAAGAATCTAAGACAACATGATGTTTTTCCAGCCAACCAATACAAATCAAGCAATCATATGACCCAAATGGTAAGATGTCCAAATATGCCTTAGTGCCAGCTCCATTCATGTTCACTGCACAATCTTTAACAACCTCATTGATTTTTCTCTTGGTTCCAATCGCTAGCTAAACCAACCAAGACTTTTCATGCTTACATCTCTTCAATTAAAATCTATCAACCATATTAGAATATATATAGCTATGACTAGATACAGAATCAATAAAAATAACTTTGGGACAATTATCCATGTTACCTTCCAGCTTAATCATGTGACATTGATCATTTCCTTGTCTATTGTCCAAGGTGCATAAATCCTTGGCACGCTCTTGCCCATGTCTTACATTGTGTCAACTTATTGAAGGTTATGCACAATCCCCATCCTATCTCCTTTATGAGGATAATCCTTATACATGTCGTCTCCCTCGCATCCCTAACACTTTATGGGCTACTGCCTCAGCCTTTCCCCCAAGGAATTTGTCATATTGGGATCATTTTGTGCTTGCTTCCCTTGCCTATATGACTATGAATTATTCTTGTAGAAAGGTGGTTTGAATCCTTTCCTCCTCTGATCCATATTTCCTTTCTTTTTGTCATCCCAAGATCTTTGAAAAGTTGGCCTTGCCTTACTATGCTTATACAAATACTTAGATTTTCTCATGGCTTCTTCCAAATACTTGGGTTCATCAAAATAAATTTTATCCTTGTAGAATGATGGAAACCCGCTCAAGAACCTTGGAATTTTAACCTTATCATCCCTAATGAAATCCACATATCTTAGAAGTTTCAAGAATTCACTCTCATAATTCTCCATGATCATGTTCCCAAGGTTAATCTCAAAGAACTCTTGCATCTTCTTGTCATAACAATGCTCTGACGCTTAATTTTGTTGGAAGTATTTCTTGTGTTAGGGACCTAACTTCCCTAACCCCTCACATAGGTAGAATAATATTTTTTCATGTAATAAAGGCCAATATTAATAATTCCTAGCAATAAGGAAGAACAAGTCAAATGTAAGAAGACCTAATAGAAGCGTCTGCTTCTATAAGGATCTTTCTCTAGATTGTTCTTTTGGATAGATGGATTTAGTATAAATAGGAGTAGAGGGTATGAGAATTTTTGTCTTGAGAATTATTGTAATAGAATATTGCTCTGCTAGAGGTTTCCCCCTCGAAGAGGCAAGTGAACATTGTTTCCTATCAATAAAGGTATTATTTTCATGTTGTGGTTTCATCTATTTTGTTGTTCCGCTGTTATTCTCTACAATATTTATGTTTTTGGATATTATAATAGATCTGGTACCTTATAAGTGGTATAAGAGCACTTTCCCTGGCAGAAAATTGTGGGTTAATTTTTTTTAGGGTGGAGATGCATTCCAGCAGCTTAAAGCTACAAAGATCTATTATTCAGTGCATAAATCCACGGTCAGGGAAGCATACACATAGGAACTACAAGTGGTACTTAAGCGCACATTGTTGGACACCCTTGTAACCCCTGTTGGTACCCCTTCGAGTCGTAGTGCATCAAATAGCACCTGTATATGGATTGGCCTAGATATCCTGAAGCCCTCCGTAGATAAACCAATCGGTCGCATGAATGATATAGTGCCACCGAGAACAACACTCGGGAAGATACCTGGGTAGTTAGGTAGTACGGCTAAGGGCACGGCCTAGCTTCCTTAGTTGGTGCTCTGAGATATTGGGTGGAGTACTACTATTGGACCCCACACGTATATCAGAGAGCTTGTAGAAACCCTAAATACCCTAACCTTTGGGATGGAAACATAAACAAAATAGACAAGATCTATTGTCGTGCAACTGTGCCTCCAGCATTCTGGTTGTTAAATTTCTACACATTTTTTCCTATTCAACGTTTCATCATTTCGTTGTTGCAGTATTATTCAGATCGGAGTATAAATATGCAGGAGTAAAAAAAGTATGGATCTTGTCGGCACCATTATTTAAGACCTATCCCATTGGATTCCTCTCTTCGCCCTAATCACAATCGTCCCTATCATTTTTCGAATGATTTTTTTTCCATGGACCTGACCCCTCCTAACACCCCTATTTGGAATCTATGCCATTAACTTCCTCTTTTTGCAAAGATAGTAGTGCTACCAGTCACCATTAACCCATTTCTGTGTGGTCCCACTTTTCCCCCTGTCCCATCCCCATGGCCCACACTCATAGCTAAGATTGGGAACAACGTCTCACTGCCTTGGCCAAATATCATGACCAAACTTGTATTTATATTTCTTTAATTACGTCTAGTATTGGTAACCTCAACTCCTGACTTGCTCACTCGATTCACTTCCCACATTCATCACTCAATTGACCGCCACCTGTCATCAATGCCAGGACACAGTGAACACTTTGACCACCTTGTTTAAGCCCACCCCAGATCATTTCTCTTCTTCCACACCTTATAACCTTGATGGTATCGAATCCTCCCAGTCCACCTCTTTTCCTCCCCACCACTTTCAGCGGGACCTGCTTCCCCCTCACGTTGAGGTGAAAAAATTTGATGGCTCGGATCCCATGGGATGGGTCACTAAATGGAACATTATTTCTCTTTATACGACATTACTGCTGAGTTGGCCAAACTAAGGTATGGTGTTCTCCATCTAGATCCAGAACATTGGCAATGGTGGCAATGGCGAAAAAATGCCCGCCAAGGGTATGTGGCTTGGACACAATTTGTTGCAGAACTTTATGAATGCTTTGACACTGACACCTACCATTTAGGTCGTTTGAAAAAGTTGAAACAATCCGGCATAGTGGAATACTTTATAGCTTCTTTTGATTGATTGGCTTTCTACACAGAGGGCATGTCTAATACTTTTTTCCAAGAATGTTTTATCAATGACCTCAAGGATGATATCCATGTCCATGTCCTCATGGCTCACCCTCAGAGTTTGGTGGAAGTTACTAAAAGAGATAAGGAAGCACAACAGGTTGTTTCTTCTCAAACCAAAAAACCTTCCTTCATTCCTCGCCCTAAACCAGTCACTCCCACTCCTCCTTCCACTCCACTAAAGATCTAGAAATTGACCAGGGCAGAAATGGTTGAATTCCAACTCAAGGGCCTTTGTTATAATTATGATGACAAATATTTTCCTGGGAACAAGTGTAAGGAACAAAATATTTTTATGGCCATATCTAAGGATGTTTCTGAAGAAGATGTTGAGGCTAACCCTATGGTTGAGTCACCTGAACCCACTGACATGACTCCACCTTCTGACCCTCCCGAAATTGAACCAGTTGTTTCCCTGAATGTTCTCACTAGCTTCTATGATCCCAAACCCTCAAGCTAATTGGTTACGTTAAGCATCAGAAGGTCATCATCCTTGTTGACATTGGAAGCACTCATAATTTTATTCATCGTTGCATTTCTCAAGAAACTAATTGTTATATCCGAGCAGTCAATAATTTTCAAATTATGATTTCCAATGGCGAGTCTATGAAATGTGGGGGGAGTTGTGAAAATGTGTGTCTCCAAATTGGTCAGTACCACATGAAATCTCATATGTTTTCTATCGACATGGGTGGTTGTGACATTGTGTTGGGTGTCAAATGGCTAAGGACTCAAGGTCCCATTCTCATGGATTTTAAGGAATTAGCCATGCAATTCAACTAAGATGGCCAACAATATAAGTTCCAAGGCATCACAGTAGGTTACTCTAAGATCATCAATTCCCATCGCATGGAAAAGCTCCTCAAAAAAGGTTATTCTGGAATTATTGCACAACTCCATTCCATTCATGCCATTCAGACACCCTCTGTGTTGTCAGACCTCAAATCCATCCTCTCCAAACATCAAGTTATTTTTTCCACTCCCTGAGGAATTCCTCCTTCCCGTGGTTTTCATGATCATTCCATTCCCCTCGTCCCTGAGAAACTTCCTCCCAATGTCCATCCCTATCGTCATCTCTTTTCCCAAAAAAATGAAATCGAGAAAATTGTTCAATAATTCCTCACTGCAAGAATTATCCATCCTAGTATGAGCCCCTATTCTTCTCTTGTGGTCATGGTACTTAATAAAGAAGGCTCTTGGCACATGTTTCTTGACTTTCATGCCCTCAAAAAACTCACCATCAAAGACAAATTTCCCACTCGTGTCATTTATGATCTCTTGGATGAATTGAGTGGTGCCTAGTTCTTAACTAAACTTGATCTTCGTTATGGCTACCACCAGATACGTATGAAAGATGAAAACATTACTAAGACTACATTTTGAACTCATGAGGGTCACTATGAGTTTTTGGTCATGCCCTTTGGATTGTGTAATTCTCCCTCCACTTTCCAAATCCTCATGAATCATGTCTTCCATCCTTTTCTCTGTCATTTTGTCTTAGTTTTCTTTGATGATATTCTCATCTATAGTAAAACCTGGACAACCCATATTTCTCATGTGGATCAAGTTCTACATCTACTCTCTCAGCACCAACTTTTCCTCAAACAATCTAAATGTGCTTTTGGAGCCTCGAAATTTGAGTGCTTGGGTCATATTGTTGGTAAGGCAGGTGTCAAGGTGGATCCTAAGAAGATTGAATATTTGCAATATTGGCCTCGCCCCAAGACTTTCAAAATATTGCGTGGTTTTTTGGGTTTAACAGGCTATTATCGCAAGTTTGTTAAGAATTATGGAAAGATTGTGGCACCTCTCACTGCTCTTCTTAAAAAGAATTATTTCACTTGGACTCCCACAGCTGATCAGGTATTTCAAGCCTTGAAGGTGGCTATGTGCACCACTCTGGTTCTGGCCCTTCCTGTTTTCACAAAGACCTTTGTCCTAGAATGTGATGCTTCTGGGAGAGGAATTGGAGTAGTCCTTATGCAATATGGCAGGCCTTTGGCCTTTACCAGCAAACAACTATCAGAGCACCATTTGGGCCAACCAATCTATGAAAAGTAAATGTTGGCTATTTTGCATGCAGTGGATCTCTCGCACCCTTATCTATTGGGGCAATGCTTCCAAATTAAGACAGATCATTAGAGCCTCAAGTATTTTCTAAAGTAATGTCTTTCCTCCTTGGAGCAACAAAAATGGGTGACTAAGCTCTTTGGATATGATTATGAGATCATTTACAAGAAAGGAAAAGAAAATATGGTTGTTGATTCTCTTTCAAGAAAATATGAAGATGAAGGGTCCCTTTTTTGCCTCTCCTTCATTGTACCAGATTGGCTCCAAGTTGTTCACCAGGAATAGCTACAAGACCCAAAAACTTCGCATATGATCCAACAATCGCAAGCCAATTCTCGAGTTTCCCTAGGGTACTCTTGGCACAATGATGAGCTTCTCTACAAAGGTTGTTTGTATGTAAGTTAATAGTCACAACTTAAATCCATGGTTCTTTTTGAGCTTCATGCTAACCCACAACTGGCCACTCAGGGTTTGCCAAAACCTATGACCGAGTCAAACATTCTTTTTTGGGGGATGGTATGAAACAAGACGTTCACACTTTTGTGGTAGAATGTGATGTTTTTCAATGCAACAAGGGAGAAACAGTCAAATCCCCTGGCACACTACAACCACTTCTGATTCCACTCGTTATTTGGAAGGATATCTCTATGTATTTTATTGTGGGCTTATCTAACTTTTGCAATAAGTCAGTCATCATGGTGGTAGTTTATCGTCTTTCCAAGTATGCTTATTTATGTTATCTTCAACACCCATTTACTGCTTCCACTGTGGCTCAACTTTTCATGGATCATGTCTTCAAGCTTCATGGCATGCCTCATTCTATTATTTCTGATCGAGATCCCACTTTCACCAGCAATTTTTGGCAAGAACTATTCAGGCTACAGGGCACCCAATTGCATCTCAACACAGCCTATCATCCCCAGACTGATGGTCAAACTGAAGTTGTCAACAAGTGTTTGGAAACATACTTGAGTTGTTTTGCATCTGAAAGTCAAAATCAATGGGCTCAATGGTTAACACTAGTTGAATGGTGCTACAACACTTCTTACCAAACAACTACTCACATTAATCACTTTGAAGCAGTATATGGACAAAATCCACCTTCAATTCTCTCATACATGCCATGTGTCTCGAAGGTCCAGGTGGTTGACCAAACGCTTACATTTCGAGAGGCTATTCTTTGTACCCTCAAAGATAATTTGGTCATGGCTCATAATAGCATGAAGCAACAAGAAGATCAAGGTCGCTCTGAACGACAATTTGCGAAAGGAGACCAGGTGTTTCTTTGAATGGAACCTTATAAGCAAACTTCACTCAAGGTCAACCATTGTCAGAAACTGGCGCCCAAATTTTATGGTCCTTATACAGTTCTCAAGCGTGTGGGATAGGTGGCCTATCAGTTAGCTTTTCCCAGTCATTCTAATCTCCATCCTGTTTTTCATGTCTCCTACTTAAAGAAGGTGATTGGAACTAAGTTCCAAACTCAAACTAGCCTTCCCGAGTTGGATGAAGAAGGCTCCATCTGGTTGCATCCACAAGAATTTTTGGACTAGCGTGAGCATCTTCTTCGTCAGTGCACCATCAAGGAAGTGTTAGTCCAGTGGAAAGATACAACTCCAGCAGATGCCACCTAGGATCCAGCTACCATTCTGCAGCGATTTCCTCATCTCAAGCCTTGAGGACAAGGTTATTTTTAAGGGGGATGGCATGCTAGGGATCTAACCTCCCTAACCCCTCACGTAGTTAGAATAATATATTTCCATGTAATAAAGGTCAATATTAATAAGGCCTAGCAATAAGGAAGAATAAGTCAAATGTAAGAAGACCTAATAGAAGCTTTTGCTTCTAGAAGGATCTTCCTCTAGATTGTTCTTTTGGATAGATAGATTTAGTATAAATAGGAGTAGAGGGTATGAGAAGTTTTTTCTTGAGAATTATTGTAATAGAGCATTTCTCTGTTGGAGGTTTTCCCCTCGAAGAGGCAAGTGAACATTGTTTCCTATAAATAAAGGTATTATTATAGTGTTGTGGTTTCATCTATTGTGTTGTTCCATTGTTATTCTCTGCAATATTTCTATTTTCTCCTATTATAATAGATTTGGTACCTTACATCTTGAAATTATTCCAAGAACTTATCTTCTCATCAATATGCTTGACTTGCTTCAATTAGTATCACCACATTGAATATTTCCTTTGAAGATGATATATGACAACCTTTGCTTCCATATTTGATGAATAACTATGTAGCTGAAAATATTTTCTCATGCCCAACAACTAGGCTTCAACTTCTTATTTGTTCCTATGTTCTCCACAAAATTTTGGTGACTTGAGCCTCCTGAGATCTCCTTGCAAACTATATGGCTCGAGACTTCTCCTTTGATGTCTGACAAGAGACCTACTTGGGATGCTCTCAAATTCTAAAAATGTAGGTGATCTTATGGTTGAATATCTAGGTGAATGGTGATGCATACTAACACTTTGTGAGTGCCTTGGCTCTTTTTATAGTCATCCCTCCTATCATGAAATATGTTCTCTTCTTCATGCCCTGCATTGGTTGCATGTCTTATGTTAGATTCTTTGTTTATTTGTCTTTGTAGGTTATTCAAGCTTTGTAGCAACTAGGAATTAGTTTGGTTTTACTCCTCCTGAACCCTTATCAACCTTTCATTGTATGCTTTGTAGCTTTGTACATCCCTTTGCAAGCTCTTCATCAACTCTATAGGCTCCACTCTGCTTCTATGCCCATTAGACTCTATTTCTACATTTTTTAGGCTGATATTCAATCCCCTAATTTCATCTCCATGGTTGTAAGAACCTTGTTCATCATCCATCACTGTAGTTCTCATTTCTAAACCTAATTTATGTCCTTCATATACTTCTACTTCTGCAAAAATGTGCATGCGACAATTATTGTTAGGATTATGCATATCTTAAAATATTTCATTAATTAGTTTACAGATCATCCTTTATTCGAATTCATGAAGAACATGTTTGAAGTAATCTAAATTTTGATCATTTAGGCATAATCTCTTCTAAATTATTTTTCCAATGGTTGTACTCATGTATCATTTTCAGTTCTAAGCTAAAATTTATAGCTTTGTGAATTTTGTCATTTCTACTAAATTGTGCACTGCTCTAACTGATGCAATCTAGTTGAGAGACCATCTTCTACCATCTATAACAGAAAATCTGTTAGGAATCGGAGAAAAAAAATTATATCAGGCACATGTATGATTTATGATTGTGAATACACAGTAGCTTTCGGATTTGAAATCTAGTGCTCTAGTCAAATTCTATATAAATAAGGAATTGACAACTTTTCACATTTTACATTTCCTACATACTTAGACTTATTAGTCAAAACTAGCTATCTCCCAAATGGAGAAAAACTGGAAAAACATTTCTCAACACAAAGTTGTTTGGATTATTGAGGAGGTAAAATGTTGTCTAAATATTGTTTTCTAGATTTGTGATCTGGGGTCCCTTTTCCTTCTTCGAAGATTTCAAAAATCCCCAAAAAGTGTCTGAGAATTAATGGTTTTTTCTTTTTTCCACATCTCCACACCAAACCCTTTGGAATTTGGCCAAAACCCCAACTAGGTTTCTTCATGCCTTATTTTTGGACATTATATAAAAATTTCACCTTTATCTAGACCTTGAATATTGAACACAACCTGGATATTTAAAAACCTCTTATCGACGTTTTCTAGAGAATTGAAGTAAAATTGGCCCATAGCCCTCAATGACATTTTTGTAGACTTCATCACTGTGGACATACCCTTTAAATTTCATCTGAAGCTGAGTTTTTCTTCTCCTACTATGGCCAAAACAAGTCTTTGGCTCCACACTTTTTCTTTTATCCTTGTCTAACTTTCTCCTTTCCCTTCTCTTATCTTCCTTCCTTCCTTCCTTCCTTTCTTTATTTCTTTCTCTTCTTCTCTTCCTTTCTTTTTATCAACTCTTTGTTGAAAAATGCATGAATGCAAAAATAGAAGAATTTTTCCTTGTTTGTACCAATGTCAAGCACTCTGCATGCCACATCATGCATTCCACACTACGCAAGTTTAGGGACTTAGTCTATTTTCAAACATCCATGTGAAGGAATGGTGCAACTGCATATTCTCCCACATCTGCATGTCATCTACATCCTGCATCCCACATTCTACAAGTTTTGGGACTTAGTTTATTTTCCAAACATCCATGCGGAGGAAAAGTGCACTTACGCATTCTCCCACACCTGCATGTCACTCGTGTTCTGCATCCTGCATTCCACAAGTTTGGGACTTATTTCATTTTCCAAACATCCATGTGGAGGAAAAGTGCATCCATGCATTTTCTCATGTCTCGCATTCTGTAATTTTAGGGCTTGGTTTATTTTCTAAACATCCATGTTGAGGAAAAGTACTAGTATTCATCCCATATGAGTCTGGTGTTGAACCAAAAGATATAATACCAATTTGTAACATCCCTAGATCCTCATTGAGGCACACTACCACAAAAATTTTGTTTTGATACCAATTGGTGACATACCCAACTCCCTTGTTGGGTCCCGTTACTACCAAATCAACTAACATACTGATTCAAATGCAAAAATATACACAACATGACATACAAACATGTTGTTGTCATTAATTCTTAAACTCATTAATGCAACTGATTTAAACATGCATAACATCAATTAAACACACACAATATAATTTATATACAAAATACATAGTAAATGCATCATGCAATCATATCATTAAATTTGTAAATGACACAAAGATTAAAGCACGTATATTTTAAAAACAATTTACACATCCCGCTATAGACAAAGGACATTCCTCCAAATCATAGGTTATGTTGCACTATTTCTCTCTACAACAAGCTACCCCCAATCCGGGGCTATGAGTTCACAAGGATGAATAGGCTCCTATGGGTGTCTACAGTTCACAGCAATAGCTCAAAACTCACTAAAAACACAGTGACACAACTCCTATAGCAATTCCAACGATCTAAGTCTCTTCCTCATTAGTCTGTATAACCCAATAGATGAGACTTCCTTCTCTACATTGTAGTCCCTCAAACAATCACGATCCCCTCTAGGGCTACATCATAGAATGGCCAAGAATATCTCTATTAGGGGCTCTAGGGAAATCCAACTGCAACAAGAGTGCGCACCCAAAAGCTCACTCTCTCTTGGGTTATTTTTTCAACAAAAAATCACTCCTAGACATAACAACCTCATTCTTAGCACACTTTCCAGCTTCAACAAGTTATCTTCAATACCCACTATGGTTGGCCACTCTTTCCCAGCATTCAGCTCTGGTTTTCCTCACCTCTTGCTCACTATAAAAACTATTGTCTTTTCCTACTCGAATTTTCTCTTTTCCCATGCTTACTTGACTCTTACTTTTCTACCGAAGATGATTACACTCAACCCCTATTGTCATAATTGATTAGGCTGACTTCCTCACTCAACCTATTACATGAATTTAATGATTGAGAGCTTAATAAGTAAAAGGGATAAATAGCTAAATGACAAATTGATTAATGAAGACGACTTAAGACTTGATGCATGTGAAAACCCCTCAAAACCTGCATTAATCCCCCTCTATTGTGGAATCATATCCCCTTGTTAATTTGGTCCTTACCCGTTTACAACCATCGGTGTATTTCATTTTATTATTTTCAATGTACAATGTTTACATATTACATTGCTTGGCCCACGACCATTAATAATACTTACAAATATACAATGCTACATTGGGGGATCAAAACTGTGATGTTACACCACTCGTTAAGATTCGGGAAAAACTTTGGACTTAGAAACGTGGACCTGTTTCCTCCAACTTCATCAAGGTGTTTGATCTCTCTTTCTTCATAATAATCAATTGTAATTCGATCACCCTACTATTTGCATGTTCTTAAAATGATATTTGTTTTGTTGATGTGGGGTTGAGACTATTAATATTATCACTAGCACTTGAGGTCAAAATCTTATCTTCTCTAAAATATGAGTTGCCTTCTTCCATAACTGCTTCATCATCCTTTATAAGAGGGCCAAGAGAACTTCTTCTCATAGGGCTACCGAAAGATCCTAAAAAAATTCTTCATACATCCTAAATATAGGACCCCAATGCTTGAGAAAAACTTCAATGAAATATATTGTAGAAGATATACTCTTTGGACTGCAAGAATGTATAACCCAATTCGTTTGTTTTCCTTCCAGAGAGTAAATAAATAATTTCATCAACACATCCTCATGCATCATGTTTATTTTTGAAGTGTATTTTGAGAATTTTACAACATGAGAAATGGCCAGAAGAGAGTCACCATCAAATTTTGGAAGATCTTCTAACCAATCAAAAAAAAAATGATTTGGGTACCCATGAATTTGCTTAACATCAACAACACAATATTTCTCATGAAATTCCCATGAAGCCATTTTTTATCACATATAATTATTCAACATGAGAGCTCAAATATGATAACTAATACAGTTTCATACCATGTCAAAATACAAAACCATGGAGTCACCAAGGTGAATCTTCAATTCCTTCACAATGATGCTTGTTTCACCCTACAAGCACATAGTCTTCAAAATATGAAAAGAACAAGGTCTTTGTTTTTCTAACGAGGACTCCAATATGAGAAAGATCTTCAAGAATGAACCCTCATCCAAAATTGTAGTTGATATACAAATGTCTTCTAGGAAATGGACTTTATCCCCAACAATGGTGCTAAAATTTTATCACACAAACCCACACTTCTTGAGATAAACTCCTAAAGATCAAGCGAGGATTTAGTATAACTAATACAGGGCCATTGTCACCTCACCAACCCTCTTCTAAACTTTTGTTTGACTCTCCTCCGGCTCAAGGGAAGATTCCCTAAGATAGGATTGCTAGGATTTTAGGCAATGAGTTCCAAGGTGATGTGAAGAGTAAATCCAACAAAACAGTTTTGAATTTGATTAAGAAAATAAGGTTGATGGAAGTATCGGAGACTAGTGCCTTTCCATTGGGCTTATGGGATCAACTAAGGCTCCTCTTTTAGAATTCACAAGTGAAACTAAAATGATAGTTAGGGTTGTCCACTACAGACCCTAAAAAATCATCCTAGTAGCCCAACAAGTTTCAAAGTTGATCAAGGGGAAGATTCTCCACTAGTAATATTCCAATGGCTTTGAGAAGGGATCTATCTAGAAAATATGAAGAGGATGCACTACCATCACTAGAGAACTGTAACATCACACTTAATCACGTATTGTAAACAAAATCCACACAAATATGAAGAGAAACACTTATCCATAAAATCACACACAAAACCATTCACCCATTGAAACCCATCCATTCAGAAGCATCCACAAGATAATTTCTTCAAGAGAGCGCTCTAGCTAGACATTCATAGCATCAAAGAAAAAGAAAAAAGATTTTCCTCCAAAGAGTTTCCAAAACAAATTCAATCAAGTTATAATAGATTTCTACCCCAATCTAACCATGAGTGGTAATGAGGAAGGCACCTCTATTTATAGTGATGCTCACCTTCCTTTAAAATAAAATAGTATTATCTCATGATGATCCACAAATACATCCTATGGAGAAGTAAAATACACTTTTCTTCAATCATCTAGTCCAAAATGCAACAAAATAAAGTGGTCAAGCCACATGTACAATGATCAAGACGAAATGACCTCTCAAAGAGTGGCACAACTCCCTTAATGATGGAATAAAACAACTCTAAGGTGTAGTATCCAACCTACAAAGGCTCTCCAAGGGGTGAGTCATCAATGAACTCATCTAATCATGCAAATAAGTCTTCCAAGTCTTCTTCCAAAGTGGAATTTGTGGCTTCCAAGGTGAATGCTCCTCTAAATTGTGGGTGAAGACCCTAAAAAAAGGGGGTGACCCTTCCAAATCAACTCCACAATTCATGTGTGAAGTCATAAAGGAGCACCAATCCTCATCAAAAGTGTAGCGCAAGGCTCCTATGTCAAACATTTCCACAAATCATGAATGAATTCCTTCAAGAGGGGATGGCTAGAAATAGAAATATGCCTCAACAAATATGCCTTCAAACATGTCTTCCTAAATGAATGGACATACTTCATGCCATTCTCAATAAAATATTATTTTGACTCTCATAATACTTTGACACCCCTTCATGAAGATACCCAACAAATCCCTCATCCCTTTTTAGTTTAGGGTGTTTCTTATTCTACAAATATAAAGTAAGCCTTTGAGCCCTGTTGTGCATTCATTTTTCAAAATATATAATTCAAGTCAGAGTGCATCAAAGGGACTAGAAATCCATAACAATTACCTTCTCAACCGATGGACTGATTTTTCTTTTTGTTTGGACTTCTTTATTGCTCGCACAAACATTAACATTGTCCAACTTCTAACTACTTTGATGTACTAAACCAGATCTAGGGCAGTCTCTCTCTGGCCTTGAAATTACACCAAAGAATCCCACAATAACATATGTTTCTATTGTATACCAGGAAAAGCAATTCAATTCTTCATAAATTAGCTTGAAACATTGCATTTAAGTTGGGTCAGTAGTCAAGGTATGATAAACTAATACATATTTTAATAGACAGAATTTATCTCAGAGCAATTAAAACAAATTGTCCATTGCTAGACCACACTGCTACCTTTTCCTGTAACTTTCACTCACCAAATAAGACCTAGAAATATCTCACTACAAGATGATTGCTTCAAAATATCCCATGAAAGTCATGCAATTGCTCCCTTCTAAAATTATTACGAAAGTAGATGGTCCATGCATAAAAATGAGTAGCCTCAAATGTGCCAACATGGTGAGAACTTCAAATCAAGAATGTGGCATGGCACGAGAAACCTAGTGCATGAATAAATAACCCAAATATGCTTTAACAAGTGCCTTGAGACTGTGAAATACCTTGGGAACTATGAAGATTCCCCAAAACCTTAAATATTCCAATGCTATGCTCAAACCCTAAATGATCAGAGAACATGCCATCCAATGTTCTAGCTCACCACTGTCCATGAAACCCAAACAAATACCCCAACTATCCAAAATGCAAGGGGTAGTGAAAATTTTAAATAGGATTTCCCATATGCCAAAATGAGGGGGAACATTAGGCTCCTACTTGGGGACATGTGCTCTTCTTGGCAGTGTATGATAACCTCAAACTATTTCCATGTACATATGAAAATGACCTCCATATCAGAAAAAACACAACACATACAAAAATTTGGCTTAAAACAAAGGACAAGCAATCAATTTACTGCTCAAGGGAGCTTATTCATACTACAATATTGCTCAAATGAACTTATTCCTTTCTTACCCTATTGTAATATGTATGAGGTGCAGTTGCTAGGAAAAATTTGTGATCCAATGCAACCATTTCAGTGTCTCATCAGTGACATGGATTCTCCTTTGATGTTTAGTCATTATGAAAAACATAGAAACATCAAAATCAAAGTGCTTGCATGCTAGAATATTCGTCACTACTAGTCTAAGAATGAAATTGAGCACTTGCACATCAAATGTGTCTTCTATTATGTGCACAAATTAGATGCTACATGATATTTTTATGCACCCCCCAAGAGGGTTGATATAACCAGGGATAAGCCACATTTTGTATTTTCACTTTGCTACCGATCCTAAAACTTCTCTTTTGTTGTCACCTAAGAGTATACACTGCTATTCCATCCCTTGTTGCAACAAATTTGAGGAAAAGAGAGGAAACAGAGGAAATATATGGTTTGTTGCTATGAATTTGGTGAGGCACATACTATTAGTGAACATCATATCTGAAAATATCATTTTTTGGCTTAAACATAGTGCCATCTTTATCAAATAGGTGGATTACCCCTTTTGAGATCATATATTGTTGTTCAAGTTGTAGTGGTTGCAAATATAATAAAAAGATTGAAGTAGAAGACTGGATAGTTGTCATATGAAAGGCTCTATCCCATCTGAAATATATGCTACTAAGAAGGCACCAAATATGTTGCTACTCAAACCTCTCTGACCAATCTACATCCAGGGGTGAAAAAATACAATATGTTGTCCTGGTCATGTGATCCCTTCTGAAATATTGCATCCACACCTTTTCTAATTCATTATGTTCATATGTATTTTCATCAATGTTCATGTAATTCTGAGAGACGGGAAATAAGGTGGCAGTATTGTCTTCTCCAATGATTTGATCCTTAATATTTAGTTCATCCTATGTGAAGAGGTAGAGTGCAGGCTCAATATGGTGTCTAATAGGAGAGGATTCATTGTGTGTGTATCACTCGATCCAAGGCAATGTCCCGTAAAAAATTAGAGGAGACCCTTATGCATCAACCCCCAATGTAAATACTTAAGATTCATACTTGTGAATTTTGCACTTCCAAGGTTGATCAAAATTATCAACACTACCCTGAGACCACCTTCGCTTCTAAACATTAATAGTAGTTTATCATTATCACATTCATTACAAACATACCTTTCATGTGGGCATGGTAGATTTCTATTGTGCAATTTTTTCGAATCCAAAAAAAGGATTTCATCGTCATGCATTGACTATATTTCCTCCTCTAAAATGAAATCAAAATGGATAGTTATAACTATATGTAGAGAGGGGGAGTTCCTACCATTAATATAAAAAGATACATGGGTACTTAATTATCAATTTGTCTGCTAATCTCAATTGTTTTTCATTGAGGGTTCCTTGAATGTTATTGCCACATTCTCTAAGAGTGGAGCCTGGTGACAACCCTACATATCCATCAACTTTCCCAAAATTACAAAACCCTATGTCTTCAATATGAAGGTCTTTAAAATAAATGGGTAGGTTCTATGTTTGTACTTTGTATGCCTCATCAAAGAATTTTGTGACCTAACTAACCTTTTTCTTTAGCTCATCGCAATGATCATAGGCATCATAAGCAGGAAGGACCTCAAAATCCACACTCTAGGATCAATGACTATTGCATTACAGTTTCAAGTCAAAGGTTTTATTGTTCATAGAGTCAAGGAGGAGGCTACATACTATTTTATCCTTCAAAGAATGTTAAGATTTAGGCTTCTTAATGCTATCACCAGTTGTGTGACTGTCTACACTTAGGGCTCCTTTTGATTTGTATCTGTCTTTATTGCAATTACTACCAGGATGTAAAAATAAATTTACAATACTATTTAGTTCCAATTCTTAGGGAAAATAATGTGTTAAGATCCATGGCAAAGTTGTGTTGTTCGAGGTGTTATCATACAAAGAGAATCCCACTCCTTCATATTCAAGCACAACTTTGGACTTAGGAACTTGACCATTATTTTCTTCAACCTCGTCAAGGTGGTCGATCTCTCTATCGTCAGAATAATCATTTGTAATTCAATCACTCTTACTATCAGCGTGTTCTTGGGAAAATATTTGTTTTGTTGATGTGGGGCTAAGACTGTCAATATTATTACCAACACTTGAGGTCAAAATCTAATCTTCTCTCAAATCTAAGTTGCATTCTTCCATAACTACTTCATCATCCTTTATAGGAAGTCCAAGAGGAACTTCTTCTTCTCGTAGGGCTATTGTAATATCCTGAAGAGTGTCTTCATACATTCAAAATCTAGTGCCCCAACGCTTGGGGAAAATTTCATTGAAATATGTTGTAGAAGATTTATTATTTTGACTACAAGAATGTATAACCCAATTCCTTTGTTTTCCTCCCAAAGAGTAAGCAAATAATCTCATCAACATGTCCTCAGTAATCACGTTGATTTTTTAAGTGTATTTCGAGAATTTTATAATATGAGAAATGGACAGAAGAGGGTGATCATCAAATTTGGAAGATCTTCTAACCAATCTACACAAAAATGATTCAGGTTCCAAAGAATTTGCTTAACATCAACAACACTATATTGCTCATGAAATTCCCATGGAGCCATCTTTTGTTTGTTTTTGTTTGATAGCATGTCTATGACTTGCAAGACTAGCCTTTGGCTAAGAAACCGCGACCCGGGGGCATCTAAGTAGTCAAAATCACATGGGATTGCACTCGGCTTGGGACACACCAACCCATAGCTGGCTGGATTTTTTAGGTATCTCCTCTCGACTATAGTAGGTTTTGAACTTGGGTCGCCCTACAAACGAAAACATTCGAAACAAATCATGCTAGCAAAATTTTACATGGAGCCATTACTTATCACATACAATTGTTCAACATTATATCACAAATATGATAAAAAAAAATAACTATGGAGTCGCCAAGGTGAATCTTCAATGCCTTCACACTGATGCTTGTTTCACCCTACAAGCACATAGTCTTCAAAATTCAAAAATATCAAGGTCTTAATTTTTACAATGGAGTCACCAAGATGAGAAAATATATTCAAGAATGAACTCTCATCCAAAATTGTAGTCGATATACAAATGTCTTATAGGAAATGGACTTTATCCCCGATAATGGAACCAAATTTTTATCACACAAAGAGTCAAACTTCTTGAGATAAAATCCTAAATCTCAAGTGAGCCTTTGGTGTAACTAAGAGGGGGTCATTATCACCTCAAAAATACTCATATACACTTTAGGTCATCTCTCCTTTAGCTCTAGGGGGGATTCCCTAAGATAGGATTGTTTGGATTTTAGGCAATGTGTTCGAAGGTGATATGAATAGTAAATCCATTAAAATGGTTTTGAATTTGATTGAGAAGATAAATTTAATGGAAGGACCATAGACTAGTGCCTCTCCATTGGGCATATGGGGTCAACTAAGACTCCTCTTTTAGAGGTCAAAAGTGAAACTAAAATGATAGTTAGGGTTTCCCACTACAAACCCTAATAAATCATCATAGCAACCCAACAAGTTTCAAAATTGATCAAGGGGCAAATCCTCCACTACTAATATTTCAATGGCTTTGAGAAGGGATCTATCTAGAAAATATGAAGAGGAAGCACTTCCAACACTAAAGAAGCAATGTCACACTTGATCATGTCTCATAAAAAAATCCATTAGGGTGGGAAGATAACCACTTACTCATCAAATCACACATAAAACCATGCATCCATTGGAATCCACCTATTTTGAAGTATCCAAGAGATCATTTCTTCAAGAGAGTACTCT
Source organism: Picea sitchensis (assembly GCA_010110895.2). Taxonomy (NCBI): domain Eukaryota; kingdom Viridiplantae; phylum Streptophyta; class Pinopsida; order Pinales; family Pinaceae; genus Picea; species Picea sitchensis. The sequence continues at coordinate 278,737 of SNQJ01S0002356.1, forward strand.
AACTAGCCATCCGTAGTATCAAAGAAAAAGAAAAAACAGTTTCCTCCAAAGAGTCTCCAAAACATATTTTCAATCAAGTTCTAAGGGATTTCTCCTCCAACCCAAGCACGAGTGATAATGAGGAAGGGAATATTTATTTGTAGAGTGATTCTCACCTTACTTTGCAATAAAATATTATCATCTTATGTTAGATCCAAATATCTAACCTATGGAGAAGTAAAATACACTTTTCTCCAACTCTCTAGTCCAAAATACAATAAAATAAAGTGGTCAAGCCACATGTACAATGATCAAGATGAAAGAACCACTCAAAGAGTGGGATGTCTCCTTCTATGATGGTAGAAAGAAACTCTAAGGAGCAATGTCCAACCTCCAAATGCTCTCCAGGGGGTGAATCATCAATGAACTCCTCCAATATTGCAAATAAGCCCTCCAAGTCTTCTTCCAAAGTGGACATTGTGGCTTCCAAGCCGAATGATTTTCTAAATGTTGGGTGAAGACCCTCAAGAAAGGCAGTGACCCTTCCAAATCAGCTCCACAAGTCATGTGTGAAGTCATCAAGGAGCACCAGTCCTCATCAAAAGTGTAGTGCAAGGCTCTTAGGTTTTCTCCAAATGGAAGCATGGGTTTCCAAGGTCAAACGTTTCCATAAATCATGAATGAACTCCTTCAAGAGGGATGACCAACGATAGAAATATGTCTCGATATATGTGCCTTCAAACATGTCTTCCTAGATGAAAGGATTTCCTCCATGTCATCCTCATTAAAATATTATTTTGACTCTCAAAATACTTTGACTCCCCTTCATGAAGATACCCAACAGATCCCTTGTCCTTTTTTAGTTTAGGGTGTTTCTTATTCTATAGAGGTGAAGTAAGCATTCAAGACCTCCTATGCATTCATTTTTCCAAATATACATCTCGGGCGCAGTGCATCAAAGGGACTAGAGAAGCATAACAATAACTTTCTCAGCTGCTAGAGCAATTTTTCTTTTTGTTTGGAGTATTTATTTGCCCATGACATAAAAATTAACACTATCCAACTTCTAACTTATTTGATGTACTAAACTAGATCTAGGGTACTATGTCTCTAGCCTTTAAATTATACTAAAGAAGCACACAATAACATATGTTTATGTTGTATACCAGGACAAGCAATTCAACTCTTCCCAAATTGCCTCAAAATACCTTCTATAAGAACATAATTGTCCTTATCTCTATCCCATCCATTACCAGCATACATTTCATGTGGGCATGGTAGATTTCTATTGTGCAATTTTTTTGAATCCAAAAATAGGATTTCATCTTCATGCATTGACTCTATTTCCTCCTCTGAAATGAAATCTAAATGGATAGTTATAACTATATGTAGAGCGGGGGAGTTCCTAGCATTAATGGCAACATATACATGGGTACTTTAATGATCGATTTGATCTTCTAATCTCAATTGTTATCCATTAAGGGTTCCGTGAATGTTATTGCCACATTCATGAAGAGTGGAGAATGGTGACAACCCTACATATCTATCAACTTTCCTCAAATTACAAAACCCTATGTCTTCAAGATGAAGGTCTTGAAAATAAAGTGGTAGGTTCTATGTTTGTAATTCGTATGGCTCATCAAATAATTTTGTGACCTAACTTACCTTATGCTTTAGCACATCACAATGATTGTAGGCATCATATGAAAGAAGGACCTCAAAATCCACACTATGGGATCAATGACTATTCCATTCCAGTTGCAAGTCAAAGGTTTTACTATTCATAAAGTGAAGGAGGCAACTCCATACTATTTTATCCTTCGAAGATTATTTAAATTTAATATTCTTAATGCTATCACCAGTTGTGTGACCATCTACACTTAGGGATCCTTCTGATTTGTCTCTGTATTTATCGCAATTACTACCAAGATATAAAAATTAAGTTACACTACTCTTCAATTCCAATTCTTAGTGCAAAACATGTGCTAAGAGCCATTGGAAAGTTGTGTTGTTGGATGATCCAGGTGGATATTGGTGGCCACCCACCTATTCCAATTGGCTCCTCTTAGTATTTTTTAGTTCAACATGTTCTTTTGTAATTCTTTGTAATTGTGGATTCTACACTTATGGAGTTTTCTGAAGCCCTACATAGCTTTTAGGTGGAGATTGGTGGCTGCCCACCTAATCCAACTAGCTTATTTTGGAAGTTTTCATGTCAATACATATTTATGTACTTCCAAGGCCCCAAACAGTGTTTTTTTGGCTTTCCATAGTCAAATTGTAGATGTAGTCAGATTTTGACATCATAATGTTTAGTTCTCAAAAAGACCTTTCCAACAAGATATCACGTGCCTAAAACAGAGGTCGTATGCAAAAGTTACGACCCTGGGAAGTTGAGGTACCAACTTACCCATCGGGCCCACATAACTTGTGGCATTTCATTTCCTAGGGTTAGGTTTTTGGATGTCCAGGGTTTTGGCATTCAAGAGTAATGTTAAAAATTCTTCTTGAGCCTCATTTTAATCATTTTTCTCAAACGGATGTGCATAGCAGCCACATCCCTTCTCAGAGATAGCTACCACCATTCAAGCAAGTTGTTTTTAGTTCTGCAGTTTTACAGTTTCGGCCTATTTTATTTATTCAATAGAAGTTATTGTTCATTGGATATCTATTGTTGTTTTATGTATCTTTGTGTTATTGTATTCAGCCTGTTATTCATTTTGTGTCGCTCATAAATTCATATCATTGGTATTAGAGCGGTCTTCTCTTCATTTATTTTTCTTTGTCAATGTCCCCGACAAGATCTGGGTACAAGAAGTTGGGACTCCAACCAGTCGAGCCTTTGCAATATCGGTTGCACCAAGCCTAACAACCACCCATAGGGGATGAGAAGAAATATGATGGAGCAGGATATCCTTTTAAAATATTTCTCAAGGAAGCCCTTGTACGACAAAGGAACGAAATGATGGACAACTTTGCACAGATCCTTCGATGGCTACTATAGGAGACACATCTTCATCAAAAGGCCATTCAACCCTCTTCAAGGTATAAGTAAATTTTGATATTCCATTATTTGAAGGACTCATAGATGTGGATGTTGTAGATAAATGGTTGAATCTGCTCGAAGGGTATTTTTCAGTCGACATTTTTCCCACAGGGAAAAGATTACTTTTGCACTCCTCAAGGTTGTCCCCATGTTAAGGATTGGAGGGATATTACTCTGAGAAAAGGGCCATAGAGGAATCTACAATATTTTTGGTCACCCCTACATGGGATTCCTTCATGGATGCCATTAAAGAACAATAATACCCTGTTGGAAGCTACGAGGACCAATACACAAGATGGACCACGCTGCGTCGGGAAAGGGACCAGAAAGTACAAGATTTCACCAATGTTTTCCATACCCTACACACCAAATTGGGTATCAAAGACTCTGAACGACATCTAGTACTCAAATACAACGATTGTCTGCATAGATACATTCAAACAAAAATGGAGTTTATAGACATTGCATCATTAGTTGAGGCTTATAGATATGTTTTCAAGATCGAGCAAAAATTTAAGCAGAAGAAGTGAGAGTTTGGATCTTCAAACTCCTCACAACCGAAGTAGGGAAAAGGAGGCCCCAACCCACAAAACAAGGGACATATCAAATATGGCCACTCTCAAGACAACTAGTTTAAATCGCAACACAAGAAGGGTAATGACAAGTCGAAGAAGGACATGGAAAAGTGGTGTGAATACCATAAAATCCCTTGGCACAACACCAAAGAATGTCACTCCAAGTAGTCATTGGTGTTCGAGCTGAAAGTTGTTGATTAATTGGGTTGGTTTTCATTGATGTCAACCCTTGAAGAAAGTATGATAGCGAATTCCAGTAGCGCAATGGTTTTAGTAATGGACCCAAGTTTGTTTGATAGATAATGGTATGATTTTTTATATATTTGCAGGTAAGACTATTCTATATGGATAATACATTTCATGCCATTTCCGGTGGTATGTGGAATGTCACAAAACTCCTCACGGTTAGATAGTTATGATCATGTGAATTTGGAGAACCCTCATGAGTAATCTAGAAGCCCCAAAAGGTCAAAGTACTCAAAGTGGTTGCAAAGAAGAAATTATTTAAATAATAAAGTGAAGTGATGAGTGTACTATAACTCAAAGTGGATACAAAAGAAATTATTTAAATAATAAAGTTAATGGAGAAATTATTAAGTGGACAAGTGGTTAGAAGTGGGTTAGCCCTAAAATAAGGAAAGTGGGTTAAGATGGTTAGAAAGTAATTTAAATAATAAAGTGAAGTGATGATTGTACTATAAGTCAAAGTGGATACAAAATAAAATATTTAAATAATAAATTTAATGGAGAAATTACTAACTCGACAAGTGGTTAGAAGTGGATTAGCCCTAAAATCAGGAAAGTGGGTTAAGATTCTTAGAAGGTAACCCCTTGAGGAAGCTACATGAAAGTATAAATAAAAGGCAAGGGTCTCTCATTTTTAATCACACTTGAGCATATTGAATATCTAAAAGTGACTGAGGTAACCAAAGGATATCTAAGCTGAATTTCAAAGGGAAGAGGAAGTAAAGAAGGTTGAAATTCAAGGGAGGATAAATTCTTTTGATGATGTTTTCTAAGATATGTTATTTACAGGTCATCTCACCATTTTCTCAATACCTTTTTTACTAGAATGATTCAGACTGTGAAATTGGGAGTCCACTGAGGAAAAATATCCAAGTATCTGTGATACAAATTTCAGCTTGTGGGTCGTTGTATTTTTGGACTTACACACCATTGAAAATAGGGTTTGTGGTTAGTCTTGAAACTAATCTAAAATAAGTGTTTCGGGTAAAAACGTCATAACTTCGTCATAACAGATCCAAATTCAGTAAGACCAACTATATTGGTTAGAGTACAGTTTGTAGTATTATGTGTACAATTTTCAAATCCATACAACAAACATTTTGATCGGGGAACGCTCTACAAATTCGCTCTGTAGAATAATCCAGAATTCAACGAGGTATGTCATTTTTGCTATAACTCATTTTTTGAGAGGTTCCAAGTAGTGAAATCTGGCGGAATTGCATAAAAGACATTGAATAACATTGTGTACCATTTTCATATCTTTATTCATTACAGGTACATATTTATGATTATTGCAAGTTAGGGTTTTTGACTAATCCAAAATTAGTCATGTGAGACTAAAGTAAAGTTTGATGAAAATGCTAGTCTCTTGGTGTTAAATTTAAGGAAGGTTTGTAGGTATGTGATCATATACACCAGGCCTGTTACAGAGTTACAAATCATATTTGGATGATGAAATTGATGAGGGATTTTCGTTGAGGTACATGTTGGGTACATGGTTGAGACAAGTAGTTTATGAGTTGGGACATACATGAGGTGTATAGTTGATGATGTTGGTACATCTTGATGAGTCATAGTTGATGAGTAGTTGATGCATGATTGGTACATACTTGGTACATGGTTGGAGACACTTGTTAGTAGTATTGTTAACACATGGTTTATGGATGATGTAGCATACTTGTCTTGGTATAGTATTAGAAGCACATATTGATATTGGTGATGATTATGAGTTGTTGTGATATACTTGGTTGATGCACATCTTGGTGATATTATGCATATGGTTGAGATTTTTCTTGGTGATTGATCTTGGTGAGTATATCTGATTTGGTTGATAAGATTGATGAGACATGTTGTTGTGATAGGTTGTTTGGACAGGTTGTTGTGACAGATTATTTGTACAGGTTTGGTGCATGGTTGATGCACTTGTTTATGGTATAGGTTGATGCATGGTACATGTTGGCACAGGTTATTGTACAGGTTGTTTACAGGTTATCAGTACAGGTTGTTTACATTTTTTAGGGTACATGTTGTTACAGGTTGTTTGGTGCAGGTTGATTGGTACAGGTTTACAACAATACATCTCATAATGATAGTGTGACAGTGGTTCCATCATTCTACTTATATTTTAGGGCGATTGGATGGTGCAAGGACAGGTGGTTGTAGCCACCTTTCGGTTGTAACCAGAGAACATAGGGGGTTGCATCCTCCTTCTGGTTGTAGCCAGAGAATTGGGGAGTTGGAGCTTCCCTCAGGTTGTAGCCTGAGAAACTAGGTGGTTGGATCATCCTTCCAGTTGTAGCTGGAAAACAAAGGAAGTTGGTGCTTACAATGAATGTAATTCTTAAAGACATATAAGAAAAAACATTATGTGGTTTTCTCCCGCTTTGGGTTTCACGTAAAAATATTGGTATACTGTGTATGTGTATGATTGTTCATTTGTTCATTGTTTATTACTCTACGATTATTGGATGATAATTCTACATTGATATAACACTTGCATTATATGGTTAAAAAGGATTAAATGGCTCTATTATTGATTCACCCCCCCTCTCAATAATCCAACGATTGGAATTAGATCTGATTCATTCAGGAAACAGTTTAACCACTGGAAGGATGTCATGAATTATTTTGAGAATGGAGTACCATTGTTCAATGGCCAGAATGGTTTAAAGTATGAGATGTGGAGTAGAAGGAAGAAAGTATTTTTACAGGCACAGGGGCATTATATTTGGCTATCAATGGTTACAGGATATGATAGTTCAAAAAGGGAAAAGACTGCAGCCAAAAAGGAATTGAATAAGAATAACAAAATAGAAATGGATTTCATCTAGGAAGGATTACCTAATCCGATAACAGAAAATATTGGTAAATGTTCATCAGCCAAAGAACTTTGGGATAAGTTACATGACATATATTCTTCACCCATCGCATATTTAGAAAATGCCAAAGAAGATGCAGATACAGATCAAGAAGAATTATGTTCACCATATCAAACAAATTCAGAAGATGAAGAATACATAATCACCAGAGGTATGTTGTTTTGTTTTAATTGTGAAAAATGCGGACATCTTGAAATAGAATGCCATGAAGGAAATGAGATAGAAAAACTAATTGAAAAGCAAGACAATTATGAAGCAGAATTGACTAGTTCTTTAGATGAACTAAGATAAGAAAATAAGTCACTCAAGAAAGAACCGATGAAACAAAAGGAAAGTGTTCACACTTTTGAAGAATCCCAACTGGTCATCGAGAACTTAAGAACTCAGCTAGAAGAAGCCAGAAAGATCAAAGAAAATCTTGACTATCAAAAGCAGTATTTGGAAGCCAACATAGCAGCACAGAAGGAAGAATCATAAATGACAGAGAATACACTAACAGATCATCTTAAGGAAATAACTAACGATCTAAACCAGTTTGAGATAGAGTTTGGTCAAGAAGAGAAAGGACTTGAAGAAGAAATAATCACATTAAAAATTCAGCTTGAAGAAGCGAAAAGAACAGAAGAAGTCATGAAGTCTCAGATAATGAAGAAAGAAGAAGAGGTTGAGAATCTTGAAGAAGAAGTTGTCACATTGAGAAGTTAAATCATCAAGCTCAACAAGAATGTTGAAGAGACAGAAACATCCACATCAGTTATAGAGAATGAAGAGACGCACTCTAGGTTGCTAGAAAAGAAGAATGAAGAAAATGGAAAGAGTTATGCAGAAGTACTCAAAGAAAAGAATCATGGTCAACCAGAATCTAAGAAAACTATTGAAGATACATCTTCAAGAAGACCATCCATGTTCAAGCCATAAAGAATCTTCAATCATAATCATGATCATTCAAGACAAAAATTCAGAAGGACTACACCATAAAGAAGATCATTCACTCCCATATATGCAAATTTCTTTTATGGTCATTGTTTTTATTATACTAATTTTGGACATAAGGTTGCAGATTGTAGGGATTATAAAAGAAATGTTCAAGCAAGAAGTGCCTATGTGGCCCCACATAACATTGAATGTTACAAATGTCATAACTATGGACACATAACTAGTGATTGTAGAAGCATGATCGATACTTCCATGAAAGAGAACACTGATATCAGATATAAGAAAGTATGGATAAGAAAATAGGAAGAACATGTGAACAAAGACAAGGTACCAAAGATCGCAAGATTAGCAATAAAACGAGATGAAGAAAATTCTATAGAGAAAAAGAAAGATGTCAGATACGGAAAGGTTTGGAAAATAACTGAAAGAAAAGAAGGACAGGTAAATAAGGAACATGTTCAAGAGATTGTACTTTCAGGCATTGTAGTGAAAGATGAATCCACAAAAAGAAAGAAAGAAGTCAGAACTCAGAGAGATGATGAATATACCAATGAAGAAGGATGATGAATCTACCAATGAAGATGATGATGAATACACATCAGAGAAGGAATTGTTCTAAGCCATCTGGCTTAGAGACTCCTAGGTAATGTGAATATTAGACAAGGGGAGTCTATGTGATAGTTGTGATAGACCAAAGAACCATCCTTCGAGCAGCTTGTAGAGTTTGAGAAGAAAGATCCAGAGCAGACAATTAGCAGAAGTAAAATTTGATGGATTAATCAAGACTTCTTGATAGTATAGTGATAAATGGGTCAGCATTATGGACAGCGGCGCAAGTAGAGTCTTGGATAGTATGGACAGAGATGGATTCATAAGAACACTTAGCAGGTTTGGACAGATATATGACAGTGGACGAGAGAATGGATTCATAGATTGGTTCAGAGAGTGGTTTAGAGACAAAGGACCATTATCATAATGGATGATAATTACATAGGAAATGGCTCAGACAATGCTAATGGATTCCAAATTGACAGATATTTTTTGGACACATAAAGTGCATACAACATTTCACATTCAAAACAGATTAATGCTCAGAAACAACAATGACAAAACTCCTTACAAACTATGGAAAGGAAGCGTAGACAACAACCTCTACATCAAGATAACTCAAGGTAGTATTTTATTAATTGAAATTTATATTAATGATATTGTTTTTGGAAGTACTAATGACATGTTAAGCCAGAAATTTGCAAATGATATGCATAATGAATTTGAAATTTCATTACTTGGAGAACTATCCTTCTTTCTGGGTTTTTAGATATGTCAAAGCAACCAAGGAATTTTTATTTCTCAAACTAAGTATATCAGAGAAATGCTAAAGAGGTTTGGAATGGAATATTGCAAACTAGTTACCACTCCTGTGCAAACCAGTTGCAAGTTGAGCAAAGATGATGATTCAAAGTCTACAGACCAGAGGCAATACAGGTCAATGATTGGTAGCTTACTATATGTGACAACATCTAGACTAGATGTAATGCAGGCAGATTGACAGGTGGCACAATTTCAAGCAGCAACAAAGGAATCACATGTATTAGCAGTAAAGAGAATTTTCAGATATCTCAAAGGAATAGAAGAGTTTGGATTATGGTATCCAAAAGGAAACAATCTATCACTTATTGCTTACACAGATGCAGATCGGGCAGGTTGCATTGATAACCGACGAAGCACCAGTAGAGCAGCGTTCTACTTGGGTGAGTGTTTAGTATCATGGCTAAGCGAGAAATAATCATCAGTATCCTTATCTACAGTCGAGGCAGAGTATATTGCAGTAGCATCATGTTGTACACAGGTTCTATGGATGAAACAAACTCTGACAGATATACGGGTTGAGTATGATGATCCCATTCCAATCTATTGTGATAATAGAAGTGTCATCAGTATCTCAAAGAACCCGGTGATGCACTCCAAGAAGAAACACATTCCAATCAAGTATCACTTTCTATGGGAACAGGTTACAGAGAAGAAACATCAAAATTGAATATGTGGGCACAAAAGAACAAGTGCCAGACATATTTACAAAACCACTTCCACGGGAATCCTTTGAGTATCTACGCCAGAGACTCGAAGTAATTTCTACTCCAAAATGAATGTTTTTTAATGCTTATCTTATATGTCTTAGATTTACATGAGGAAGCACCATAAAGAGGACAGTTTAGGTTGGAAGATCAGTTTCAGGAAAGAGTTCAGTCAGGGTGAGTATCTCGAAGGACAGTTCAGTTAGGGGGAGCAGCCTCGGATCAAAGGAAACCTTTTCCATTGATGACAAATGGGGAGAGATTTATCAGATGCAAAGGTAAATGCTTGGAGAAAGAGCACAGAG
>SNQJ01S0002356.1:288787-312731 GCA_010110895.2 Picea sitchensis
TGTTATCTTCTTTCTTCTTTGCATTTTCGGGCACCGTGAGATTGTGTTGTTGCAATTGCTTAGCCATCTCATCAATAGTCTTCCTCATGCAATTTTATTTGGGATGAAAACTTTTGGAACAGTAGTTGCAAAGTGTTCTTTCCTTCTTCTTCTTCTTACCCTTAGGCTCAGAAGAGTTCTCTGAAGATTGTGTGAATCTCTCCTTCTTCGATTCAAGAAATTTACCCGTTCCTTTTTCCTTTTCTTTTCCACTGATCTTTGGAGCATCAGTAGCCGCAAGTGCTTGGTTCTTGGAACGCTTGATGGAACCCATTTGGACTAACATAGCTTTATCTTGATTCAATGCTGCAATGAAATCATTCAATGGAGGCATTTTCCATTTTTCCTAAGTCAATTTAGATGCTTGAAAAGATGACACAAATACAGAATATTCAGGGCCTAGTTTCGAGAGAATTGAAAGGATGAGTTGTTCTTCCCCTTTCGTGACTCCACATGCATTAAGTTCAATGAGGAGGGACTTGAACTTGGTGAATAATTCTTGCAGGTTGATGCACTCTCATTGCATCCTCATTGCATCATGCTTGCCAAATAGTCCTTCCAATGTGGTCCAGACCACATCGGGAGTAGTGGCTCCAATGACATGAAAGAGGAGATCTATGGATATTGATAGGCATATAAGCCCAATTGCTTCATCTAATTTATTGAAATAATTTATCTTCTCTGTTGCAGCAGTCGGTTCTTTCTCCGTTCTCATTGTTACCCGGTAAATCCCTTTGCTTCGGAGAAGCATAGAGAACTCTGTCTTCCATTCGAAGTAATTGAAAGGATTTAGAATGAGTTTTGTGGGCTGAGAGGGATGATCCATTGTTGCTTTCTACACCTCCTAGTGATCTATACCTACAAATAAAACTGTGTACAATCCACTAGATTCCATCTAGCTCTGATATCATGTAGAATTGCTGCAGAAACCCCGATAGATCTAGAATTCTAGTTAAATTGAACACAAACAATTTGTTGATATTCAAGAGATGAGAGAAATTTTTTGCTCCATAAATCAGAGAATTATATTAATCAAAAATTAATATACATGAGCAACCATCCTCAAAAAAGAAGAGAGGAGGTGAATATATAGAATTTCCAACATAAAAATTCTAGTCAAAAAAAGCTAGAAATAGCTCAAATAGGTGTCATAGTTCGACCTAGACCATTAAAGATACATGTCACACACTCATTAATGTCCACAAGAGTTAAGTGATGCGCATTAGCTCACTTAAGCTCACTTAACTGACAAGAGAAGCAGTTCCAACTCACTTAACTGACCCGAAATAGTCGTTACTAATAATAGTAACATCAAAAATCATTAATTAAGGAATAAATCTCTCACTCAAAGAGGAGGTGTGCATTCCCCAATAATAGATGATTTTTGCATGGGGGAGTTGGAATAAATCAAGGATAAATCAAGAATAAATCAAGAAAAAACAAGAAAATCAAGAATCGGGAGTTGAGTCTTGATCTAAAATTAGCAGTTTTCCCTAAAATCTAGGGATGAGGCGCCCTTATTCTCTATGTGGCCAAATTAGGTGAAATAAAGTGTAAATGAATGTATTAACCAAGATATAGGAGTCTAATCTAGGTATAAGCTAATGTAAGTTAGGATTATGCTCCAACACAGGTACATATTTATGATTATTACAAGTTAGGGTTTTTGACTAATCCAAAATTAGTCATGTGAGACTAAAGTAAAGTTTGATGAAAATGCTAGTCTCTTGGTGTTAAAGTTAAGTAAGGTTTGTAGGTATGTGATCATATACACCAGGTATGTTATAGAGTTACAAATCATATATGGATGATGAAATTGATAAGGGATTTTGGTTGAGGTACGTGTTGGGTACATGGTTGAGACAAGTAGTTGATGAGTTGACACATACATGAGGTGTATATTTGATGATGTTGGTACATCTTGATGAGCCATAGTTGATGTGTGATTGGTACATACTTGGTACATGGTTCGAGGAACTTGTTAGTAGTATTATTGACACATGGTTTATGTATGTTGTAGCATACTTGTCTTGGTATATTATTAGAAGCACATATTGATATTGGTCATGATTATGAGTTGTTGTGATCTGCTTGGTTGATGCACATCTTGGTGATATTTTGCATATGGTTGAGAGTTTTATTGGTGATTGATCTTGGTGAGTATATATGATTTGGTTGATAATATTAAAGAGACATGTTGTTGTGATAGGTGTTTTGGACAAGTTGTTGTGACAGATTATTTGTAAAGGTTTGGTGCATGGTTGATGAATTCGTTTATGGTACAGGTTGATGCATGGTACATGTTGGCACAGGTTATTGGTATAGGTTGTTTACATGTTTTATGGTACATTTTTTTACAGGTTGTTTGGTGCATGTTGATTGGTACAGGTTTACAGCAGTACGGTTGTAGCCTGAGAAACTAGGGGCTTGGATCCTCCTTCCAGTTGCAGTTGGAAAACAAAGGAAGTTGGTCCTTCCAACGAATGTAATTCTCAAAGACATATAAGAAAAATCATTTTGTGGTTTTCTCTCGCTTTGGGTTTCCACTTAAAAACATTGGTGTACTGTGTATGTGTATGATTGTTCATTTGTTCATTGTTTATTACTCTACAATTATTGGATGATAATGATACATTGATATAACACTTGCATTATATGGTTAAAAAGGATTAGATTGCTCTATTATTGATTTACCCCCCCTCTCAGTAATCCAACAAAATATTTCGAGTCAGAGGCAAATTCTGACTCTGAATCAAATCCAGAAGGAGGGAAGTGAATTATCGATGTCGAACCCAGTGCAATTGTCTCTACCACTAAAGTCCAGCCAAGCGAACCAGAAGAACCAGAGGAAGGGGAACATCTCTTTCACTCACAGATGTGGGTAAAGGTGGCTCTGCTTCATTTCATTGTCGATAGTAGTAGCTAGAAGAACCTGATCTCAGTAGAGGTCATCAAGCGGTTGGACCTGTCGATGACACCGCACCCCCATCCCTACACCATCGATTGGCTTCAACAAGGAAGACATATATGCATCAATCAATAGTGTCGTCTGCATTATGACATCGATCCCTTCAAAGACGAGCTATTGTGTGATATTTCTCCCCTTGAAGTTTTGATGTTCTTTTAGCACAACCATATTTGTGGTAGCGACATGTTGTGTATGAGTCTAGACCCCGCAGTGTTATTATTACTTTGGGTAGACAATTGTGTATAGGATACCAGAGGTAACGTCGCCTATTGTTATTTCTTTAATCTTTGTTAAGCAACACAGTAAGGTCATTTCACAGACCAGGAAATTTGTCTTCTTTGTGATCCGTGCTCATAGTAAGAAGAAGGTCATCGCCACATATATGGCCTCTACACAGAGCCTCTCTTTGTCACAGAAGCAAGTGGATGGGATCATGGAAGAGTACAGAGACATCTTCTCCTCACCCACTGGGGTACCGACACACTGCTAAGTCAAGCTTCCAATTGATATAACCCCCGGTGCACCTCTTCCTAATGGATCAGTCTATCATCACTTGCTAATGGAAAATGATGAAATAAAGCGTCGTATCCAAGATCTTCCTCAAAAGGGGCACATCATACCTAAATCCTCCCTTTGTGGAAGCATGATTGTACTGGTGCAGAAGAAAGATGGGACCTGGTGGCTTCGCATTGATTACATAGCATTAAACAAAATCACAGTCAGGAACTGGTATCCAATTCGCCGAATTGATGACCTTCTTGAGCAACTCAAGTAGAAAATTTCTTTAGCAAGATTGACCTAAAGTCTAGTTATCACCAGGTTCCCATCGAATGGGCTGATGTATAGAAGACGACTTTCAAATCTAAAGAAGGTCTTTTCAAATGGTTGGTCATGCCCTTTGGCTTAGCAAATGCACCAACCACTTTCATGAGGTTGATAGATGATGTATTGAGACTCTTCACCAACTCTTTTATGGTGGTATATCTGGATGACATCCTCGTCTTCAACAAAACTTGGGAGGAGCACATGCATCATATTTAGCAAGTTTTTATCACTCTACGACGGCACAAGCTATATGCCAACTTGGAAAAATGCTCCTTTGGCATGAACGGGGCCCAATACTTGGGCTACATTGTTGATGAGCATGGGTTACATCTGGATCCAGATAAGATCCAAGTCATCCATGATCAACCAGCCTCGACCACACTAACTGAGCTTTGGAGCTTCTTGGGACTTGCCAACTTGTACCAACGATTCGTGTTGGGATTCTCCCATATTTCATGGGCCCTAATCCAAGTGACCAAGGGTGGTGCAAGGAAAAGTTTGCATGGGGGAAGGAACAACAATGAGCATTTGATGATCTGAAGCATCGCTTGTGCTCGGCTCCAGTACTCTCCTTACTCAATCTGCAAAAACCATTCAAGATTGAGACTGATGCACTCGATTATGTTGTAGGTGTAGTTCTCACTCAACATGGACATCCAATAGCATACCATAGTGAGACACTCTCAAACATCGTCTGGAAGTACCCCACCTATGACAAGGAAATGTATTCCATTGTGTAAGCCTACCATTAATGGAAACGTTACATTCTGGGAAATGAGACAATCATCCACACTAATCACAAGCCTCTGGAGCTCATACAGACACAAGGGAATTTGCAGAATGACTGCCATCAAAAGTGGTCCACATACCTACAACAGTTCCATATCAACATCAAGTATAAGATAGGGAGCACAAATCGTGCCATTGACTGCCTCAGTCAACCTCCCGTGGTTGCACTCACCACCATGCTCCATTCCTATGTGCATGAGGCATCGGAGTGGCCCCAACTTTATCATCAATATCCTGACTTCGCCACCACCTATCAGCTCTTAGGTACAAGCGCGAATTTCATTGATTTTCACATTTGGGATGGACTTTTATGCCATCTGGGCCATCTCTGTGTTCCTGCAAGCAAGCATGAAAAGATGATTTCGGAGGCTCACTACAGTCGGATGGTAGGACATTTTAGTGTGGAGAAAATTGTGGTCATTCTATAGAAACATTTTTATTGGCCAAAACTTTGACATGACGTCAGCAAGTATATTTGATCTTGCACTACATGTGTCGTTTCCAAGCTAGCCATCAAGAAGCAAGGATTATACACCCCTCTTTCCACTCCCAAGAGGCCTTGTGAATCCATCTTGATGGATTACATGTCTAGCCTTCCATCCACCAAGCAAGGCAATGATTGTGTTTTTCTGGTGGTTGATTGGTTTTCGAAGATGGCCATTCTCACATCTTGAAAGAAGAGAATCACAGCAGTAGATACTTCCAAGCTCTTCTTCGAACAAGTGTGGGTCCATTTTGGGATACCACAAACCATCATCTATGATCGTGAAAACATGTTCCTCAACACATTTTGGTCGAGTCTAGCCATTTTTGGACACCAAGCTCACTAAATCCAATGCCTTCCACCCTCAAACCGATGGCCAAATAGATGTCGTCACTCAGATGATTGTGCACATCTTATGCATGTATAACTCTAAGAATACACGTACATGGGATGAGAGTCTTGCCTATGTTCAGCACAACTACAACAGGGCTCTCCATAGTTCCACCGACCATAGCCTCTTTCAGGTGGGGCTGGGAATCCATTGATGTTGCACTACCTCTTGCAACCACACACACATATTCTTCCCATGTTCAGTCTAAGGCCAACAAATCCATCAGATTCATTGAGTGGATTCAATGCATCCACCAACAGGTCCATGAGATTTTGCAGAAAGAAAATGCTAAGTAAAAGTGGTGCCATAATTAGCACCGAGTACTGCACAAGTTTCCGGTGGAGACAAGGTCTGGTTACATTTGCAGAAAGAATGCATTACATGTCCCCATCAAAATCTATGTCCACTTTTCTATGGACCTTACACCATCACTAAGGCTATGGGTGACAATTCTTTTGAGCTCAACACTCCCCCCTTCCTTGGCTTGCACCTAGTGTTCAATTTGGACCTCCTCCGGCCATATTTTCCACCATTATTGGACACATCGATTATCACAAAAAAGTTGAAACCAACAAATCTCAACCTTGACTTCATGGAACATGCATCCACTGATCAGATAGTGGAGACACGGGTCAAGGGCACTCGCTAGTAGCGAATCCAGCTATTTCGGGTTGTCAAGGCAAGGAAGCTCCTACACCAAGGCAAGTGGCTCACCCGGAGCCAAAGTCAATAGAAATTTTCCCACCTGATGGGGGAACTCAATGCAATGGATATCATTGCTTCCTAAGGGGGGAGGACTAATCCAAGTGGAAATTAGTGGCCACCCACCTATTCCAACTGGATCCTCTTGACAGTTTTTAGTTCAGTACGTTCTTTTGTAATTCTTTGTAATTGTGGATTATACACTTATGAGGTTGTTTGAAGCCCAACACAGCTTATAGGTGGATATTGGTGGTCGCCCACCTAATCCAACTGGCTTATTTTGGAATTTTTCATGTCATTGCATCTTTTTGTACTTCCAGGGTTGTTTTGGGGCCCTAAATAGTGTTTTTTTGGATTTCCACTGTCAACCTATAGACAAATTCGGATTTTTATAGCATAATTTGTATTTCTCGAAAATACCTTTCCAACGGGCTATCACACGCCTAAATCGGAGGTCGTATGAAAAATTTACGACCTCAGGAAGTTGAGGTACCAACTTACCCATCAAGCCCAAATAACTTTTTGTGTTTCATCTCCTAAGGTTAGGTTTTTGGATGTCTAGGGTTTTGGCATTCATGGGTAATGTTAAAAATGCCTATGGAACCTCATTGTAATCATTTTTCTTATACGGATGCGATTAGCAACCACATCTCTTCTCAGAGATAGATACCACCATTCGAGCAAGTTGTTTTCAGTTCTGCAGTTTTACAGTTTCAACCTTTTTTATTTATTCAATAGAAATTATTGTTCATTGGATATTTGTTTTTGTTCTCCATATCATTGTGTTATTGTATTAAGTATGTTATTCATTTAATTCCTCTCATAAATATGAATCATTGGAGGTGTTATCATACAAAGAGAACCCTACTCCTTCAGATTCAAGAACAACTTAGTACTTAGGAGCTTGACCACTATTTTCTTCAACCTTGTCAAGGTAGTTGATCTCTCTATCTTCAGAATAATCATTTGTAATTCAAGCACCCTTACTATCAGTTTGTTCTTGGGAAAATATTTGTTTTGTTGATGTGGGGCTAGGACTATCAATGTCATTTCCAGTACTTGAGGTCAAAATAGAATCTTCTCTCAAATATAAGTCACCTTCTTCCATAACTACTTCATCATCCTTTATGGGAAGGCTAAGAGAAACTTCTTCTTCTCACATGGCTACTGTAAGATCTTGAAGAGTGTCTTCATACATTCAAAATCTAGTGCCCTGACACTTGGGAAATTTTTCATTAAAATATGTTGTAGAAGATGTACTCTTTGGACTAGAAGAATGCATAACCCAATTCCTTTGTTTTCCTCCCAAAGAGTAAGCAAATAATCTCATCAACACGTCCTCATGCATCACATTGATTTTTGAAGTGCATTTGAGAATTTTACAATATGAGAAATGGCCAGATGAGGGTGATCATAAAATTTTGGAAGATCTTCTAACCAATATACACAAAAATGATTTTGGTTCCCAAGAATTTGATTAACATCAACAACACTATATTGCTCATGAAATTCCCATGGAGCCATCCTTTGTTTTTGTTTTTTTTTGATAACATGTCTATGACTTGAGGGACTATCCTTTGGCTAAAAAAACGTGACCCAGGGGCATCTAAGCCATCAAAATCACATGGGATTGCACTCGAACTAGGACACACCTACCCATAGTTGGTTGGATATTTTAGGTGTCTCCTCTCAACTATAGTAGGTTTCGAACCTAGGTTGCCCTTCAAACGAAACCCTTTGAAACCAATCATGCTAGCAGGATTTTACATGGAGCCATTACTTATCACATACAATTCTTCAACATGATAGCACAAATATGATAACAAATGTAGTTTTGTACCATGTCAAAATACATAACTATGGAGTCGCCAAGGTGAATCTTCAATTCCTTGACAATGATGTTTGTTTCACCTTACAAGCACATAGTCTTCAAAATATGAAAATATCAAGGTCTTCATTCTTACAATGGACTCACCAAGATGAGAAAAGATATTCAAGAATGAACTCTCATCCAAATTTGTAGTTGATCTACATATGTCTTCTAGGAAACTGACTTTATCCCCAACAATGGCACCAAAATGTTTATCACACAAAGAGTCAAACTTCTTGATATAAACTCCTAAATCTCAAGTGAGCCTTTGGTGTAACTAAGAGGGGTTCACTATCACCTCACCAATCCTAAGCTACACTTCAGGTCATCTCTCCTTTGGCTGAAGGTGGGATTCGCTAAGATAGGATTGTTGGGATTTTAGGAAATGTGTTTGAAGGTGATATGAAGAGTAAATACATTAAAATGGTTTTGAATTTGATTGAGAAAATAAAGTTAATGGAAGGATCATACACTAGTGTCGCTCCATTGGGCATATGGGGTCAACTAAGGATCCTCTTTTAGAGGTCACAAGTGAAACTAAAATGATAGTTAGATTTGCCCACTACAAACCCTAATAAATCATACTAGCAACCCAACAAGTTTCAAAATTGAACAAGGGGAATATCCTCCTCTACTAATATTACAATGGCTTTGAGAAGGGATCTATCTACAAAATATGAAGAGGATGCACTGCCAACACCAGAGAAGCAATATCACACTTGATCATGTCTCCTAAAAAAAATCCATAAGTGTGTGAAGAGAACCACTTACTCATCAAATCACACACAAAACCATTCATCCATTCAGAAGCATCCACGAGACAATTTATTCAAGAGAACACTCTAACTATCCATCCATAGTATCAAAGAAAAATACAAAAGAGTTTCCTCCAAAGATTCTCCAAAACATATTTTCAATCCAGTTCTAATGGATTTCTCTTGCAACCCAACCACGAGTGATAATGAGGAAGCGAACCTCTATTTGTAGAGTGATGCTCACCATACTTTTCAATAAAATATTATCATCTCATGTTAGATCCAAAAATCTAACCTATGGAAAAGTAAAATACACTTTTCTCCAACTATCTAGTCCAAAATACAATAAAATTAAGTGGTCAAGTCGCGTGTACAATGATCAAGACGAAACGATCGCTCAAAGAGTGGGATGTCTACATCAATGATGGAAGAAATCAACTCTAAGGAGCAACGTCCAGCCTCCAAATTCTCTCCAAGGGGTGAATCGTCAATGAACTCCTCCAATCATGAAAATAATTCCTCCAAGTCTTCTTTCAAAGTGGAAATTGTGCCTTCCCAAGCGAATGATATTATAAATTGTGGGTGAAGACCCTCAAAAAAGGGGATGACCCTTCCAAATTATCTCCACAAGTCACGTGTGAAGTCATCAAAGAGCACCAATCCTCATCAAAAGTGTAGTGCAAGGCTCTTAGGTTTCCTCCAAGTGGAAGCATGGGTTTCCAAGGTCAAATGTTTCCACAAATAATGAATGAACTCTTTCAAGAGGGAATGACCAACAATAGAAAGATGCCTCAATATATGTTCCTTCAAACATGTCTTCCTAGATGAAATGGTTTCCTCCATGTCATCCTCATTAAAATATTATTTTGACTCATACAATACTTTGACTCCCCTTCATAAAGATACCCAACAGATCCATCATCCTTTTTTAGTTTAGGGTGCTTCTTATTCTATAGATGTGAAGTAAGCGTTTAAGACCTGTTATGCATTCATTTTTCCAAATATACAACTTGGGTCATAGCCATCAAAGGGACTAGAGAAGCATAACAATCACTTTCTCAACTGTTAGAACAATTTTTCTTTTTGTTTGTAGGATTTCTTTGTCACTGACATAAAAATTAACACTATCCAACTTATAACTTCTTTGATGTACTGAACTAGATCTAGGGTAGTATGTTTGTAGCCTTGAAAATATACTAAAGAAGCCCACAATAACCTATTTTTATGTTGTATATCAGGGCAAGCAATTAAACTCTTCACAAATTGCTTCAAAATACCTTCTATAAGAACATAATTCTCCTTATCTTTATCACATTCATTACCATCATACCTTTCATGTGTGCATCGTAGATTTCTATTGTGCAATTTTTTCAAATCCAAAACTAGGATTTCATCTTCATGAATTGACTCTATTTCCTCCTCTGAAATGAAATCTAAATGGATAGTTCTAACTATATGTAGATCGGGGGAGTTCCTACCATTAATGGCAACAAATACATGGGTACTTGAATGATCAATTTGATCTTCTAATCTCAATTGTTGTCCATTGAGGGTTCCTTGAATGTTATTGCCACATTCTTGAAGAGTGGAGCATAGTGACAACCCTACATATCCATCAACTCTCCCAAAATTACAAAACCCTATGTCTTTAAGATNTTTTCTTTTTGTTTGTAGGATTTCTTTGTCACTGACATAAAAATTAACACTATCCAACTTATAACTTCTTTGATGTACTGAACTAGATCTAGGGTAGTATGTTTGTAGCCTTGAAAATATACTAAAGAAGCCCACAATAACCTATTTTTATGTTGTATATCAGGGCAAGCAATTAAACTCTTCACAAATTGCTTCAAAATACCTTCTATAAGAACATAATTCTCCTTATCTTTATCACATTCATTACCATCATACCTTTCATGTGTGCATCGTAGATTTCTATTGTGCAATTTTTTCAAATCCAAAACTAGGATTTCATCTTCATGAATTGACTCTATTTCCTCCTCTGAAATGAAATCTAAATGGATAGTTCTAACTATATGTAGATCGGGGGAGTTCCTACCATTAATGGCAACAAATACATGGGTACTTGAATGATCAATTTGATCTTCTAATCTCAATTGTTGTCCATTGAGGGTTCCTTGAATGTTATTGCCACATTCTTGAAGAGTGGAGCATAGTGACAACCCTACATATCCATCAACTCTCCCAAAATTACAAAACCCTATGTCTTTAAGATAAAGGTCTTGAAAATAAATGGGTACGTTCTGTGTTTGTACTTCATATGGCTTATTAAAGAATTTTGTGACCTAACTGAACTTATGCTTTAGCTCATCACAATGATCGTAGGCATCATAAGTAGGAAGGACCTCAAAATCCACACTCTAGGATCAATGAATATTGCACTCCAGTTGCAAGTCAAAGGTTTTATTGTTAATAGAGTCAAGGAGGTGGCTACATACTATTTTATCCTTCAAAGATTGTTTAAATTTAATCTTCTTAATGCTATCACCAATTGTGTGACCATCTACACTTAGGGTTCCTTCTAATTTGTCTTTGCCTTTATTGCAATTACTACCAAGATGTAAAAATAAAGTTACATTACTATTCAGTTCCAATTCTTAGTGCAAATCATGCATTAAGAGCCATGGGAAAGTTATGTTGTTGGAGGTGTTATCATACAAAGAGAATCCCACTCCTTCAAACTTAATAACAACTTTGGACTTAGGAACTTGACCACTATTTTCTTCAACCTCGTCAAGGTGGTTGATCTCTCTATATTCACAATAATCATTTATAATTCAATCACTCTTACAATCAACTTGTTCTTGGGCAAAGATTTGTTTTTTTGATGTGGGGCTAAGACTGTCAATATTATTACCAGCACTTCAGGTCAAAATCTAATCTTCTCACAAATCTAAGTCACCTTCTTCCATAACTACTTCATCATCCTTTATAGGAATGCCAAGAATAACTTCTTCTTCTCATAGGGCTATTGTAATATCCTGAAGAGTGTCTTCATACATTCGAAATCTAGTGCCCCAACGCTTGGGAAAATTTTCATTGAAATATGTTGTAGAAGTTGTACTCTTTGGATTGCAAGAATGTATAACCCAATTCCTTTGTTTTCCTCCCAAAGAGTAAGAAAATAATCTCATCAACACTTCCTCATGCATCACGTTGATTTTTGAAGTTTATTTCGAGAATTTTACAATATGAGAAATGGCTAGACGAGGGTGATCATCAAATTTTGGAATATGTTCTAACCAATCTACACAAAAATGATTCAGGTTCCCAATAATTTGCTTAACATCAACAACACTATATTGGTCATGAAATTCCCATGGAGCCATCCTTTGTTTTTTTTTGTTTGATGGCATGTTTGTGACTTGCGGAACTAGCATTTGGCTAAGAAACCATGACCTAGGGGCATCTAAGCCATCAAAATCACCTAGGTTTTCACTCAGCCTCAGACACACCGACCCATAGCTAGCTGGATCTTTTAGGTGTCTCATGTCGACTATAGTAGGTTTCGAACCTCGGTCGCCCTACAAACGAAACCCTTTGAAACCAATCACGCTAGAAAGATTTTACATGGAGCCATTACTTATCACATACAATTCTTCAACGTGATAGCACAAATATGATAACAAATGTAGTTTTTTACCATGTCAAATACATAACTATGGAGTCGCCAAGGTGAATCTTCAATGCCTTCATAGTGATGCTTGTTTCACCTTCCAAGCACATAGTCTTCAAAATCTGAAAATATCAAGGTCTTCGTTCTTACAATGGAGTCACCAAGAAGAGAAAAGATCTTGAAGAATGAACTCTCACCCAAAATTGTAGTTGATCTATAGATGTCTTCTAGGAAATGGACTTTATTCCCGATAATGACACCAAAATGTTTATCACACAAAGAGTCAAACATCTTGAGATAAACTCCTAAATTTCAAGTGAGCCTTTGGTGTAACTAAGAGGGGGTCACTAATAATATCCAAGAGGTTATAGAATTTTTTGGGAAACCTCAAGAAGCGCTCCTCGAGATTCCTCTGACAGGTCCTAGGNTCTCATATTATTCAAAGTCTGTTAAAGGAGCACACACCTCTCGATTTGTCAAAAGGTTAGAAGAAATCCCAAAGGTGGCGGTCCACTCCACCTCTTCACGACCATTTGCTCTTCGACTAGTTGAAAACAGTTTAATAAGGCAGTTTGCATGACTCTGGTCATCCCCCAAAGCAATGGCTCTGTGGTTGGACCAGAACTGGGGGAAAACAATCAAAGGACAACTCTCTACAACATTTTTTGGAAAGGGTATCTACGTTTTTTTGTTTGAAAACAAAGCAGACCGCAATCTGATCTTCAAAAATGGCTTGTATTTCATGGGGACCAGAGGGATGTATCTGAACAAATGGACTCCAGACTTCAGTCTAGAGAAGGATATCCCCTCTGTTGTTCTAGTATGGGTTAGTCTCCCCTTCCTATCCCTACACTGTTGGAACAACGAAACAATAAAAAACATAGGTAATGCTCTGGGAAGGTTCATTGATCAAGCCGAACCATGATATCGACTACAATCTTGTGCAAGGTTATGTGTTGAAGTGGATCTAGAAAAAGGGCTTCCATAAGCACTACAACTCATCCTAGATGGTTGGTCTTACATCCAAACAGTGGACTATGAACAACTCCCATTTAAGTGCAAATATTGTCATGAATATGGTCACTTTGCCAAAAACTACCCCAAGGCGACCTAGGAATATTCACAAAACAAGGCATATCAACAATGGCAATAAGAAAAGGCAAATCTACAATACAGATCAAAGATGAAGCCGAAAGCAGCAAGAACAAGTTTGAACCCTTGGAAACCCCAGATCCAGAGTTGATCATCTCCAAGGAAAACACAGAAGAAAACACCCATGATCTGGATGCCATTAATGAGATCCAAGCAGAAAAACCAAACTCCCAGCATCCAGTCAGTCATCAAGCACAAGAAGAATACAACCAAAAATAAATGGAAGTAGAAATTCCAAAGACTGTTCCAACCACGAAAGCAGGAAGAAAAACAAATAAAGCCATAAGAGAAAAAGCAACTGCTCAGGACAAATACCTAGGAACCCAACAAATGCTGGAAGAAATCCTCAGGAAAGAAGAGAAAAATGGAAAAGCCCAACCAGCAAAGGGGCAGTCTCACCCCTCGAAAGGAGGGGCCACAAAGAACAATAGTAAGTAATGAAGGCAGTCTCCTGGAATTGTAGACGACTGGGCCAAATGGAAAAAAAAAATCTATGAGAAAACTAATCAGAACAGAAAATCCCCAAATCCTCTTAATTTAGGAGACGAAACTCCAGGGTGATGAGGCCCTAAGATAAATGAAACAAATCTGGAATCCTAGTAGCGGAGCGGCGCTAAGTGCAAGAGGCACCTCAGGAGGGATCTGCATAGTATGGAACACTCAAATCTTCAAGGAGGAATAGAGAGTGGATTCAAACCATTGGACGTTGGTAAAGCTAAAGCACCTCCAAAAAGGTATTATCTATCCTATATGCAATTTTTATATGCCAAACAACTTTAGGGAAAATAAAGATTGTTGGGAAACTCTAATGAAACTAAAATATTTGGATGCTCAAGAAAATTGCATAATAGTTGGGGATTTCAATACTACCCTGCACCAAGGGGAGAAAAAGGGGGGGTCCACTGTAAGAGATCAGTTTAGGAAAAATATGGAGGATCTGGTCTTGAATATCAATCTCTTCAACGGCAAGCCCTCCAAAGGAAAATACACCTGGAATAACAAAAGGACAGGGGTGGTACACATAGCCGCAAGACCAGATCTCTTCCTTATCCACAGTCCTCTCCTCTTCCTTTCGATTACCATTACCTCCCAAATAGTCCCTTGGGGAATCTCAGATCACCTCCCCATATCTCTCACCTTGGCGAACGCTAAAAACCTGGGTCCCATCCCCTTCAGATTCAACCCCCTCTAGATGGACCCTCTAGACTTTCTCCCCTTAATCTCCTCACCCTGGTCTACTTGGGTGAAAGGAACCCCAATGTATATTTGGGAGAAAAAATTAAAAAA
This sequence comes from Picea sitchensis, assembly GCA_010110895.2. Classification (NCBI taxonomy): domain Eukaryota; kingdom Viridiplantae; phylum Streptophyta; class Pinopsida; order Pinales; family Pinaceae; genus Picea; species Picea sitchensis. The sequence continues at coordinate 303,687 of SNQJ01S0002356.1, forward strand.
AACAAAGCATGCCTTAAAGGATTGGGCAAAAGCCTCCTTCCTTAGCACAAAGGAAGAAGTAAAGTGACACAAACAGAAATTAGAAGAGATCCATATGGATATTGAAGCCAAGGAAGTCCAACCCGAGCACCTGGAACAGGAGAAAATACACTTTCAGAACTACTTAAGGGCACTTCACAACGAAGAAAGGGAATGGAGACTAAAGTCAAGAGCCCTGTGGCTACAAGATGGAGACAAAAACATCTCCTTCTTCCATAAACAGGTCAAAGCTAGACAGCACAGAAACTCAATAAAAGAAATCAAAAAAGCCTCGGGGGAGATAATTAACTCTTTCGACGAGATAAAAAACAAGGCCTCTTCTCATTTCAAAACCCTCTATACATAGGATGGAGAAGATAATAAATATCAGAGACTGAATTTCATGGAGTCGATCCCACAACTGATAACAGACCAGGACAATCAGGAATTGTTAAAGACAGTCATTGAAGAGGAAGTCAAAGAGGTAGTATTCCACTTCAACCCAAATAAAGCATTCGGGTCGGATGGATTTACCCTCCACTTCTACAAACAATGTTGGGGAATCATCAAAAAGGACTTACTTCGCATGATTAGATATGTCCAATCGACATGCAAGATAGGAGGGGCTACTAACACCTCCTTCCTGGCGTTGATCCCCAAAGCCAAAAATGCAAACACTTTTGACCGCTTTCGCCCCATTTCCCTCTGCACTATATCCTACAAAATTCTTACCAAAACTATTACCTCTAGGCTTAAGCATCTTCATCCAAGAATTATCCTCCCAAATCAAGGGGGTTTCGTGACTAAAAGACAAATCTGGGACAACATAATCCTCGTCCAGGAAGCAATCCACACCAGTGTAATGAATAAAGAAAAAGGAATGATCATTAAAATTGACATGGAAAACGCCTTCGATAGAGTAAAGCACGAATTTCTCTATGAAGTGTTAAGAAAATTGGGCTTCCAGAGCTCCTTCATATCCTGGATCAAAGCCTATATTTTGTCCCCGTGGATCGCACCTTTGATAAATGGACACCCAGCAGCGTTCTTCCAAGCCCCAAGAGGTCTCAGACAAGGCTGCCCTCTTTCTCCGATGTTGTATATAATCATGGCAGAAACTTTAAATAGAAGTCTGGAGCAAGAAAGGACCACTAGAAATATCTCGGGATTAAAAATTGTGAGGAGAGTCAAAAGGATAAATAATTCTCAATTCGGTGATGACACCCTTCTCCTTGGAGTAGCCTCCCAAATAATGGCCCGAAGATTTAAACTAGTCCTGGACCAGTATGAACAAGCCTCGGGAGGACTCACTAACAAAACTAAGAGCTAGATCTATGCTTGGAATGCAAAAGCGGGAACAATGGCAAGAATTTCCCACATACTCCAATTCCCCTTCACGGTGGACTGGAAATACTTCAAGTATTTAGGTACGCCAATAAGAATCAAAGCCCTACCTAGGGAGGCATGGCAGGGAATCCTCCAAAAGTTAAAGGAACAATTTGAAATATGGGGAGCCACATGGTTAAACCTAGCATGCAGGATTGTACTAATAAAAGCAGTCCTTTCATCCTTCCCAATCTTCCAATTCTCAGCTCTCTATGCCCCAGTTGGAATCAAAAACGAATTGGCCAAAATCACAAGAAAATTTATATGGCAAGGAGGCAAGGACAATGAAAAAAAATTCCATATGGTTAATTGGACTATTACTTGTGCTCCAAAAGAAAATGGGGGTCTAGGAATAAGAGATCCCAAAAAGATAAACCTAGCTCTAGGAGCAAAGGTGATCTGGAGAATTATCACAGGTGGCAAGGAATGGTGGAAGAAAGAACTTTGCAGCAAGTACATGACCACAAACAGAAAAGATGTGTGGACGAAGTAGACCTTGGAAAACCAGGCTCACCTATCTGGAAGATTATTCGAGCGTTCGTCCCATTAATACAAACCCGCCTGAATTGGGATCCAGGAAACAGGAAAAATATCAAGATCTAGGAGGACAATTACTCAGAGAGTGGGATTCTCTCAAAAGTCCCCTCATTGAATCAGTTCAAACTTTGGTTGTCCTCTAAAGGAAGAATAACCCTCTTCGACATCTCAAACTGGCACCCAAACGACAATTGGAAAAGTTGGAATCTGTGGGAGGTTCCTCCCCTATTGAGAAAAGAGGCCAAACAATTCCTCCAAAAAATCTTTGAATCCTCTCCAGTCCACCTCAGCAAGAAGGATGACATAAGTTGGAGGAAAGAGGGGTATACTGTAAAATCAAGATACAAGCAACTCCTAGAAGACAGTGGTATCCCACCCAAATCAACCATTTGGAAAGAGATCTAGAACCCAAATAGCCTCCCAAAAATTAACATCTTATGTTGGCAACTGGCCCACATAAAACTCCTAACAGGGGACAATTTGAACAAAAGAGTCTTTATGGGCCCATTCAGGTGTGCTCTGTGCACTAATAGCCTGGAAATCTCTGACCATCTGTTCATGCATTGCAACTTCACATGGAAGGTGATGAATTGTGTTTATCGGGAACTAGTCCCCCATTTGTCCAAGCCTACAAGCACCAGAAGCCTAATAGGAAAATGGGCGAAACAGTATAAAGGATCGCTCCAGGGAAAAATGAAGCTAAGCCGAGCCTGGAAGGCTTCGATCAAATTTGTTTATTGGTAGATCTGGTTGGCAAGAAACAAAAGAATTTTTAAAGGAAAAATCATCTCCCCCCTGGCAGTAGCGATAAACGCCATCGGTCAGCTTAGTGAATTCTTGTCAATCAAGAAACCATTCACCCTGGCATGGGTCCCAATGAGAACAGATGAAGAAGCATGGCTAAATAAACTCAACCTACAAGATTTCCCTGCTCTTTGCATGACAAAAAACATTTCATGCTAGCAACTTCAATATACTCCTCAAGAGTTCACAACTTGGTTAAACTAAAAAAAAAACCATGTCCTAAGTTTCGATGGCGCTTCTAAAGGGAACCCAGGGGAGGTAGGTGCGGGAAGGTTTCTATTTGGCCCTAGAGGACAAAGGATGATTACTTATTCTTGGAATCTAGGAACCACCACAAACAATGCAGCAGAGGCTTATGCACTTCTGAAAGGGACCCAAATTGTGAAGGAACGTCAAATTAAAAAGCTAACCATAATAGGGGACTCCAAAACGATCATCAGGGATTTTGTCAAGAACACCAACTCAAAAAACTCTATGCTCAAGAGAACCATTGATAGAACCAGGGACACAATCAATTTCATGAATACCTGATTCCACCACATCTGTCAAGCCAACAATTGGAGAGCGGACGATCAGGCAAACAAAGCCATAAGTAGAGGCAAAGGATACTTGGAAATCAAGGGAAATACCATGTTCTTCATCCCCCCATAACCCCCCCAATGAACCAGCTCATACAAGTCATCCACTCACCCAGCAGCCACATGCACAGAGCACTCCATCACAGCATCCGGTATGGACAAACTCCCGACAATCTCGGGAGGCCAATGTACGTCGATAAACCCGAAAAATGGAGAAAATTGTACGTGGATTCAGGCAGACAGGGAATTTAAGCGCNTTCCCTAAGATAGGATTGTTGGGATTTTAGGCAATGTGTTCGAAGGTGAAATGAAGAGTCAATCCAGTAAAATGGTTTTGAATTTGATTGAGAAAATAAGGTTAATGGAAGGACCGTAGACTAGTGCCTCTCCATTGGGAATATGGGGTCAACTAAGGATCCTCTTTTAGAGGTCACAAGTGAAAATAAAATGATAGTTAGGGTTTCCCCATACAAACCCTAATAAATCATCCTAGCAACCCAACAAGTTTCAAAAATGATCAAGGGGAAGATTCTCCACTACTAATATTACAATGGATTTGAGAAGCGATCTATCTAAAAAATATGAAGAGGATGCACTACCAACACTAGAGAAGCAACATCACACTTGATCATGTCTCGTAAAAAAAATCCATAGAGGTGTGAAGATAACCACTTACTCATCAAATCACACACAAAACCATTCATCCATTGGAATCCATCCATTTGGAATCATCCATGAGACAATTTCTTCAAGAGAGCACTCTAACTAGCCATATGTAGTATCAAAGAAAAAGACAAAAGAGTTCCCTCAAAAGAGTCTCCAAAACATATTTTCAATCAAGTTCTAAGGGATTTATCCGCTAACACAAACACGAGAGATAATGAGGAAGGGCACCTCTATTTGTAGAGTGATGCTCATCTTACTTTGCAATGAAGTATTATCATCTTGTGTTATATCCAAAAATCTAACCTATGGAAAAGTAATATACACTTTTCTCCAACTATCTAGTCCAAAATACAATAAAAAAAGTGGTCAAGCTGCATGTACAATGATCAATATGAAACGACCGCTCAAAGAGTGGGATGTCTCCTTCAATGATCGAAGAAAGCAACTCTAAGGAGCAACGTCCAGCCTCCAAATTCTCTCCAAGGGGTGAATCATCAATGAACTCCTCCAATAATGCAAATAAGTCCTCCAAGTCTTCTTCCAAAGTCGACATTGTGGCTTGCAAGGCGAATGATCTTCTAAATTATGGTTGAAGACCCTCAAAAAAGGGGGTGACCCTTCCAAATCAGCTCCAAAAGTCATGTGTGAAGTCATCAAGGAGCACCAATCCTCATCAAAAGTGTATAGCAAGGCTCTTAGGTTTCCTCCAAGTGGAAGCATGGGTTTCCAAGGTCAAATGTTTCCATAAATCATGAATGAACTCCTTCAAGATGGAATGAGCAACAATAGAAAGATGCCTCAATATATGTGCCTTCAAGCATGTCTTCCTAGATGAAAGGATTTCATCCATGTCATCCTCATTAAAATATTATTTTGACTCTCACAATACTTTGACTCCCTCTCATGAAGATACCCAACAAATTCCTCATCCTTTTTTAGTTTGGGGTGTTTCTCATTCTATAGATGTGAAGTAAGCATTTAAGATCTGCTATGCATTCATTTTTCCATATATACAGCTCGGGTCGCAATGCATCAAAGGGACTAGAGAAGCATAACATGTTGGAAATATAATTGAGAGGGGGGGGTGAATCAGTTATATATATATAAGCTTGAAACTTTTCCTATGATTTTTTATTCTTTCTAGATTATTATTTAATATGTTGTTGATAACTTAACATGCATAGATATACAATGATCAATCATACAGAATACACAGAGACACTGATTTTCCTGAGGAAACCCATAAAGGGTAAAAACCTCTTCTTCTTAGGATGTCAATCATGCTCCAACTTTCATGTACATCACAGCTTTGAGCTCCGACTCAAATATGAGGCTACAACCTCTGATAGCAAGCTACAACTTGCAGAGAGCACCAACTCTCATATTTCTCTAGCACCAACTCCCAAAATATCTTTTAGCACCAACTAGAATTTAGAGGACTACAATCCTCCCTAGCACCACCCTACCACCCTGATTAAATATTGCAAAACTTTACTTACTTGCTCTATCTCTGATATGGTCTTTTACAGCTCTATGTCTCCTCTGCCTTCTTCAACTTCTCTGCTTTGTTTTTCTTCTATGCCCAGCTCTATTTCTCTCTGCGCTCAACACCTCCTATGTTCAGCTTCTCTTCTGCCTTTTATATTCTTTGTTTCATCTGTATGCTCTTCACTGCACTTCTAATCTCCACTCTCGGTTTCACTCTGCATCAGTTACATGTGCAGTACCTCTCCATTCATCACCCCGTCGCTCTACATGCCTTTCTCATGTCTAGTCATCTCCTGATCATCATGGAAACTCTTCAGATTCTCTAATGGTTACCCCCATGCGTTGATCATCACTGGGCGTTATGTTGAGATTCCTTAGACTCTCTGGCAGTTGAGACTCTTCGTCTTCTCTGTCACAGTCAAGCTCATCCTCTCCGTTGTAGTTACAGACTTCGACGTTGTTCCATCTATCAATCGCCTCTATGAACAGTCTCCATTCCACTGCCAGTTACCTCAGGACTCTTCATCTCCTCTGGCGATCACCCTGCAGCTCCTGGAGTTCTCTGGTCGATTTCATCACTGCGTTCTGGCAGTTTCAACCTGTCAAGTATGGCTTATTTGGCTTCTAAGCCCCTTCCTTCATGTGGCCTTAGGTGGTGACCAAACACCTATTCAGAAGGAATTTCGTGACTCGTGACCTTAGGGATCTTGGTATGAGGCATCTTGACTCTCCCAAGTCACGATCTCCGAAATGGAGTTTAGCTAGACTAGCTCCTTCCTCTCACACGACCATGAGATGTGACCAAGTGCTTATCCAAAAGGGCGCTTTACGATCTCAATGATCTCCGATGTGGATCCCAACGATGTGTTAGCTCCTCCCTTAATCCTTCGACGATGTGACCTCCAGTTGTGACCAAGGGTCAAGCAAGAGAGGCGCTTCATGATTTCACATATCGCGAAATCTTGCTGCGAGTTGCCTTGTATCTCCCAACTCACGATCTCCGAAATGGGGCTTACTAGTGCTAGCTCCTCTCTTTATCCTTTGACTATGTGACCTTGGCTATGACCACGCGCCAAACATTTGAGCGCTTTTCTCTCCAGATCAATGTTCTGCAACCCTTTGTGATCCAACGGTTGTGATCATGTCGCAACCTCGCATATCGCAAGTTCCCTCAACACTCACCTTTGACTTCTCCAACTCGCCAATCAGCGAAATGTTGATCCCTCGCCACATGTCCTCTGGCTCCAATGGCCAGGATCATTTCGCGACCTCGCATATCGAGAGTTCCCACAACTCGCACCTTTGACTTCTCTAGTTTGTGAGACAGCGAAATTCCAATCGCTTGTCACGTGTCCTCTGGCTCCAATGGCTAGGATCATTTTGTGACCTCGCATATCGTGAGTTCGAGGGGTTAGAGCACCTCATTCCTTTGACCTTTCAGTCAGGGAAATGTTGATCTTTCCCCACGTATCCTCTGGATCCTATGGCTCAGGTCATTTTGCGACTTTGCATGTCGCGAGTTTGAGGGGTTAGAGCACCTCTTTCCTTTGACCCTTCAGTCAGTGAAATGTTTATTGCTCGCCATGTGTCCTTCGGATCCAACGATCCATGACTGTCCTCGATGGACAACCAAGATTCCTTCACAGTTTTGGAGTGTTGGATGACTCATGGGCTTATCCTCCTTGTAGCTCCACTTGATCTAACGGCCCATGTCACTCCTCCTCTTGAGCTTCATTCCTCCCGACTTGGAAGAATTTCTAAGTGCTAAAGGCCTTGACCTTTAATCCTTCTGTGAGTCCTCATGAATTTGGGTCTTGTCTGTATTTTCTCTCCTCTACATACTCGAGATTTAGTTCGTTGATGTTCTTGCCAGTAAACCTACCATCGTCGCTCCTCCTCCTGAACTTATATTTCCTGTGTGTTCTTGCCATCAATGACAAGTGCATCATTGTTGTTCCTGTAAAACATGCCAGCAATCTCCCCCTTTGGCATTGATGGTAACCCTGAAAGGCTGCACTATTCTGCTTATACCTCCAGTTGTATCATCCACACCTTTTCTCCCCCTTTGACATCAATGTCAAAGTAAACATGCTCCCCCTGAGCTATTGCAGCATTTGTCGGAGGTATCAGATATTCAACCAACACATACTTTGCCTGACTGAATGGACTCTCTTAAGTTGATAATGGGGTCACGCCCAATTTATGGCATAGATACTCAAACTGAGCTTGTGCAAGCAGTTTAGCGAAGATATCAGCAATCAGATCTTTCGATGGAATATAATGCACAGAAACCACGAAGTTGGTTACCTGTTCCCTCAAGAAGTGATACTTGATGGGTATATGCTTGGTCTTGAAGTGAAAGATAGGATTCTTTGACACACTAATTGCATTAGTATTATCACAATGAATTAGGATCGGTGCAGTATATTTTACCTCCAAGTCTGCAAGTGTTTGAATCATCCACAATACTTAGGTACAGCAAGTGGCAGCTGCAATGTATTCATCTTATGTAGTTGATAAGGAAATGGAACCTTACTTCTTCCTCAACCATGATACAAGAGAATCTCCTAAAAATAATGCACCTCCACTCGTGCTTTTCCTTTCATCCACACAGTTAGCCCAATCAGCATCTAAGTACACTGATAGTTGAAAATTTTGATTCCTAGGATAACATAGGCCATAGTCCATTGTTCCTTTCAAATATCTAAATATTATTTTGACAGCTAACAAATGACTATGTTTATGTGCAGCCTGATACTTTCCTACCATTCCAACAACATGCATTATGTCTGGATGGGATGTTGAGATGTACAATAGGTTGCTTATCATAGACCTATATGAACTCTGGACAACATCAGGTGAGTCATCATCCTTGCTTAACTTGCATCCAGTGACCATAGGTGTGCTCATAGGTGTGGAATCTTCCATTTGAACCCTTTTCAACATTTCTCTTAGATATTTCTCCTGAGAAAGAAATAATCCTTCAGACCTCTGAATAATTTGTAGAGCAAGAAAAAATGGCAGTTCCCCGATCATAAACATTTTAAATTCAGACTGCATGGCAGAAGCAAACCATTGTACCAATGAACCATTATTGCTTCCAAAGATCATGTCATCTACATAGACCAACACAATGAGCAAATCATCACCCTCTGTTTTGATATACAGATTGTTTTCAATTGTCCCTCTCTTGAACCCTTTGTTTTGAAGATACTTAGCCAGTCTGTAATACGAGGCACAAGGAGATTGTTTCAACCCATATAAATATTTCTTCAGCTTGTAGACAAAGTCAGGGTTATCTGATAGTTGGAAACGATATGGTTGTTCCATATAGAATTCTTCTTTTAGATCTCCATTTAGAAAAGCTGACTTGACATTCATTTGATAGACTTTGAAATGTTTATGGAAGGCATAGGCAAGAAACATTCTAATAGCTTCTAATCTTGCTATGGACACAAATGTTTCATCAAAGTCCAGTCCTTCTATTTGAGCATATCCTTTGCAGACCAATCTAGCCTTATTTCTTACAATATTTCCTTGCTCATTCATCTTATTTTTGTAGACCCAT
>SNQJ01S0002356.1:312781-326827 GCA_010110895.2 Picea sitchensis
ATCAATTTGATCTTCTAATCTCAATTGTTGTCCATTGAGGGTTCCTTGAATGTTATTGCCACATTCTTGAAGAGTGGAGCATAGTGACAACCCTACATATCCATCAACTCTCCCAAAATTACAAAACCCTATGTCTTTAAGATTAAGGTCTTGAAAATAAAGGGGTATGTTATGTGTTTGTACTTCATATGGCTTATTAAAGGATTTTGTGACCTAACTGAACTTATCCTTTAGCTCATCACAATGATCGTAGGCATCATAAGTAGGAAGGACCTCAAAATCCACACTCTGGGATCAATGACTATTGCACTCCAGTTGCAAGTCAAAGGTTTTATTGTTAATAGAGTCAAGGAGGTGGCTACATACTATTTTATCCTTCAAAGATTCTTTAAATTTAATCTTCTTAATGCTATCACCAATTGTGTGACCGTCTACACATAGGGCTCCTTCTTATTTGTTTCTGCCTTTATTGCAATTACTACCAAGATGTAAAAATAAAGTTACATTACTATTCAGTTCCAATTCTTAGTGCAAATCATGCATTAAGAGCCATGGGAAAGTTGTGTTGTTGGAGGTGCTATCATACAAAGAGAATCCCACTCCTTCATATTTAATAACAACTTTGGACTTAGGAACTTGACCACTATTTTCTTCAACCTCATCAAGGTGGTCGATCTCTCTATATTCACAATAATCATTTGTAATTCAATCACCCTTACAATCAACTTGTTCTTGGGCAAAGATTTGTTTTTTTGATGTGGGGCTAAGACTGTCAATATTATTACCAACACTTCAGGTCAAAATCTAATCTTCTCACAAATCTAAGTCACCTTCTTCCATAACTACTTCATCATCCTTTATAGGAATGCCAAGAAGAACTTCTTCTTCTTGTAGGGCTATTGTAATATCCTGAAGAGTGTCTTCATAAATTCGAAATCTAGTGCCCCGACGCTTGGGAAAATTTTCATTGAAATATGTTGTAGAAGTTGTACTCTTTGGATTGCAAGAATGTATAACCCAATTCCTTTGTTTTCCTCCCAAAGAGTAAGAAAATAATCTCATCAACACTTCCTCATGCATCATGTTGATTTTTGAAGTTTATTCCAAGAATTTTACAATATGAGAAATGGCTAGACGAGGGTGATCATCAAATTTTGGAATATCTTCTAACCAATCTACACAAAAATGATTCGGGTTCCCAAGAATTTGCTTAACATCAACAACACTATATTGGTCATGAAATTCCCATGGAGCCATCCTTTGTTTTTTTTTTGTTTGATGGCATGTTTGTAACTTGCGGGACTAGCATTTGGCTAAGAAACCACGACCTAGGGGCATCTAAGCCGTAAAAATCACCTAGGTTTTCACTCAGCCTCGGACTCACCGACCCATAGATGGTTGGATATTTTAGGTGTCTCATGTCGACTATAGTAGGTTTCGAACCTGGGTCGCCCTACAAATGAAACCCTTTGAAACCAATCATGCTAGAAAGATTTTACATGGAGCCATTACTTATCACATACAATTCTTCAACGTGATAGCACAAATATGATAACAAATGTAGTTTTTTACCATGTCAAAATACATAACTATGGAGTCACCAAGGTGAATCTTCAATGCCTTCACAGTGATGCTTGTTTCACCTTCCAAGCACATAGTCTTCAAAATCTGAAAATATCAAGGTCTTCGTTCTTACAATGGAGTCACCAAGAAGAGAAAAGATCTTCAAGAATGAACTCTCACCCAAAATTGTAGTTGATCTATAGATGTCTTCTAGGAAATGGACTTTATTCCCAATAATGACACCAAAATGTTTATCACACAAAGAGTCAAACATCTTGAGATAAACTAATAAATATCAAGTGAGACTTTGGTGTAACTAAGAGGGGGTCACTAATAATATCCACGAGGTTATAGAATTTTTTGGGCGACCTCGAGAAGCACTCCTCGAGATTCCTCTGACAAGTCCTAGGGTTCTCAATGCAAGTCGCCGTGGCCTTGAGCTCAAGGGACCCCCCAACCCCCTCCGCCTCCTGACCTTGCAGTGTTTCAGACGTTGATCTCATATTATTCAAAGTCTGTTAAAGGAGCACACACCTCTCGATTCGTCAAAAGGTTAGAAGAAATCCCAAAGGTGGCGGTCCACTCCACCTCTTCGCGACCATTTGCTCTTTGACTGGATGAAAACAGTTTAATAGGGCAGTTTACAAAACTCTGGCTGTCCCCCAAAGCAATGGCTTTGTGGCTAGACCAGAACTGGAGGAAAACAATCAAAGGAAAACTCTCTACAATATTTTGTGGAAAGGGTTTCTACATTTTTCTGTTTGAAAACAAAGCAGACTGCGATCTGATCTTCAAAAATGGCTTGTATTTCATGGGGACCAGAGGGATGTATCTGAACAAATGGACTCCAGACTTCAGTCTAGAGAAGGATATCCCCTCTATTGTTCCAGTATGGGTTAGGCTCCCCTTCCTACCCCTACACTGTTGGAACAACAAAACAATCAAAAACATAGGTAACGCTCTGGGAAGGTTCATTGATCGATCCGAACCACGATATGGACTACAATCTTGTGCAAGGTTATGTGTTGAAGTGGATCTGGAAAAAGAGCTTCCAGAAGCACTACAACTCATCCTGGATGGTTGGTCTTACATCTAAACGGTGGACTATGAACAACTCCCATTTAACTGAAAATATTGTCATGAATATGGTCACTTTGCCAAAAACTGCCCCAAGGCGACCCAGGAGCATCCACAAAACAAGGCATATGAACAATGGCAACAGGAAAAACGTAAAAAAACGACGAACAGACCAGGGAACCCACAAACGGAACACAAAATCAACTCTAGACCCCCCTCGCCAAGTAAATGGAAATCTACAATAGAGATCAAAGATGAAGCCGAAAGCAGTAAGAACAATTTTAAACCCTTGGAAACCCCAGATCCAGAGTTGATCAACTCCAAGGAAAACACAGAAGAAAACACCCATGATCCGGATGTGATTATTGAGATCCAGGCAGAAAAACCAAACTCCCAGCATCCAGTCAGTCATCAAGCACAGGAAGAAGAAAACCAAAAATAAATGGAAGTAGAAATTCCAAAGATTGTTCCAACCACGAAAGCAGGTAGAAAAACAAATAAAACCAGAAGAGAAAAAGCGACTGCTCAAGACAAATACCTAGGAACACAACCAACGCTGGAAGAAATCCTTAGGAAAGAAGAGAAAAATGGAAAATCCCAACCAGCAAAGGGGCATTCTCACCCCTCGAAAGGAGGGGCCACAAAGCACAATAGTAAGTAATGAAGGCAGTCTCCTAGAATTGTAGAGGACTAGGCCAAATGGAAAAAAAAAAAGCTATGATAAAACTAATCAGAACAGAAAATCCCCAAATCCTCTTAATTTAGGAGATGAAACTCCAGGGTGATGAGGCCCTAAGATAAATGAAACAAATAAGGAATCCTAGTAGCGGAGTGGCGCTAAGTGCAAGAGGCGCCTTAGAACGGATCTGCACATTATGGAACACTCAAATCTTCAAGGAGGAACAAAGAGTGGATTCAGACCATTGGACGTTGGTAAAGCTAAAGCACCTCCAAACAAGTATTATCTATCCTATATGCAATGTTTATGTGCCAAACAACTTTAGGGAAAAGAAAGATTGTTGGGAAACTCTAATGAAACTAAAATATTTGGATGCTCAAGAAAATTGCATAATAGCTGGGGATTTCAATACTACCCTGCACCAAGGGGAGAAAAAGGGGGGGTCCACTGTAAGAGATCAATTTAGGAAAAATATGGAGGATCTGGTCTCGAATATCAATCTCTTCAATGACAAGCCCTCCAAAGGAAAATACACCTGGAATAACAAAAGGACAGGGGTGGGACACATAGCCGCAAGCCCGGATCTCTTCCTTATCCATAGTCCTCTCCTCTTCCTTCTGATTACCATTAACTCCCAAATAGTCCCTTGGGTAATCTCAGATCACCGCCCCATATCTCTCACCTTGGCGAAGGCCAAAAACCTAGGTCCCATCCCCTTCAGATTCAACCCCCTCTGGATGGACTCTTTGGACTTTCTCCCCTTAATCTCCTCAGCCTGGTCTACTTGGGTGAATGGAACCCCAATGTATATTTGGGAGAAAAAATTAAAAAAAACAAAGCATGCCTTAAAGGATTGGGCAAAATCCCCCTTGCTTAGCACAAAGGAAGAAGTAAAGTGACACAAACAAAAATTAGAAGAGATCCATATGGATATTGAAGCCAAGGAAGTCCAACCTGAGCACCTCGAGCAGGAGAAAATACACTTTCAGAACTACTTAAGGGCACTTCACAACGAAGAAAGGGAATGGAGACTAAAGTCAAGATCCCTATGGCTAAAAGATGGAGACAAAAACATCTCCTTCTTCCATAAACAAGTCAAAGCTAGACAGCACAGAAACTCAATAAAAGAAATCAAAAAAGCCTCAGGGGAGATAATTAACTCTTTCGACGAGATAAAAAACAAGGCCTCTTCTCATTTCAAAACCCTCTATACACAGGATGGAGAAGATAATAAATATCAGAGACTCAAGTTCGTGGAGTCAATCCCACAACTGATAACGGACCAGGACAATCGGGAATTGTTAAAGACATTCATTGAAGAGGAAGTCAGAGAGGCAGTATTCCACTTTCACCCGGATAAAGCACCCGGGTCTGATGGATTTACCCTCCACTTCTATAGAAAGTTTTGGGGAATCATCAAAAAGGACTTACTTCGCATGATTAGATATGTCCAATCGACATGAAAGATAGGAGGAGCCACTGACACCTCCTTCCTGGCGTTGATCCCCAAAGCCAAAAATACAAACACTTTTGACTGCTTTCACCACATTTCCCTCTGCACTGTCTCATACAAAATTCTTACCAAAACTATTGCCTCTATGCTTAAGAATCTTCTTCCAAGAATTATCCTCCCAAATCAAGGGGGTTTCGTGACTGAAAGACAAATCTCGGACAACATAATCCTCGTTCAGGAAGCAATCCCCACCAGTGTAACGAATAAAGAAAAAGGAATGATCATTAAAATTGACATGGAAAACGTGTTTGATAGAGTAAAGCACGAATTTCTCTATGAAGTGCTAAGCAAATTTGGCTTCCAGAGCTCCTTCATGTCCTGGATCAAAGCCTATATTTTGTCCCTGTGGATCGCACCTTTGATAAATGGACGCCCAACAACGTTCTTCCAAGCCTCAAGAGGTCTCAGACAAGGCTACCCTATTTCTCTGATGTTGTATATAATCATGGCAGAAACTTTAAACAGAAGACTGGAGCAAGAAAGGACCACTAGAAATATCACGGGATTAAAAATTGTGAGGGGAGTCAAAAGGATAAATAATTCTCAATTCGCTGACGACACCCTTCTCCTTGGAGGAGCCTCCCAAATAATGGCCTGAAGATTTAAACTAGTCTTGGACCAGTATGAACAAGCCTCGAGATGACTCATTAACAAAACTAAGAGCCAGATCTATGCTTGAAATGTAAAAGTGGGAACAATGGCAAGAATTTCCCACATACTCCAATTCCCCTTCACGGTGGACTGGAAATACTTCAAGTATTTAGGTACGCCAATAAGAATCAAAGCCCTACCTGGGAAGGCGTAGCAGGGAATCCTCCAAAAGTTAAAGGATCAATTTGAAATATGGGGAGCCATATGGTTAAACCTAGCATGCAGGATTGTACTAATAAAAGCAGTCCTTTCATCCTTCCCAAACTTCCAATTCTCATCTCTCTATGCCCCAGTTGGAATCAAAAAAGAATTGGCCAAAATCACAAGAAAATTTCTATGGCAAGGAGGCAAGGACAATGAAAAAAAATTCCATATGCTTAATTAGGCTAATACTTGTGCTCCAAAAGAAAATGGGGGGGCTAGGAATAAGAGATCCTGAAAAGATAAACCTAGCTCTAGGAGCAAAGGTGATCTGGAGAATTATCACAGGTGGCAAGGAATGGTGGAAGAAAGAACTTTGCAGCAAGTACATGACCACAAATAGAAAAAGATGTGTGGAAGAAGTAGACCTTGGAAAATTCAGGTGTCTGTCCCATTAATACAAACCTGCCTGAATTGGGATCCAGGAAACGGGAAAAATATCAAGATCTGGGAGGACAATTACTCAGAGAGTGGGATTCTCTCAAAAATCCCCTCATTGAATTGGTTCAAACTTTGGTTGTCCTCTAAAGGAAGAACCACCCTCTTCGACATTTCAAACTAGCACCCAAACGACAATTGGAAAAGTTGGAATCTGGAGAAGGTTCCTCCCCTATTGAGAGAAGAGGCCAAACAATTCCTCCAAACAATATTTGGATCCTCTCGAGTCCACCTCAGCAAGAAGGATGACATAAGTTGGGGGAAAGAGGGGTATACTATAAAATTGAGATACAAGCAGCTCCTAGAAGACAGTGGTATCCCACCCAAATCAGCCATTTGGAAAGAGATCTGGAACCCAAACAGCCTCCCAAAAATTAACATCTTATGTTGGCAACTGGCCCACAAAAAACTCCTAACATGGGACAATTTGAACAAAAGAGGCTTTCTGGGCCCGTTCAGGTATTCTCTGTGCACTAATAGCCTAGAAAGCTCTGACCATCTGTTCCTTCATTGCAACTTCATGTGGCAAGTGATGAACAGTGTTTATCGGGAACTAGTCCCCCATTTGTCCAAGCCTACAAGCACCAGAAGCCTTATAGGAAAATGGGCGAAAGAGTATAAAGGATCGCTTCAGGGAAAATTGAAGCTAATCCGAGCCTGGAAGGCTTCGATCAAATTTGTTTGCTGGAAGATCTGGTTGGCAAGAAACAAAATAATTTTCAAAGGAAAATCATCTCCTCCCTGGCAGAAGCGATAAACGCCATCGGTCAGCTTAGTGAATTCTTGTCAATCAAGAAACCATTCACCCTGGCATGGGTCCAAATGAGAACAGATGAAGAAGCATGGCTAAATAAACTCAACCTATAGGATTTCCCTTCTCCTTGCATGACAAAAAACATTTCATGCTGACAACTTCAATATACTCCTCAAGAGTTCACAACTCGGTTAAACTCAAAAAAAAACAATGTCCTATGTTTCGATGGCGCTTCTAAAGGGAACCCAGGGGAGGCAGGTGCGGGAGGGGTTCTATTTGGCCCTAGAGGACAAAGGATGATTACTTATTCTTGGAATCTAGGAACCACCAGAAACAATGCAGCAGAGGCTTATGCACTTCTGAAAGGGACCCAAATTGCAAAGGAATGTCAAATTAAAAAACTAACCATAATAGGGGACTCCAAAACGATCATCAGGTATTTTGTCAAGAACACCAACTCAAAAAACTCTGCGCTCAAGAGAACCATTGATAGAACCAGGGACACAATCGATTTCATGAATACCCAACTCCACCACATATGTCAAGCCAACAACTGGAGAGCTTATGATCAGGCAAACAAAGTCATAGGTAGAGGCAAAGGGTACTTGGAAATCAAGGGAAAGACCATGTTCCTCATCCCCCCATAACCCCCCTAATGAACAATCTCATACAAGTCATCCACTCACTCAATAGCCACGCACACAGAGCACTCCAGCACAGCATCTAATATGGACAAACCCCTGACAATCCCGGGAGGCCAATGTACATCAATAAATCCGAAAAATGGAGAAAATTGTACGTGGATTCAGGCAGATAGAGAATTTAAGCACAACAAAAGGTCAGTCTCCCATGGGATCCTACAAATGATATCGTCAACACCGCGCTCCTTCTTGCCCCCCATATCCTCTCTTTAATGTCACTCGCGCAAGCAGCTTGGGATAAGACTGAGGTAAGATTTCAGAGCATGTGGAACAACTCACGGCATCAATTCATGCTCCAGAGGAGTCACACTACACAAACAAGAAAGGACATCGCATGGGAAATTCAGGGCAATCATTGCCCGATACATGATTATAATCCACAGGAGGGAAAACAAATTAGATAGACTCATAAGATACAGGAAGAGTTTAGTTACCTCAAGCTAGGGTGCAAAATACAGAATTGGTTGGAGAGGCAAAGACAAAGGGAAGGCCAGAAAAACTATCTTAAAAGGGTAAGACAAAGAGCAAGAACCACTCAAAGGAATAGGAAAAGGAAGCAATTGGCTTCGAATCACCCAAGCAAGCTCCCAGGCAAAATAGAAGAGGTCATAGTAATCTCATTCATAGCTCAACAATTGTTTCAAATACAAGGCAGAAGCAGAGGTAGCGCAGGAGAAGAGTACGAAAAAATCCTCAATCAACCTACATCTATCAGACCCAAAGCCAGCATGGATCAACGCTGAGTTTAGGAAGACCAAGAGGAGGAAACGGTGGGTGACAATTTCCTCACAACCCAGCACCTAGCCATGCGCTTGGACTCTCATAGCGCCACTCTAAACTTTACCCTGGAAACTCTCTCCCATCACCGAGCCATGATCAGCTAGCTCCAGGATGAGGTGGATTACCTGAGAAGCCAAGGGGAGAGGCTCGAGAAAGAATAAGGAACCAGAGCCCAGTAAGTGGAAGGTCAAAGCAGCAGCAAAGAAGGCGAGAGCAGAGAAGCCCTGATCCTCCCAGATCTAAATATTGCTCTGAAGATGCCCTCTAAAGAAATCCCAGCGCTAACTTTACAGGAAAAGAAGAAGTAAGCTATGAAATCAGTCCCAATTTTTGTAACAATGGCTATGCCAATACGTATTCTGCAAGCATTATCTAGACTAGTCAGTCTTAATTAAATAAGCAGCTGAACTTTTTGGGAACAAGCCCATGTAGAAAGATCTTGGTATTTTAGTTGTTAGGTCATTGACCCAACACCCCTTATTTTGTACACTAGCGACTTCGGTCGCACCTTTTATATATATAAATCATATTTTTGTTTCTGTAAAAAAAAAAACTAGGAGGGGGTCACTATCACCTCACCAATCCTCATCTACACTTTAGGTCATCCCTCCTTTGGCTCGAGGAGGGATTCCCTAAGATAGGATTGTTGGGATTTTAGGCAATGTGTTCGAAGGTGATATGAAGAGTAAATCCAGTAAAATGGTTTTGAATTTGAATGAGAAAATAAGGTTAATGGAAGGACCGTTGACTAGTGCCTCTCCATTGGGAATATGGGGTCAACTAAGGATCCTCTTTTAGAGGTCACAAGTGAAAATAAAATGATAGTTAGGGTTTCCCCATACAAACCCTAATAAATAATCCTAGAAATCCAACAAGTTTCAAAAATGATCAAGGGGAAGATTCTCCACTACTAATATTACAATGGATTTGAGAAGGGCTCTATCTAAAAAATATGAAGAGGATGCACTACCAACACTAGAGAAGAAACATCACACTTTATCATGTCTCGTAAAAAAAATCCATAGAGGTGTGAATATAACCACTTACTCATCAAATCACACACAAAACCATTCATCCATTTGGAATCATCCACGAGACAATTTCTTCAAGAGAGCACTCTAACTAGCCATCTGCAGTATCAAAGAAAAAGACAAAAGAGTTCCCTCCAAAGAGTCTCCAAAACATATTTTCAATCAAGTTCTAAGGGATTTATCCACCAACACAAACACGAGAGATAATGAGGGAGGGAACCTCTATTTGTAGAGTGATGCTCATCTTACTTTGCAATGAAGTATTATCATCTCGTGTTATATCCAAAAATCTAACCTATGGAAAAGTAAAATACACTTTTCTCCAACTATCTAGTCCAAAATACAATAAAATAAAGTGGTCAAGCCGCATGTACAATGATCAATATGAAACGACCACTCAAAGAGTGGGATGTCTCCTTCAATGTTTCCATAAATCATGAATGAACTCCTTCAAGATGGAATGAGCAACAATAGAAAGATGCCTCAATATATGTGCCTTCAAGCATGTCTTCCTAGATGAAAGGATTTCATCCATGTCATCCTCATTAAAATATTATTTTGACTCTCACAATACTTTGACTCCCTCTCATGAAGATACCCAACAAATTCCTCATCCTTTTTTAGTTTGGGGTGTTTCTCATTCTATAGATGTGAAGTAAGCATTTAAGATCTGCTATGCATTCATTTTTCCATATATACAGCTCGGGTCGCAATGCATCAAAGGGACTAGAGAAGCATAACATGTTGGAAATATAATTGAGAGGGGGGGGTGAATCAGTTATATATATATAAGCTTGAAACTTTTCCTATGATTTTTTATTCTTTCTAGATTATTATTTAATATGTTGTTGATAACTTAACATGCATAGATATACAATGATCAATCATACAGAATACACAGAGACACTGATTTTCCTGAGGAAACCCATAAAGGGTAAAAACCTCTTCTTCTTAGGATGTCAATCATGCTCCAACTTTCATGTACATCACAGCTTTGAGCTCCGACTCAAATATGAGGCTACAACCTCTGATAGCAAGCTACAACTTGCAGAGAGCACCAACTCTCATATTTCTCTAGCACCAACTCCCAAAATATCTTTTAGCACCAACTAGAATTTAGAGGACTACAATCCTCCCTAGCACCACCCTACCACCCTGATTAAATATTGCAAAACTTTACTTACTTGCTCTATCTCTGATATGGTCTTTTACAGCTCTATGTCTCCTCTGCCTTCTTCAACTTCTCTGCTTTGTTTTTCTTCTATGCCCAGCTCTATTTCTCTCTGCGCTCAACACCTCCTATGTTCAGCTTCTCTTCTGCCTTTTATATTCTTTGTTTCATCTGTATGCTCTTCACTGCACTTCTAATCTCCACTCTCGGTTTCACTCTGCATCAGTTACATGTGCAGTACCTCTCCATTCATCACCCCGTCGCTCTACATGCCTTTCTCATGTCTAGTCATCTCCTGATCATCATGGAAACTCTTCAGATTCTCTAATGGTTACCCCCATGCGTTGATCATCACTGGGCGTTATGTTGAGATTCCTTAGACTCTCTGGCAGTTGAGACTCTTCGTCTTCTCTGTCACAGTCAAGCTCATCCTCTCCGTTGTAGTTACAGACTTCGACGTTGTTCCATCTATCAATCGCCTCTATGAACAGTCTCCATTCCACTGCCAGTTACCTCAGGACTCTTCATCTCCTCTGGCGATCACCCTGCAGCTCCTGGAGTTCTCTGGTCGATTTCATCACTGCGTTCTGGCAGTTTCAACCTGTCAAGTATGGCTTATTTGGCTTCTAAGCCCCTTCCTTCATGTGGCCTTAGGTGGTGACCAAACACCTATTCAGAAGGAATTTCGTGACTCGTGACCTTAGGGATCTTGGTATGAGGCATCTTGACTCTCCCAAGTCACGATCTCCGAAATGGAGTTTAGCTAGACTAGCTCCTTCCTCTCACACGACCATGAGATGTGACCAAGTGCTTATCCAAAAGGGCGCTTTACGATCTCAATGATCTCCGATGTGGATCCCAACGATGTGTTAGCTCCTCCCTTAATCCTTCGACGATGTGACCTCCAGTTGTGACCAAGGGTCAAGCAAGAGAGGCGCTTCATGATTTCACATATCGCGAAATCTTGCTGCGAGTTGCCTTGTATCTCCCAACTCACGATCTCCGAAATGGGGCTTACTAGTGCTAGCTCCTCTCTTTATCCTTTGACTATGTGACCTTGGCTATGACCACGCGCCAAACATTTGAGCGCTTTTCTCTCCAGATCAATGTTCTGCAACCCTTTGTGATCCAACGGTTGTGATCATGTCGCAACCTCGCATATCGCAAGTTCCCTCAACACTCACCTTTGACTTCTCCAACTCGCCAATCAGCGAAATGTTGATCCCTCGCCACATGTCCTCTGGCTCCAATGGCCAGGATCATTTCGCGACCTCGCATATCGAGAGTTCCCACAACTCGCACCTTTGACTTCTCTAGTTTGTGAGACAGCGAAATTCCAATCGCTTGTCACGTGTCCTCTGGCTCCAATGGCTAGGATCATTTTGTGACCTCGCATATCGTGAGTTCGAGGGGTTAGAGCACCTCATTCCTTTGACCTTTCAGTCAGGGAAATGTTGATCTTTCCCCACGTATCCTCTGGATCCTATGGCTCAGGTCATTTTGCGACTTTGCATGTCGCGAGTTTGAGGGGTTAGAGCACCTCTTTCCTTTGACCCTTCAGTCAGTGAAATGTTTATTGCTCGCCATGTGTCCTTCGGATCCAACGATCCATGACTGTCCTCGATGGACAACCAAGATTCCTTCACAGTTTTGGAGTGTTGGATGACTCATGGGCTTATCCTCCTTGTAGCTCCACTTGATCTAACGGCCCATGTCACTCCTCCTCTTGAGCTTCATTCCTCCCGACTTGGAAGAATTTCTAAGTGCTAAAGGCCTTGACCTTTAATCCTTCTGTGAGTCCTCATGAATTTGGGTCTTGTCTGTATTTTCTCTCCTCTACATACTCGAGATTTAGTTCGTTGATGTTCTTGCCAGTAAACCTACCATCGTCGCTCCTCCTCCTGAACTTATATTTCCTGTGTGTTCTTGCCATCAATGACAAGTGCATCATTGTTGTTCCTGTAAAACATGCCAGCAATCTCCCCCTTTGGCATTGATGGTAACCCTGAAAGGCTGCACTATTCTGCTTATACCTCCAGTTGTATCATCCACACCTTTTCTCCCCCTTTGACATCAATGTCAAAGTAAACATGCTCCCCCTGAGCTATTGCAGCATTTGTCGGAGGTATCAGATATTCAACCAACACATACTTTGCCTGACTGAATGGACTCTCTTAAGTTGATAATGGGGTCACGCCCAATTTATGGCATAGATACTCAAACTGAGCTTGTGCAAGCAGTTTAGCGAAGATATCAGCAATCAGATCTTTCGATGGAATATAATGCACAGAAACCACGAAGTTGGTTACCTGTTCCCTCAAGAAGTGATACTTGATGGGTATATGCTTGGTCTTGAAGTGAAAGATAGGATTCTTTGACACACTAATTGCATTAGTATTATCACAATGAATTAGGATCGGTGCAGTATATTTTACCTCCAAGTCTGCAAGTGTTTGAATCATCCACAATACTTAGGTACAGCAAGTGGCAGCTGCAATGTATTCATCTTATGTAGTTGATAAGGAAATGGAACCTTACTTCTTCCTCAACCATGATACAAGAGAATCTCCTAAAAATAATGCACCTCCACTCGTGCTTTTCCTTTCATCCACACAGTTAGCCCAATCAGCATCTAAGTACACTGATAGTTGAAAATTTTGATTCCTAGGATAACATAGGCCATAGTCCATTGTTCCTTTCAAATATCTAAATATTATTTTGACAGCTAACAAATGACTATGTTTATGTGCAGCCTGATACTTTCCTACCATTCCAACAACATGCATTATGTCTGGATGGGATGTTGAGATGTACAATAGGTTGCTTATCATAGACCTATATGAACTCTGGACAACATCAGGTGAGTCATCATCCTTGCTTAACTTGCATCCAGTGACCATAGGTGTGCTCATAGGTGTGGAATCTTCCATTTGAACCCTTTTCAACATTTCTCTTAGATATTTCTCCTGAGAAAGAAATAATCCTTCAGACCTCTGAATAATTTGTAGAGCAAGAAAAAATGGCAGTTCCCCGATCATAAACATTTTAAATTCAGACTGCATGGCAGAAGCAAACCATTGTACCAATGAACCATTATTGCTTCCAAAGATCATGTCATCTACATAGACCAACACAATGAGCAAATCATCACCCTCTGTTTTGATATACAGATTGTTTTCAATTGTCCCTCTCTTGAACCCTTTGTTTTGAAGATACTTAGCCAGTCTGTAATACGAGGCACAAGGAGATTGTTTCAACCCATATAAATATTTCTTCAGCTTGTAGACAAAGTCAGGGTTATCTGATAGTTGGAAACGATATGGTTGTTCCATATAGAATTCTTCTTTTAGATCTCCATTTAGAAAAGCTGACTTGACATTCATTTGATAGACTTTGAAATGTTTATGGAAGGCATAGGCAAGAAACATTCTAATAGCTTCTAATCTTGCTATGGACACAAATGTTTCATCAAAGTCCAGTCCTTCTA
>SNQJ01S0002356.1:326837-346823 GCA_010110895.2 Picea sitchensis
ATCTTAAAGACATAGGGTTTTGTAATTTTGGGAGAGTTGATGGATATGTAGGGTTGTCACTATGCTCCACTCTTCAAGAATGTGGCAATAACATTCAAGGAACCCTCAATGGACAACAATTGAGATTAGAAGATCAAATTGATCATTCAAGTACCCATGTATTTGTTGCCATTAATGGTAGGAACTCCCCCGATCTACATATAGTTAGAACTATCCATTTAGATTTCATTTCAGAGGAGGAAATAGAGTCAATTCATGAAGATGAAATCCTAGTTTTGGATTTGAAAAAATTGCACAATAGAAATCTACGATGCACACATGAAAGGTATGATGGTAATGAATGTGATAAAGATAAGGAGAATTATGTTCTTATAGAAGGTATTTTGAAGCAATTTGTGAAGAGTTTAATTGCTTGCCCTGATATACAACATAAAAATAGGTTATTGTGGGCTTCTTTAGTATATTTTCAAGGCTACAAACATACTACCCTAGATCTAGTTCAGTACATCAAAGAAGTTATAAGTTGGATAGTGTTAATTTTTATGTCAGTGACAAAGAAATCCTACAAACAAAAAGAAAACTTGTTCTAACAGTTGAGGAAGTGATTGTTATTCTTCTCTAGTCCCTTTGATGGTTGCGACCCGAGTTGTATATTGTGAAAAATGAATGCATAACAGGTCTTAAACGCTTACTTCACATCTATAGAATAAGAAACACCCTAAACTAAAAAAAGATGAGGGATCTGTTGGGTATCTATATGAAGGGGAGTCAAAGTATTGTAAGAGTCAAAATAATAGTTTAATGAGGATGACATGAAGGAAACCCTTTCATCTAGGAAGACATGTTTGAAGGAACATATATTGAGGCATCTTTATATTGTTGGTCATTCCCTCTTGAAGGAGTTCATTCATTATTTGTGGAAACATTTGACCTTGGAAACCCATGCTTCCACTTGGAGGAAACCTAAGAGCCTTGCACTACACTTTTGATGAGGATTGGTGCTCTTTGATGACTTCACACGTGACTTGTGGAGCTAATTTGGAAGTGTCATCCCCTTTTTTGAGGGTCTTCACCCACAATTTATAATATCATTCGCTTGGGAAGGCACAATTTCCACTTTGAAAGAAGACTTGGAGGAATTATTTTCATGATTGGAGGAGTTCATTGATGATTCACCCCTTGGAGAGAATTTGGAGGCTAGACGTTGCTCCTTAGAGTTGCTTTCTTCCATCATTGATGTAGACATCCCACTCTTTGAGCGTTTGTTTCGTCTTGATCATTGTACACGCGACTTGACCACTTCATTTTATTGTATTTTTGACTAGATAGTTGGAGAAAAGTGTATTTTACTTTTCCATAGGTTAGATTTTTGGATCTAACATGAGATGATAATATTTTATTCAAAAGTATGGTGAGCATCACTCTACAAATAGAGGTTCGCTTCCTCATTATCAATCGTGGTTGGGTTGCAGGAGAAATCCCTTAGAACTGGATTGAAAATATGTTTTGGAGAATCTTTGGAGGAAACTCTTTTGTATTTTTCTTTGATACTATGGATGGATAGTTAGAGTGTTCTCTTGAAGAAATTGTCTCGTGGATGCTTCTGAATGGATGCATTCCAATGGATGAATGGTTTTGTGTGTGATTTGATGAGTAACTGGTTCTCTTCACACACTTATGGATTTTTTTTAGGATACATGATCAAGTGTGATGTTGCTTCTCTGGTGTTGGTGGTGCATCCTCTTCATATTTTCTAGATAGATCCCTTCTCAAAGCCATTGTAATATTAGTAGAGGAGGATCTTCCCCTTGTTCAATTTTGAAACTTGTTGGGTTGCTAGTATGATTTATCAGGGTTTGTAGTGGGCAACCCTAACTATCATTTTAGTTTCACTTGTGACCTCTAAAAGAGGAGCCTTAGTTGATCCCATATGCCCAATGGAGCGACACTAGTCTATGATCCTTCCATTAACTTTATTTTCTTAATCAAATTCAAAACCATTTTAATGTATTTACTCTTCATATCACCTTCAAACACATTTCCTAAAATCCCAACAATCCTATCTTAGCGAATCCCCCCTTGAGCCAAAGGAGAGATGACCTGAAGTGTAGCTTAGGATTGGTGAGGTGATAGTGAACCCCTCTTAGTTACACCAAAGGCTCACTTGAGATTTAGGAGTTTATCTCAAGAAGTTTGACTCTTTGTGTGATAAAAATTTTGGTGCCATTGTTGGGGATAAAGTTAGTTTCCCAGAAGACATATGTAGATCAACTACAAATTTGGATGAGAGTTCATTCTTGAATCTCTTTTCTCATCTTGGTGAGTCCATTGTAAGAATGAAGACCCTGATATTTTCATATTTTGAAGACTATGTGCTTGTAAGGTGAAACAAACATCGTTGTCAAGGAATTGAAGATTCACCTTGGCGACTCCATAGTTATGTATTTTGACATGGTACAAAACTACATTTGTTATCATATTTGTGCTATCACGTTGAAGAATTGTATGTGATAAATAATGGCTCCATCTAAAATCCTACTAGAATGATTGGTTTCAAAGGGTTTCGTTTGAAGGGTGACCTAGGTTCAAAACCTACTATAGTTGAGAGGAGACACCTAAAATATCCAACCAGCTATGGGTTGGTGTGTCCTAGGCTGAGTGCAATCCCATGTGATTTTGACGGCTTAGATGCCTCCGGGTCACGTTTTTTTAGCCAAAGGATAGTCCCTCAAGTCATAGACATGTTATCAAACAAAAAAAAAACAAAGGATGGCTCCATGGGAATTTCATGAGCAATATAGTGTTGTTGATGTTAATCAAATTATTGGGAACCAAAATCATTTTTGTGTATATTGGTTAGAAGATCTTCCAAAATTTTATGATCACCCTCATCTGGCCATTTCTCATATTGTAAAATTCTCAAAATGCACTTCAAAAATCAATGTGATGCATGAGGACGTGTTGATGAGATTATTTGCTTACGCTTTGGGAGGAAAACAAAGGAATTAGGTTATGCATTCTTGTAGTCCAAAGAGTACATCTTCTACAACATATTTTAATGAAAATTTTCCCAAGTGTTGGGGCACTAGATTTTGAATGTATGAAGACACTCTTCAGGATATTACAATAGCCCTGCGAGAAGAAGAAGTTTCTTTTGGCCTTCCCATAAAGGATGATGAAGTAGTTATGGAAGAAGGCGACTTAGATTTGAGAGAAGATTATATTTTGACCTCAAGTACTGGAAATGACATTGATAGTCCTAGCCCCACATCAACAAAACAAATATTTTCCCAAGAACAAACTGATAGTAAGGGCGATTGAATTACAAATGATTATTCTGAAGATAGAGAGATCAACTACCTGGACAAGGTTGAAGAAAATAGTGGTCAAGTTCCTAAGTCCTAAGTTGTTCTTGAATCTGAAGGAGTGGGGTTCTCTTTGTATGATAACAACTCCAATGATTCATATTTATGAGAGGAATTAAATGAATAACATACTTAATACAACAACACAGTGATATGGAGAACAAAAACAAATATCCAATGAACAATAATTTCTATTGAATAAATAAAATAGGTTGAAATTGTAAAATTGCAGAACTGAAAACAACTTGCTTGAATGGTGGTAGCTATCTCTAAGAAGAGATGTGGTTGCTAATCGCATCCATCTAAGAAGAATGATTAGAATGAGGCTCCAGAGGCCTTTTTAACATTACCCATGAATGCCAAAACCCTAGACATCCAAAAACCTAACCTTAGGAGATGAAACACCAAAAGTTATTTGGGCTTGATGGGTAAGTTGGTACCTCAACTTCCTGAGGTCGTAAATTTTTCATACAACCTCTGTTTTAGGAGCGTGATATCCTGTTGGAAAGGTCTTTTCGAGAACTACAAATGTTCTATAGTTTGTCTTTTCGAGAACTAAAAATCCAAATTTGTCTATAGTTTGACAGTGGCAATTCAAAAAAACACTATTTAGGGCCCCAAAACAAGCCTGGAAGTACAAAAAGATGTAATGACATGAAAAATTCCCAAATAAGCCAGTTGGATTAGGTGGGCGGCCACCAATATCCACCTGGAAGTTGTGTTTGGATTCAAACAACCTCATAAGTGTATAACCCACAATTACAAATAATTACAGAAGAACGTACTGAACTAAAAACTATCAAGAGGATGCAGTTGGAATAGGTGGGTGGCCACTAATTTCCACCTGGATCAGTCCTCCCCCATTAGGAAGCAATGGTATCCATTGCATTGAGTTCCCCCATCAGGTGAGAAATTTTCTACTGAATTTGGCTCCGGGTGAGCCACTTGCCTTGGTGTAGGAGCTTCCTTACCTTGACAACCTGATATAGCTAGATCCACTACTAGTGAGTGCCCTTGACCTATGTCTCCACTATCTGATCAGTGGATGCATGTTCCATGTAGTCAAGTTTGAGCTTTGTTGGTGTCAACTTTTTTGCGATATCCAATGTGTCCAATAATGGTGGAAAATATGGCTGGAGGAGGTCCACATTGAACACTGGGTGCAAGCCAAGGAAGGGGGGAGTGTTGAGCTCAAAAGCATTGTCACCCATAGCCTTAGTGATGGTGTAAGGTCCATAGCAAAGTGGACAGAGCTTTTGATGGGGACATGTAAGGCGTTCTTTCTACAAATGTAACCAGACCTTGTCTCCCACCTGAAACTTGTGCAGTACCTGGTGTTGATTATGACACTACTTTTACTTAGCATTGTCTTTCTGCAAAATCTCATGGACCTGTTGGCGGATGCATTGAATCCGCTCAATGAATCTGATGGATTTGTTGGCCTCAGACTGAACATGGGAAGAATATGATTGTGTGGTTTCAAGAGGTAGTGCAACATCAATGGGACCCAAGGGTTGGAATCCCAGCCCCACCTGAAAGAGGCTATGGTCGATGGAGCTATGGAGAGCCCTGTTGTAGTTGTGCTAAACATAGGGAAGACTCTCATCCCATGTACACAGATTCTTATAGTTATACATGCATAAGATGTGCACAATCGTTCGAGCGACACCATCTATTTGGCCATCGGTTTGAGGGTGGAAGGCATTGGATTTAGTGAGCTTGGTGTCCAAAAATGACTAGACTTGACCAAAATGTGTTGAGGAACATGTTTTCACGATCATAGATGATGGTTTGTGGTATCCCAAAATGGACCCACACTCGTTCGAAGAAGAGCTTGGCAATATCTACTGCTGTGATTCTCTTCTTGTAGGCTGTGAGAATGGCCATCTTCAAAAACCGATCAACCACCACAAATGCACAATCATTGCCTTGCTTGGTGGATGGAAGGTTAGACATGTAATCCATCAAGATGGATTCCCAAGGCCTCTTGGGAGTGGAAAGAGGGGTGTATAAGCCTTGCTTCTTGATGGCTAGCTTGGCAATGACACATGCAGTGCAAGATCATATATACTTGCTGACGTCATGTCAATGTTTTGGCCAATAAAAATATTTCTGTAGAATGACCACAATTTTCTCCACGCTAAAATGTCCTACCATCCGACTATAGTGAGCCTCCCAAATCATCTTTGCATGCTCGCTTGCAGGAACACAAAGATGGCCTAGATGGCATAAAAGTCCATCCTGAATGTGAAAATCAATAAAATTCGCGCTTGTACCCAAGAGCTGATAGGTGGTGGCGAAGTCAGGATATTGATGATAAAGTTGGGGCCACTCCGATGCCTCATGCCCATAGGAATGGAGCATGGTGGTGAGTGTAGCCAAGGGAGATTGACTGAGGCAGTCAATGACATGATTTGTGCTCCCTATATTATACTTGATGTTGATATGGAATTGTTGCAGGTATGTGGACCACTTTTGATGGCGGTCATTCTGCAACTTCCCTTGTGTCTGTATGAGTTGCAGAGGCTTGTGATCAGTGTGGATGATTGTCTCCTTTCCCAAAATGTAATGTTTCCATTAATGGTAGGCTTACACAATGGAATACATTTCCTTGTCATAGGTGGGGTACTTCCAGATGATATTTGAGAGTGTCTCACTATGGTATGCTATTGGATGTCTATGTTGAGTGAGAACTGGGCCTACAACATAATCGAGTGCATCAGTCGCAATCTTGAACAATTTTTGCAGATCAAGTAAGGAGAGTACTAGAGCTGAGCACAAGCGATGCTTCAGATCATCAAATGCTCGTTGTTGTTCCTTCCCCCATGCAAACTTTTCCTTGCACCGCCCTTGGTCACTTGGATTAGGGCCCATGCAATATGGGAGAATCCCAACACGAATCGTTGGTACAAGTTGGCAAGTCCCAAGAAGCTCCGAAGCTCAGTTAGTGTGGTCGAGGCTGGTGGATCATGGATTATTTGGATCTTATCTGGATCCAGATGTAACCCATGCTCATCAACAATGTAGCCCAAGTATTGGGCCCCGTTCATGCCAAAGGAGCATTTTTCCAAGTTGGAATATAGCTTGTGCCATCACAGAGTGCTCAAAACTTGCTAAATATGAAGCATGTTCTCCTCCCAAGTTTTGTTGAAGATGAGGATGTCATCCAGATATACCACCATAAAAGAGTTGGTGAAAAGTCTCAATACATCATCTATCAACCTCATGAAAGTGGTTGGTGCATTTGCTAAGCCAAAGGGCATGACCAACCATTCGAAAATACCTTCTTTAGATTTGAAATTCGTCATCTATACATCAGTCCATTCAATGGGAACCTGGTGATAGCCAGACTTTAGGTCAATCTTGCTAAATAACTTTTCTACTTGAGTTGCTCAAGAAGGTCATCAATTCAGGGAATTGGATACCGGTTCCTAATTGTGATTTTGTTTAATGCTCTGTAATCAATGCAAAGCCACCGGGTCCCATCTTTCTTCTGCACCAGTACAATCAGGCTTCCACAAAGGGAGGATTTAGGTATGATGTGCCCCTTTTGAAGAAGCTCTTGGATATGACACTTTATTTCATTATTTTCCATTAGCAAGCGATGATAGACTGATTCATTAGGCAAAGGTGCACCGAGGGTTATATCAATTGGATGCTTGACTTGGCAGTGTGTCGGTACCCTGGTGGGTGAGGAGAAGATGTCTCTATACTCTTCCATGATCCCGTCCACTTGCTTCTGCTACAAAGAGAGGCTCTATCTAGAGGCCACAAATGTGGCGACGACCTTCTTCTTACTGTGAGCACGGATCACAAAGAAGACAAATTTCCCAGTCTGTGAAATGACCTTACTGCATTACTTAACAAAGATTAAAGAAATAGAAGTAGGCGACATTACCTCTGGTATCCTATAGACAATTGTCTACCAAAAGTATAAATAAAACTGCGGGGTCTAGACTCATACACAACATGTCACTTCCACAAATATGGTTGTGCTAAAAGAACATCAAAACTTCAAGGAGAGAAATATCACACAACAACTCATCTTTGAAGGGCTTGATGTCATAGGGCAGACGACATTGCTGATTGACACAAAGATATCTTCCTCGTTGAAGCCAACCGATGTTGTAGGGCTGGGGGTGCAGTGTCATCGACAGGTCCAACTACTTGGTGACCTCTACTGAGATCAGGTTCTTCTAGCTACTGTTATTGACAATGAAATGAAGCAGAGCCACCTTTACCCACATCTGTGAGTGAAAGAGACGTTCCCCTTCCTCTGGTTCTTCTGGTTCACTTGGCTGGACTTTAGTGGTAGTGATAATTGCACTGGGTTCGACATTGATAATTCGATTCCCTCCTTCTGGATTTTATTCAGAGTCAGAGTCCGCCTCTGACTTGAAAGCTTTTGTTGGATTACTGAGGGGNCTTTTTAACCATATAATGCAAGTGTTATATCAATGTATCATTATCATCCAATAATTGCAGAGTAATAAACAATGAACAAATGAACAATCATACACATACACAGTACACAAATGTTTTATGTGGAAACCCAAAGCGAGAGAAAACCACAAAATGCTTTTTCTTATATGTCTTTGAGAATTACATTCGTTGGAAGCACCAACTTCCTTTGTTTTCCATCTGCAACTGGAAGGAGGATCCAACCCCCTAGTTTCTCAGGCTACAACTCGAGGGAAGCTCCAACTTCCCAATTCTCTGGCTACAACGAGAAGGAGGCTACAATCCCCTATGTTCTCCAGCTACAACCGGAAGGTGCCTAAAACCACCTATCCTTTCCCCGTCCAACCGCCCTGAAATATAAGTAGAATGATGAAACCACTGTCACACTATCACTGTGAGATGTATTGCTGTAAACCTGTACCAATCAAAATGCACCAAACAACCTGTAACAAAATGTACCATAAAACATGTAAACAACCTATACCAATAACCTGTAAACAACATGTACCAATAACCTATGCCAACATGTACCATGCATCAACCTGTACCATAAACGAGTTCATCAAACATGCACCAAACCTTTACAAATAATCTGTCACAACAACCTGTCCAAAACACCTATCACAACAACATGTCTCATTAATATTATCAACCAAATCATATATACTCACCAAGATCAATCACCAATAAAACTCTCAACCATATGCAAAATATCACCAAGATGTGCATCAACCAAGCAGATCACAACAACTCATAATCATCACCAATATCAATATGTGCTTCTAATAATTTACCAAGACAAGTATGCTACATCATTCATAAACCATGTGTCAATAATACTACTAACAAGTTCCTCGAACCATGTACCAAGTATGTACCAATCACAAATCAACTATGACTCATCAAGATGTACCAACAT
This sequence comes from Picea sitchensis, assembly GCA_010110895.2. NCBI lineage: Eukaryota > Viridiplantae > Streptophyta > Pinopsida > Pinales > Pinaceae > Picea > Picea sitchensis. The sequence continues at coordinate 335,583 of SNQJ01S0002356.1, forward strand.
CATCAACTATACACCTCATGTATGTGTCAACTCATCAACTACTTGTCTCAACCATGCACCCAACATGTACCTCAACCAAAATCCCTTATCAATTTCATCATCCATATATGATTTGTAACTTTGTAACATACCTAGTGTATATGATCACATACTTGCAAACCTTCCTTAACTTTAACACCAAGAGACTAGCATTTTCATCAAACTTTACTTTAGTCTCAAATGACTAATTTTGGATTAGTAAAAAACCGTAACTTGCAATAATCATAAATATGTACCTGTAATGAATAAAGATATGAAAATGGTACACAATGTTCTTCAGTGTATTTTACGCAATTCCTCTCGATTTCACTACTTGGAACCTCTCAGAAAATGAGTTATAGCAAAAATGACATACCTCATTGAATTCTGGCTTATTCTAGAGAGCGAACTTGTAGAGCATTCCCCGCACATAATATTTGTTGTATGGATCTGGAAATTGTACACATAATACTACAAATTGTACTCTAACCAATACATTTGGTCTTACTGAATTTGGATATGTTATGAAGACGTTATGACGTTTTTACCCGAAACCTATGTTTTAGACTAGTTTTAGGACTAACCACAAACCCTATTTTGCACGATGTGTAACTCCAAAAATACAATGACCCACAAGTTGAAATTATTATCACGGATACTTGGATATGTTTCCTCAATGGCCTCCCAATTTCATGGTCTGAATCATTCTAGAAAAAAAAGTTATTGCGAAAATGGTGAGATGACCTGTAAATAACATATCTTAGAAAACATCATCAAAAGAATTTATCCTCCCTTGAATTTCGACCTTCTTTACTTCACCTTCCCTTTGAAATTCAACTTAGATATCCTTTGGTTACCTTAGTCACTTATAGATATTCAATATGCTCAAGTGTTATTAAAAATTAGATACCCTTGCCTCTTATTTATACTTTCATGTAGCTTCATCAAGGCGGTACCTTCTAACCATCTTAACCCACTTTCCTTATTTTAGGGCTAACCCACTTCTAACCTTTGTCCACTTAGTAATTTCTCCATTAAAGTTATTATTTAAATAATTTTTTTTGTATCCACTTTGACTTATAATGCACTCATCACTTCACTTTATTATTTAAATTACTTTCTAACCATCTTAACCCACTTTCCTTATTTTAGGGCTAACCCACTTCTAATACTTGTACCCTTAGTAATTTATCCATTAACTTTATTATTCAAAATAATTTCTTTTGTATCCACTTTGATTTATAGTACCCTCATCCATCGCTATTATTTAAATAATTTCTTCTTTTCAACCACTTTGACTACTTTGACCTTTGGGGCTTCTAGATTACTCATGAGAGTTCTCCAACTTCATATGTCCATAACTCTCTAACCGTGAGGAGTTATGTGACATTTCACATACCATCCGAATGGTATGACGTGTACTATCCATATCGAATAGTCTTATCTAAAAATATACCAAAATATTTCCATTATCCATCAAACAAACTTGGCGATTACCCAAACCATTGTGTTATCGAAATTCGCTAATAGAATTTCTTCAAGGTTCGACATCAATGACAACGACAATTAATCAACAATCTCCTCCTTTAGCATTGATGGCAACACTCACGATGCAATAATGAAGTCATGTCCTCATGCTCCCCCACAGACCATCGGCCCACAGACCATGCCTCTGTGCTCTTTCTCCAGAATTTACCTTTGTATCGATAAATATCTCCCCTTTGTCATCAATGGCAAGGTTCCCCTTCGATCGAAATTTCCCCTATTTGTTGTCATGGGATACTTTTAATACGGTGAACTCTTTTCACAGTGATCTTCCAACTTTGAGGCTTGTCCTCTTTGTGGTGTTTCCTCATGTAAATCTAAGACATATAAGATAAGCGATTAAAACATTCATTTTGGAGTAGAAATTGCTTTGAGTCTCACAGTAGATACTCAAAGATTCCTATGGGAGTAGTTTTGTAAATATGTCTACCACTTGTTCTTTTGCCCACATATTCAACTCTGATGTTTCTTCTCTATAACTTTGTTCTCGTGAAAAGTGATACTTGATTGGAATGTGCTTCTTCTTAAAGTGCATCACCAGGTTCTTCGGAATCTTGATGACACTTCTATTATCACAATGGGTTGGAATGGGATCATCATACTCAGCATGTATGTCACGAAATAGAGTTTGTTTCAAATCATAGAACTTGCTAGCGCAACATGATCTTTGTTGCAATATACTCCTTTTCATTTGTGGCATGAGTCTTGATGATTATTTCTTATTCATGATACTAAACACTCACCAAGTAGAACACTTGCTCTCTTGGTTACTTCATCGATTATCAATGCAACTGATCGATGCGCATCCGTGTAAGCAATAAGTGATAGATCCTTTCCTTTTGGATACCATAATCAAACTCTTATGTTCCTTTGAGATACTTGAAAATCCTCTTTATTGCTAATACATGTGATTCCTTTAGTGTTTGCTTGAAATCGTGCCACGTCAATCTTACTTTGCATTACATTTGAGTGCGAGATGTTGTCACATATAGTAAGCTACCAATCATTGACTGCATTTCCTCACAGTGCGTAGACTTTGAATCATCATCTTTGCTCCAACTTTAAAGCGGTTTTGCAATTAGTAACTAGTTTGCAATATTCCTTTCCAAACCTCTTTAGCATTTCTCTAATATACTTAGTTTGAGAAATAAAATTCCTTGGTTGCTTTGACATATTTGAAGACCGAAAGAAGGATAGTTCTCCAAGAATCTTTGAAATTTCAAATTCATTATATCCTTTGCAAATTTTGACAACATGTCATTAGTACTTCCAAAAACAATATCATTAATATAAATTTCAATTAATAAAATACTACCTTGATTACCTTGATCAGCAGAGGTTGTTGTTCTTCCTTTCCATATTTCGTATGGAGTTTTGTCATTTGTTGTTTTTGAGCATTACTTTGTTTGAATGTGTTGTTGTATGCACTTTATGTGTCAAAAAATATCTGTCAATTTGGAATCCATTAGCATTGTTCGAGCCATTTCTATGTAATTATCATCCATTATGATAATGTTCGCATGTCCTCCTGACCACTCTCTCAACCAATCTATGAATCAATCTCTAAGTCACTATCATATATCTATCCAAAGCTGCTAGAATTCTTATGAATCCATCTCTGTCCATCTTTTCCAAGACTCTGCTACATGCATGTCCATAATCTTGACCCATTTATCACTATATTAACATGAAGTCTTGATTAATCCATCAAGCCTTACGCTTCAATTGTCTGCTATGGATCTTTCTTCTCAAACTCTGAAATTTGCTCAAAGGATGGTTCTTTTCAGTGTCACAACTATCATATAGACTCCCCTTGTCTAATTCATTACAGGGTCTCTAAGTAGAATGGCTCGAACAATCCACACTCATTATTATTCATCATCATCTTCATTAATTGGAATTCATCATCATCTTCATTTGGTATGTTCATCATCTCTCTGAGATCTAACTTCTTTCTTTCAACAATAATGGATTCATCTTTCACTACAATGCTGAAAGTACAATCTCTTAAGCATGTTCCTTATTTTTGATCAACTTCTTTTCTTCCGGTTATTTTCCAAAACTTTTTGTGTCGACATCTTTCTTTTTCTCTGTATAATTTCTTCATCTCGTTTTTATTGCTAATCTTGCGATCTTTGGTACCTTGTCTTTGTTCACCTATTCTTCTGTTTTTCTTATCCATACTTTCTTATATTTGATATGATCTTTACTCTTTCATGGAAGTATCGATCATGCTTCTACAATCACTAGTTATGTGTCCATAGTTATGACATTTGTAGCATTCAATGTTATGTGGGGCCACATGGGCACTTCTTCTTGAACATTTCTTTTATAATCTCTGCAATTTGCAACCTTATGTCAAAAATTAGTATAATAAAAAAATGACCATAAAAATAAATTTGCATATCTGGGGAGTGAATGATCTTCTTTGTGGTGTAGTCCTTACGAATTTTGTCTTGAATGATCATGATTATGATTGAAGCTTCTTTGTGGCTTGAACATGGATGGTATTCTTGAAAGATGTATCTTCAATAGTTTTCTTAGATTCAGTTGACCATGATTCTTTTCTTTGAGTATACATAACTCTTTCTATTTTCTTCATTCTTCTTTCTAACTTGACCTAGAGTACTTCTCTTCATTCTCTCTATAATTGATGTGGATGTTCTGTCTCTTTAATGTTCTTGTTGGGCTTGTGATTTAACTTCCTCAATGTGACAACTTCTTCTTCAAGTTTCTCAACCTCTTCTTATTTCTTTAATATATAAGACTTCGCGACTTCTTCTATTCTTTTCTCTTCTCAAGCTGAATTTTAATGTGATTATTTCTTCAGTCCTTTCTATATTTCTTGACCAAACTCTGCCTCAAGGTGGTTTAGATGGATTAGTTATTTCCTTAGGATGATCTGTTAGTGTATTCTCTCTCATTTATGCTTCTTCCTTACGTCTTTTGCTATGTTGGCTTCCAAATACTACTATTGATATTCAGATTTTCTTTGATCTTTTCGGCTTCTTCTGGTGAGTTCTTAAGTTCTCGATAATGGGTTGGGCTTCTTCAAAATGTGAACACTTTCCTTTTGTTTCATCGGTTCTTTCTTGGTGACTTATTTTCTTATCTTAGTTCATCTAAAGAACTAGTCAGTCACACTTCATAATTGTCTTGCTTTTCAATTAGTTTTCTATCTCATTTTCTTCTTATTGGCATTCTATTTCAATATGTCCCCATTTTTCTAGGTAAAACAAAACAACATACCCTATAGTGATTATGTATTCTTCATCTTCTAAATTTGTTTGATATGGTGAACATAATTCGTCTTGATATGTATATGCATCTTATTCGGCATTTTATGAATCTGCGATGGTGAAGAATATATGTCGTAACATCCCAAAGTTCTTTGGTGATGAACATTTACCAATAATTTCTGTTACAGGATTAGGTAATCCTTCGAGATGAAATCATTGTTATTTTGTTATTCTTCTTCAATTCTTTATTCGCTACAATCTTTTCCCTTTTTTGAATTATCATATCTGTAACAATGATAGCCAAATATAATGCCCTATGCCTATAAAATACTTTTCTTCCTTCTCCACATCTCATACTTTAAACCGATACGACCATTGAACAATGGTATTCCATTCTCAGAATAATCCATGACATCCTTCGGTGGTTAGCTGTTCTGAATGAATCGGCCGTGATTCCAATTGTGGATTATTGAGAGGTGGGGTGAATCAATAAGAAACAATTGTCCTTTTTAACCATATAATGCAAGTGTTATATCAATGTAGCATTATCATCCAATGTAAGAGTAATAAACAATGAACGATAGACAATCATAAGCACTTTACAATATACTGTGTTTTTACATTGAAACCCAAGGAGAAAGAAACACATAATGTTTTCTTATATGTCTTTAGAGTACATTCATTGTAGCACCAACTTCCTTTGTTTTCTAAGTACATGCTGGAAGGATGATACAACCACCTAGTTTCTCAGGACACAACACAGAAGCTCCAACTCCACAATTCCCTGGCTACAACCGGAAGGAGGATACAACACCCTATGTTCTCGGTTAGCAGGAAGGTGTACAACCACTGTCGCCGCACCGTGTCGCCACGAAATATAAGTACAGAATGATGGAACCACGCTTGTCACACTATCACTATGAGAGATATTGTTGTAAACACATTGCACCAAATCAACACCGTAACATGTACCCTAAAACGCAACAACACATGCGATAACACCTGTAAACAACTGTACACCAATGCTGTGCCAACATGTATGCATCAACTTTTGTACTATTTTGTACCATAAACAGGTGCATCAACCATGCATAAACTTTATGCAAATAACTTATCACAACAACCCGTCCAAACAACCTATCGCAACAACATGTCTCATCAATCTTACCAACCAAATCATATATACTCACCAGATCAATCACCAAGAAAACTCTCAGCGATGTACTGTGTCGCAAGATGTTATCAACGAGCATATCACAACTCCGCCAATAATCACACCAATATCAATATGTGCTTCTAATAATATGCGAGATAAGTATGCTGCATCATCCATAAACTATGTGTTAACAATACTACTAACAAGTGTCTCCAACCATGTACCAAGTATGTACCAATCACATCCTTCTCATCAACTATGACTCATCAAGATGTACCAACATCATCAACTACACCTCATATGTCCCAACTCATCAACTACTTACAATAAAACCATGTACCCAACACCTCAATATCATCAATTTCATCATCCAAATATGATTTGTAACTTTCATGCTTGGGGCACGGTGTATATGGTCACATACTTGCAAGCGTTCCTTAACTTTAACACAAGAGACTAGCATTTTCATCAAACTTTACTTTAGTCTCACATGACTAATTTTGGATTAGTCAATCCCTAACTTGCAATAATCATAAATATGTACACACGTAATGAATAAAGATATGAAAATGTTACACAATGTTATTCAATGTGTCTTATGCAATTCACCCCCAAATTTCACTACTTGGAACCCTCTCGAGAAAATGAGTTATAGCAAAATGACATACCTAGTTGAATGCGGATTATTCTGAAACAGATTTGTAGAGCGTTCCCCGATCAAAATGTTTGTTGTATGGATCTGAAATTTTACCTGATACTGGTGTACTCTAACCAATGCAGGTTGGTCTTCTTGAATTTGGATATGTTATAAAGAAGTTATGATGTTTTTTAGAAACACTTATTTTAGACTAGTTTCAAGACTAACAACAAACCCTATTTTTCAATGGTGTGTGCAACTCAAAAAATACAACGACCACAAGATGAAATTTGTATCACAAATGCTGGATATTTTTCCTCAATGGCCTCCCAATTTCATGAATGAATCATTCTAGTAAAAAATTATTCGCGAAAATGGTGAGATGACACGTAAATAACATATCTTAGAAAACATCATCAAAAGAATTTATCCTCCCTTGAATTTCCAACCTTCTTTACTTCCTCTTCCCTCTGAAATTCAGCTTAGATATCCTTTGGTTTATCTCAGTCACTTGTAGATGTCCAATATTCTCAGTGTGATTAAAAATAAGAGACCCTTGCCTTTTATTTATACTTTCATGTAGCTTCCTCAAGGGGTTACCTTGTAGATCTTAACCCACTTTCCTTATTTTTAGGGCTAATCACTTCTAACCACTTGTCGAGTTAGTAATTTCTCCATTAAATTTATTATTTAAATATTTTATTTTGTATCCACTTTGACTTATAGTACAATCATCACTTCACTTTATTATTTAAATTACTTTCTAACCATCTTAACCCACTTTCCTTAGGGCTAACCCACTTCATCTTAACCCACTTTCCTTATTTTAGGGCTAACCCACTTCTAACCACTTGTCCACTTAATAATTTCTCCATTAACTTTATTATTTAAATAATTTATTTTGTATCCACTTTGAGTTATAGTACACTCATCACTTCACTTTATTATTTAAAAAATTTCTTCTTTGCAACCACTTTGAGTACTTTGACCTTTTGGGGCTTCTAGATTACTCACGAGGGTTCTCCAACTTCACATGATCATAACTATCTAACCGTGAGGAGTTATGTGACATTCCACATACCACCGGAAATGGCATGAGATGTATTATCCATATAGAATAGTCTTACCTGCAAATATATAAAAACTCATACCATTATCTATCAAAAAAACTTGGGTCCATTACTCAAACCATTGCGCTACCAGAATTCGCTATCAGACTTTCTTCAAGGGTTGACATCAATGAAACCAACCCAATTAATCAACAACTTTCAGCTCGACCACCAGTGACTACTTGGAGTGACATTCTTTGGTGTTGTGCCAAGGGATTTTATGGTATTCACACCACTTTCCCATGTCCTTCTTCGATTTCTCATTACCCTTCTTGTGTTGCGACTTAAACTAGTTGTCTTGAGAATGACCATATTTGACATGTCCCTTGTTTTGTGGGTTGGGGTCGCCTTTTCCATACTTTGGCTGTGAGGAGATTTGGAGATCCAAACTCTCACCTCTTCTGCTTAAATTTTTGCTCGATCTTGAAAACATATCTATAAGCCACAACTAATGATGCGATGTCTAGAAACTCCATTTCTGTTTGAATGTATCTATGCAGACAGTCATTGTATTTGAGTACCAGATGTCATTCAGAGTCTTTGATACCCAATTTGGTGCGTAGGGTATGGAAAACATTGGTGAAATCTTGTACTGTCTGGTCCCTTTCCCGACGCAGCGTGGTCCATCTTGTGTATTGGTCCTCGTAGCTTCCAACAGGGTAGTACTATTCTTTAATGATATCCATGAAGGAATCCCATGTAGGGGTGACCACAAATATTATAGATTCCTCTATGGCCCTTTTCTCAGAGTAATATCCCTCCAATCCTTAACATGGGGACAACCTTGAGGAGTGCAAAAGTAATCTTTTCCCCATGGGAAAATTGTCGACCGAAAAATACCCTTCGAGCATATTCAACCATTTATCTACAACATCCACATCTATGAGTCCTTCAAATAATGGAATATCAAAATTTACTTATACCTTGAAGAGGGTTGAATGGCCTCTTGATGAAGATGTGTCTCCTATAGTAGCTGTCGAAGGATCTGTGCAAAGTTTTCCATCATTTCATTCCTTTGTCGTACAAGGGCTTCCTCGAGCAATATTTTAAAAGGATATCCTGCTCCATCATATTTCTTCTTGTCTCCTATGGGTTGTTGTCGGTCTTGGTGCAACTGATATTGAAAAGGCTCGACTGGTTGGAGTCCCAACTTCTTGTACCCAGTTCTTGTCGGGGACATTGACGAAGAAAAATAAATGAAGAGTAGACCGCTCTGATACCAATGATCCGAATTTATGAGCGACACAAAATGAATAACAAACTGAATACAATAACACAGAGATACAGAGAACAACAACAGATATCCAATGAACAATAAATTCTATTGAATAAATAAAATAGGTTGAAACTGTAAAACTGCAGAACTAAAAACAACTTGCTTGAATGGTGGTAGCTATCTCTGAGAAGAGATGTGGTTGCTATGCACATCCGTCTGAGAAAAATGATTAAAATGAGTCTCAAGAAGAATTTTTAACATTACTCTTGAATGTCAAAACCCTGGACATCCAAAAACCTAACCCTAGGAAATGAAATGCCACAAGTTATGTGGGCTCGATGGGTAAGTTGGCACCTCAACTTCCCAGGGTTGTAACTTTTGCATACGACCTCTGTTTTAGGCACGTGATAGCTTGTTGGAAAGGTCTTTTTGAGAACTAAACATTATGATGTCAAACTCTGACTCCATCTACAATTTGACTATGGAAAGCCAAAAAAACACTGTTTGGGGCCTTGGAAGTACATAAAGATGTATTGACATGAAAACTTCCAAAATAAGCTAGTTGGATTAGGTGGGTGATCAGGGGATCAAATTTTGCTCAATTTTCAAAATGCTCAGAATGCGACTAAAACAGTGCCATTGTGTCCGTCTCGTCTTCCTGATTCCGGCGGTATATTTACTTTGTCAAATGGACACCGTATGAAGAAGATATCGCGATCTGTTCGCCAAGCCAAACAGGCAAAAATTTGATGCCGACTGTGCCTGTCCGTACAGTCCGTACGGTCTGACGTGGCAGGACCGTACATACCATATGGTGATGATGTGGCAGTTGTTTATTGGTTGATTGCTGGCGAGTCGGATGTTGACACGTGTCCGGTTGGTGGCAAATGATATGAGGACACGTGGCCCAATCCATGGGCGCCACGTGTCCCCCTCATTATTTGGTTTATGTGTTATATAAAATGTAATGGGAGTCCACGGGGTTCGACCCCCAGACCTACCCTACTATGTAAAGACTTCATAACTTTCCGCTAACTACTATGCCGACCTTGTCCCTTGTTTCATATATCCACGCACATATATTTAAACTTGATTGTTGTATTCAATGGACAGGGGGGCGGGCCGGGGCTTAGCCCCGACCCGTGGTTTCATTCCACAACATATGGTATATATTGTAATTGCATACCATATATACCATATGTTATATTGTATTAAACATATGCGCGCGGGGTTTGAACCATAACCAACGGTTAAATGCGCGAGGTTATAACCCGTGGTTTTGTTATATGACCGGTGGATTAAAACGCGCGGGAGTTATACGGTTTGAAACGGGAATAACGACTTAACCACTCATTTGCCTAGCGCGTGGTCATATGTGCCATACGCCCAGGTGCCAAGGCGGTTAGGGGCTGGCGCGCCCTTAACCGTCCTACGGTTTGCACCGTTGGTGCGGTTGTGCCCGGTGCTGGGTTTTTGCGCTTAAATGAGCGTGTGAGCCAGGTTCATTCAAGGAGGGTGCGAATTGTAGAACCAGAGACAACAAGCTTGAAGAAGGAGACTTCCAGGAGGCCTAACTTCTTCATTTTTCGACCGATTGAGGTGTTGAAAGAGCCCAGACAGGGGTTTTGGGATGCTGGGAAGCCATTGGAGCAGTCGGTTTGTTAGTTTGAGCATTGTAAGACATGTTTTTGAGAACTTTTTGAGAAATTAATAATAAAGATCCATTGGAAGCTGGACCAGGAGATGTAGCCCAGAAGAGGGGTGAACTCCTTTATCAATTGCTGTGCATATGTGTTTATGTTCAATGATTATGATGCTGTCTATGTGTAATTTGCATAAATAATCCTTTAATTTATGTGTTGCAAACTGATCCATTTGCTTTAAACACATGACATTTCACTTGCAATAATTATTCAAGTTTTTCAAAGTCTTCTTCATTTTTAGATCAAGTTGGTATCAGAGCACTGGTTTTGAAGACTTGATTGTTTGCAAGTTTTGTTTCTGATGCTCACAAGGTTGAAACTCACAAGAGGAGAAGGTCAACTTGTGGAGCCAAGTTCTTATCCAACAAGGAGGAAGTAGTTTCATTCACCGCAAGTTTCAGTGAGACATTCACCAAGCATGGCTCGTGCAGAAGATCATGAACGTGTTCCGGCTGAAGAGGAAGATTTCAGGCAGACTATCATACAGTTAAGAGATATGATGAAGGTCATGATGGAACAGAACATAATGTCACAGGGTGAAGGCTCCAACCCTTCAATGCATAAGGGAGGCAGTGGTGACAAGACTCCAAATAGAGATGGAGGGAATGGTGCTTCTCC
>SNQJ01S0002357.1:0-12829 GCA_010110895.2 Picea sitchensis
ATAGGCTAAGAGAGGACCAATGAACAAAGTTTGTTTCACTCTATCTCTAGTGAGTCAATTCTATGTTTTTGAAGTAGAACAAGACTCATAATATTGGCATTATGTGTGAGCTGGCTTGTTTAAGCTCAAACATTTTGGAGGAGATTACCAGTAGTGCATTGTTGTTGGCCTAAATAATGTATTCATGCTTGCGAAGGATCTATTAAATCTCCTTGATATCGTTGTTTTCCATGGTTGGAATTTCCACGCCGACACAATCCAAAAATGAACTGTATGGACAAATAAAAAAAACTAACCAAGAAACCAAAGAAACATACCCCAAAATGAAAGGCCAAATTTCGAGCCACGAAGAGAAAATAAACTTTGAAATTAGCTCATTCTTGTTGCTATAGAAATCTATACCCTCCTCCCCATTCAATTTCCTCTTGATGCGGTAAAATGAGACATGATTGAATTGAGATAAGATTCATTCAATTCGAGGGAAAATGGAATTTAACTTGTCCCCCCTAGACTTGATAGTGTGATAATTGCTTTAATAATAAACATTGATTCCCCAAACACTAACAAATACCTAAAGCCTTCATCCTTGGCAATGGAAAGACCACACCACAACGAGTAAGCCTCAACTAAGTTATTGAGACATTCCCAAGCCCCCAAGCATAATGAACATGCGTATTTCCTCCTAGATCATGAAGACTCCCCCCTACACTTTCCACTGTTCACACGAATGATAACATTTCTAAAAAGAGATAATTTTGATTATTTATATCCTTCACTTTACCATACCAAATATATTGTACATTTATTAAATTTAATAGAAAAAAATAAACCCCAAACTTGTCATTTATACATTAACTATTCCAAGGTCCTTTTTGCATGGACAATGGTTAGTATTTTTTATGAAATAAGTTGGACAATTCGTGAGTAATGTCATAGTTTATCATGATTTATGAGAGCAAACAATATGCACCCAATAATAGAGTAATACATGTTGTATATGGTGGGATATACATTGTATGCTTCAGATCCAACAATGTGTATCCCATTATATACAACATTTATTACTTTGCTGCTATGTGCATATTGACTGTTATTTACAAGTAATTGGTCCTATTTACAATAATAAATTTTAAAAACTGTCACACATAAAAAACATTGACTAAAAATTTCATTAGCGAGATTGTTGAGAAATGAGTAAGTTAAATAGTTGACAAATTCAAACTCTTTCCTCATCAATTTTTTTTTTTCCAAAAACAATAAAATTTTGTCAGAAGTTATCGTTCCACTTAATTGAAGGAAATTTTGACTATGGAACTTTTGTTGGAAGTTAAAGTTCCATTTGATTGAAGGGAATTTTGACTATGGAAATTTTCTCTTTGGGGTCTTGACCCATTTTAATGACCTAGATGGTCAAAGTTTTGAAAAAATGAGTAGATCAAGGCTAAACTTTGACTTGCCTAAAAAACAATTTAGAAAAAGGTTACATTTGTCCACTTTTTAACTCATTCTATTGAGAAAAAAGAGGAAGAACACCAAATTAGACTAATAAATGAAATGCCATTTGATTGATTAATACTTGAAATATTATTCATTTATGTGCACCACGATTCCTTGCAAAAATAAAAATTGATCCTTTGTGGCTCAAGGTTAGAATTTGAGAATAAGTTTACTTAGAATTAGAATTTGAAAACAATTGTACTCATCAAATTGAATGACTTTAACAATTTTATGGAAGGTACGAAATATTTTTAACTAATTTGTATGATGAGAGTGTAGAATTAAATGGTTAAAATACCTCATAACAAGCAATTTGACTGTCAAATCCCACGCTCGAGCTCCTTTTTACTTTTGTAACCATGTTAAATGTAATACCCCAGTTTTGAGGCCCCAAATTAAATAATGTGGTTTGTTATTTTATGAAAGGTCGAATCTCCCAAACAATTAAAAGAGGTTGGATTTCCCAGGAAATGTAATGTTATGATCATTATTAATAATAAAATACATCGTTGGCTGCTAGACGAACAAGGACACGAGTTATAAGGGGATACGATTCCACGAGAGAGGGGGCTTAAGGGGCTAAGTATTTTTATTATATTTTATTTACCCATAACTGTTTTAATTGAGAGAAGTGATTACATTAGCTTCTTGTGGAAGGCCATGTGGTTCTTGATTTCCAAGTAAATATATAAACCTATCTTTGGGTTGTTTGGGGGTTCACACTCTTCATTTTGTTCACTCATGCGTTCAGTGTTGCTCATTTTATCATTCCTCATTCATTCTTGTTCTTGGTTGGGACATGGGGGAAAATTGTTGAGAAAGAAGCCATTATTTGTTGGTTGTAGTAATGACTGGTGCATTCTAGCCATGAATTAATGCATGCAGGGCTGAGATGCATTGGCATGTGTTAAGTTTTGTTCACAACTATGAATCCTAAGAGTCTTAGCATGGATATTCTTGACTATATGCACTGGATCCATGGAAATAAGTGGACAACCTGAGGGTGTTAGGGACCTAACCTCCCTATCCCCTCACATAGGTAGAATAATATATTTCCATGTAATAAAGGCCAATATTAATAGGGCCTAGCAATAAGGAAGAATAAGTCAAATGTAAGAAGAAATAATAGAATCTTCTGCTTCTAGAAGGATCTTCCTCTAGATTTTTCTTTTGGATAGATATATTTAGTATAAATAGGAGTAGAGGATATGAGAAATTTTTTCTTGGAGATTATTGTAATAGAGCTCTTCTCTTTTGGAGGTTGCTGCCTCGAAGAGGCAAGTGAACATTTTTATCATTAATAAAGGTGCTCTTTCTAGTGTTATTCTTGTATTATTCTGGTATTGTTCTAGTTATATCATTGTTTTTCTGCCATTACTTGCTAAAATATTGTTGTTCTGCATACTATTTTATATCTGGAATACTACAAGTGGTATAATAGTACTTTCCTCGACATACAATTGTGGGTTAATTTATTTTCAGGGTAGAGACATATTTTGGCTTCTTAAAGCTACATAGATCTATCATTCAGTGCATAAATCCATGGTTGGGGAAACATACACGCAGGAAATACAATTGGTTTTTAAGCGCACATCTGTTGGCCACCCTTGTAACCCTTTTTGGTACCCCTTCGAGTGGTAGCGCATTAGACAACACCTATATATGAATCGACCTAGATATTTTGAATCCCTCCGTAGATAAACCGATCGACCTCTTGACTACTATAGTGCCACCGAGAACAACACTCAGGAATATACTCTCTAGTACTTGGGTAGTCAGGTAGTACGACTAAGGGCATGGTCTAGCCCCCTTAGTTGGTGCATTGAGATATTGGGTCGAGTACTATTGTTGGACCCCGCACATATATCAGAGAGATATAGCACAGAGAAAACCCTTTTCTGTAGAAACCCTGAATACCATAACCCTTGGGATGGAAACAAAAATAGAACAGACAAGATATATCTCCGCACAATTGTGCCTCCTGCATTTTGGTTGTGAAGTTACTACACATTTCTTCTTGTTAAGAATTTGGGCATTTCAACACTGCAATATTCTTCAGATCGGAGTATAACTCTACAGGATTTGGGACCTATCCCATTGGGTTCCTCACTTAGCCCTGATTCCAATGATACCTATCATTTTTAACACAATTTCTTTTGTGGGCTCGACCCTTTTCCAACACCCTTATTTTTCCCCTATTCCATTAGATTCCACTTTTCTCCCTGATCGCAGAAGTACTTATCATTTAACACAGTTCTTCTCAGTGGTCCCACCCACCCCTTTCGACCCCCTGTTTCCCCCCTATACCATTTTCTTGCCCATTTTTCCAAATGACCAACACCCGATCCCAAGAACTCAATACATTGGTTGTTGAAAATATCCAGAATAAGGAAGGAATCAAGAACATCAATGCCAACCTTAGATCAATCAATTCCTCTATTCAGAACCTCCAAGACCGATGTTCCCACATCAAAGACCTCAAATCCACCCTTGACCACTTCATGGGCCGTTCCCTGAACCCTTCCTCTTTTGAACAACCATCTTATCAGGATGACCATGACTCTTCTCACTACCAAGTTCCTCATACTACCCACTTTTATTGTAACCTCTGCCCTCCCAGAATTGAGGTGAACAAATTTGATGGCTCAAATCCCATAGGCTAGGTCACCCAAATGGAACATTATTTCTCTTTGCATGTAATTATTAATGATTTAGTGAATATTCATTATGGTGTCCTACATATGGATCCGAAACAATGGCAATGGTGTAAATCTTGAAAAAAGGCCCGCCAAGGGTATGTTGCTTGGACACAGTTTGTGGCAGAGCTTTATGACCGCTTTGACTCTGACACCCACCAGTTAGGTCGTTTGAACAAGTTGAAACAGTCTGGGACAATGGAAGACTTTATTGCCACATTTGAGCACTTGGCTTTCAGAATGGAGGGCATGTCAGATTCTTTCTCCAGGGAATGCTTTATCAGTGGCCTAAAATATGAAATCCATGCCCATGTTCTCATGGCACGCCCCCAGACTTGGTTGGAAGCTACTCAAAGAGCCAAGGGAGAACACGAGATTGTATCCTCCAAGATCCACAAACCCTCCTTTGCCCCTTTTCCTAAAACCACTAATTATGCCCCTCCTGCAACTCCCCTCAAGATCCAGAAATTAACTAGGGATGAAATGGTTGAACGCCAACTCAAGGGTCTTTTTTATAATTACGATGACAATGTTTTTCCAGGGAATAAGTGTAAGGAACATAAGATTTTTATGGTTGTGACTGAGGATATTTCTGAAGACGAGGTATTTTTTCCACCTGTGGAGGAACTTCCACCGCCATCTGATATGACCCCACCCTCTGATCCACCCGAAGTTGACCCGATGATTTCACTTAATTCCCTCACTAGCTTCTATTCTCCCCAGACTTTCAAATTAATTGGTTACATTAAAAATAGAAAAGTCGTCATCCCTATGGACATTGGTAGCACCCATAATTTTATTCATCGCTGCATTTCCCAGGAAGTCAATTGTTACATCTATGTCGTCAATAATTTTTAAATCATGATTGCCAATGGACGTTCCATGAAATGTGGGGGACAATATGAAAATGTGCGACTCCAAATTGGTCAGTATCACCTGAAATACCATATGTTTTCTATAAACATGGGTGGTTGTGACTTTTTTCTCAGTGTCAAATGGTTATGTAACCTCAGCCCTATTCTCATGGATTTTAAGGACTTAACCATGCAATTCCAATATGAGGGACAACAATATAAATTACAAGGCACCACAAAAGGCTCCCTTGAGATCATCAGTTTCCATCGCATGGAAGATCTCATCAAGAAAGGTCATTTTGGAATTATTTCCCAACTCCACTCCATTCATACTGTTGAGACACCTTCTGTGCATCCTGACCTCCAATTTATCCTCTCCCACCACCAAGTTGTTTTTACCACTCACAAAGCACTTCCCCCTTCATGTGGAGTCCATGATCATTCCATCCCTCTCATACCGGGAAGTCTTCCCCCCAATGTTCACCCTTATCATTATCCCTTTTCCCAGAAGAATGAAATTGAGAAAATTGTTCATGAATTGCTAGAAGCAGGTGTTATCCATCCCAGTACCAGCCCCTGTGGTCATGGTACTCAATAGATAAGGTACTTGGTGCATGTTTCCTGATTTTTGCGCCCTCAACAAACTCACAATCAAATACAAATTCCCCATTCCTATCATTGATGACCTCTTGGATGAATTGAGTGGTGCTCAATACTTCACCAAACTGGATCTACGTTTTGGCTACCACCATATCCATATGAAAAAAGAAGACATTCCCAAGATCGCATTTCATACTCATGAGGGTCACTATGAGTTCTTGGTAATTCCCTTTGGCTTGTGTAATGCTCCCTCCACTTTCCAAAGTCTTATGAATCATGTCTTCCGTCCTTTTCTCTGTCATTTTGTCTTAGTTTTATTTGATGATATTCTCATCTATAGTAAAAAATGGATATCAATTCTCTCCCATGTGAATCATGTTCTCCATATACTCTCTAAGCACCAACTTTTCCTCAAACAATATAAATGCACCTTTGGTGCCTCATAAGTGGAATACCTAGTTCATATTGTCGACAATGAGGGTGTCTGGGTGGATCCTAAGAAAATTGAAGCTATGCAGGATTGGCCTCGACCTAAAACTCTTAAGAGCTTGCATGGTTTTTTGGGTTTAACGGGTTATTATAGGAAGTTTGTTCGGAATTATGGAAAAATTGCAGCTCCTCTCACTTCTCTCCTTAAAAAGAATGCTTTCACTTGGACTCCAACTACAGATCATGCCTTCCAAGCCTCAAAATATGTTATGTTCTCGACCCCTGTCCTGGCACTTCCAGACTTCACAAAGACATTTGTATTGGAATGTGATGCTTCCGGGAAAGGAATTGGGGTCGTCCTCATGCAATATGGAAGGCCTCTAGCCTTCACTAGAAAACAAATTTTAGAGTGACATTTGGGCCAATCCATTTATGAAAAGGAAATGTTAGCTATTCTACATGCAATGCACCTCTGGGATCCTTATTTATTGGGTCATCGCTTCCAAATCAAAACTGATCATCAGAGTCTCAAGTATTTTCTGGAACAATGAATTTCATCACTGGAGCAACAAAAATGGGTGACCAAGCTATTTGGATATGATTACGAGATCATTTACAAGAAGGGAAAGGAAAATGTAGTGGCCGACGCTTTTTACCAGAAATATGAAGAAGATGGGTCCCTTTTCTCCTTCTCCTTCATTGTACCAGATTGGCTCCAAGTTGTTCGTCAGGAATGGTTGCAAGACCCCAAAATTTCTAGCATGATCCACTAATTGCAACAATTATCTAGTTTCTCCAGGGTACTCTTGGCACAATGACGAGCTTCACTACAAAGGACTTTTGTATTTATGCAAGAAATCACAACTTAAATCCACCATGATTTTTGAACTTCATGCTTCACCCAAAACAGAGCATTCATGGTTTAACAAAACCTATGAATGGGTCAAATGTTATTTTTTTCTGGGATGGTATGAAATAGGACGTCCACACCTTTGTGGATGAATGTGAGGTCTGTCAACGCAACAAGGGAGAAATTTCCAAAGCTCCGGGAACACTCCAACTGCTTCTAATCCCCCCTGCTACTTGGAAAGATATTTCTATGGATTTCTTTGTGGGATTACCTAAATTGGAAAATAAGTCTGTTGTCATGGCGGTCGTCGATCATCTCTCCAAATATGCTCATTTTTGTGCTCTTCAACACCCATTCACCACATCTACAGTGGCTCAAATATTCATGGATAATATCTTCAAGCTTCATGGCATGCCTAATTCTATTGTCTCTAACATAGATCCCACTTTCACCATCAATTTTTGGAAATAATTGTTCAAGCTACAGGGCACCCAATTGCATCTCAGCATCGCCAATCACCCCTAGATGGATGGCCAGACTGAAGTTGTTGACAAGTGTTTCAAAGCATATTTGAGTTGTTTTGCATCTAAGAGAAAAAATCAGTGGGCTCAATGGTTACCCCTAGTTGAATGGTGGTACAACACATATTACCATACAACTACTTGCATGACTCCTTTTGAAGCAATATATGGTAATGGTTACCCCTAGTTGAATGGTGGTACAACACATACTACAATACAACTACTTGCATGACTCCTTTGAAGCAATATACCACAAAATCCACCATCGTTTCTCTCATATATGCCCAGGGTTTCGAAGGTTCAGGAGGTTGACAAAAATATTATAGCCCGAGAGGCTATTATTTGTGCCCTCAAAGATAATTTGGTCATGGCTCAGAATTGCATGAAGCAACAAGCAGATCAAGGTCATTCTGAATGTCAATTTGTTGAAGGGGACCAAGTGTTTCTTTGACTACAACCTTATAAGCAGACTTCACTCAAATATTAACACAGTCAGAAACATTCTCTCAAATTTTATGGTCCTTATACAATTCTCAAGCGAGTGGGATCGGTGGCCTATCAGTTATATCTACCCATTCAGTCAAAGATCCATCCTGTTTTTGATGTCTCATTCTTAAAGAAGGTGATTAGAACTAAGTGCCAAACTCAAACTAGTCTCCCTGAGTTGGATGAATAAGGTTCCATCTGGTTTCAACCACAAGTTGTATTGGACCAACGAGAGAATCATCTCCATCACTACACCCTCAAGGAAGTGTTAGTCCAATGGAAAGATACAACTCCAGAAGGTGCCACCTGGGAGACGACCACCATTCTACAATAATTTCCTTATCTTAGGCCTTAAGGAAAAGGTTGTTCTTCAAGGAGGAGGGCATGTTAGGGACCTAACCTCCCTAACCGCTCACGTAGGTAGAATAATATAATTCCATGTAATAAAAACCAATATTAATAAGTCCTAACAATAAGGAAGAATAAGTCAAATGTAAGAAAACCTAATAGAAGCTTATGCTTCTAGAAGGATCTTCTGTTAGATTGTTCTTTTGGATAGATATATTTAGTATAAATAGGAGTAGAGGATATGCAAAGTTTTGTCTTGGATATTATTGCAATAGAGCTCTGCTCTACTAGAGGTTTCCCCCTCAGAGAGGCAAGTGAACATTGCTATCATTAATAAATGTTCTCTTTCTGGTGTTATTTTGGTATTATTCTAGTATTGTTTTGGTTATATCATTGTTGTCCTGCCATTACTTGTTAAAATATTGTTGTTCTGCATACTATTTTATATATGGAATACTACAAGGGGACTACATGGTAGTAAAGGGGCTTCATTGTCTTTGGGTGGTGCAATATGGAGAGAAGAGAGCTAGTGTACTTTGGATTGTTGTATGTTGAGAAGCCTGTGAGAGCTTGAGTGATAACCTGCTGGGAAGATGAGTGTTGTCCCAGAACCCGTCCTTGTAGATTCATAACCCTGACTCGGGGGTGACATTTCTATTGATACTTGGAACAACAATGTCTACGATTGGGTAGACCTTCCTTGGTCTATAGCCAGTTGGTGATTGAATTTGTTTAAGATAAGTACTCTATGTCACGGTTTCTTGTGATTGTATATTTATTTCCCTTGTGTATCAATTATTATTTCTAAGATTTGTTTTTATAATATGCATGCTTGCTAGTTATTGTTGTGCATGGCATGTTGTTCATTTATTTTATGCTGACGCATTAATATTGATTATTGCATGTGATTATTTCATGCGTCTTTATTAATTAAATGTTATTAGAACTCGAAATCAGTTTGCAGTGCATTTTTGAAGTAGCATGTCTAGCATGTGGGTGGTTGGGTATGTTACAGATTGGTATTAGAGATTCTAGTTGAAACACCAGACTGGTATGGGACAAAATGAGTGAGAATTGGGTAGATTCATTGTCACCGAGTTGGTTTGTACAAATTTGGGGAAATATGGTGAAAATTTTGAGATAAAATCCCCAAATTTGTGAGCAGATTTGAGTTTTAATTAATTAAGATTGTTTAAGAAGTTTAATGGAGTTGATCTGCAGAGTTGTAGAGTCAGATTCGACCTACAATATCAAAATTTCATATTTTAATGGTCATTGTAATGTTGGGAAGAGTTTGATGAATCAACGACCGATATTGTGTTCGATCTTAAGATCAATGACCAGATTTATCCTTGAATTTTTTTAAAAATTGATAAATTTTTAAAGTTTGACAAAGTTATGAGATCAATGAATGAGATTCATTTCATAGGTTTGGAAAAGGAGGAAGATCAATGGTCTGTATTCATTTTTTTCCATTTGAGAATCCATAGAAAAGAAGTGGTCAAGATAATCTTGGCTGGGAGGTCAACGAACCAGATTCACCTGTGTTTTAGCCGAAATTGTCTAAGTGTTGAAAATTTCCATCTAAGATCGTCGATGGTTGATGGATTGGAGATCGACGAGTTTGGCGAAGTGTTGAAGTTTGACCAAATGACATATGAGATCATCGATGATCGATGGATCGAGGATCAAAGAGTTTGGCAAAGTGTTGATGTTCGACCAAATGACATGTGAGATGGTTGATGGTCGATGGATCAGGGATCAACGAGTTTGGAGAAGTGTTGAAGTTCAACCAAATGACATCTGATATTGTCGATGGTCGATGGATCGATGATCTATGACTTTGGGAGAATATTTCATTCGACCAAAGAAAATATCTAACCGTCGATGGTCGATGGAGAAAAGAAGGTGATGACATGTCATGCCACGTCAACATCCATGTGTGATTCCACATCAGCCTAGTTGATGCCTCAAGATTATGTGTCATGCCATGTCAACATCTATGTGTCATGGGCCAATGGTCAGGCGTCAACCAAAGTGGTAGGGAGATCCATTCACTAATGAAGATCATCGACGACTGATGGTCAGGTCGGTCGGTTTGGAATTGTGTGCAAATCGATTGTCTGGGATTTGAGATGATGGTCGATGTTCGAGTCAAAAGTTTTAGGAAGGTGTTGTGCATGCCAAAGGAGAACGTCAATCGTCGATGGCCGATGGAGTGCAAATCAACGGTCCAGATTGCTTCCAACTTGAGATCGATGGTGTAGATTACCATAACTGGAGAAAATTAAGTCACATTGGGATGAACATTATGGGTTTTTTCTGTAGAGAGGATATATATAAAAGTTCTAGAGAGGGCCATTGTCCAATCCTGCTTGGATTTGTCAGAAATTTCAAAATAATGGCTTTTAAAGATCTGGGTCTAGATCATTGGAAGAGGTCCAGATTAAGCTGAAAATATTGGGGAGAGTCTAGAAATCAAACATGGAAATAACCCATGAAGGAACTGAATAAATTCTATGGGGATTGGAATGGGGATACTAAAATAGGCCAAAATCCACTATTCTGGGCCACTTTTTGGGGATTTTTTATATTTTCAGAATATAAAAAGTGACCCCAAATAAAAAAAATGGAAAAATTTATTTACTCAACATTTTAAATAATCATCAAGACGAATAAATTTGGTTTAGTGAAATTTTTCAATAAGTGTACATATTGTGAGATAGCCAATTTTGCTAAAAATTTCAAGTCTGGAAAAAGAGGGTGAAAAAGGACAAAGTTGCAAATTCCAGATTGTTGTAGTTTTTGAATGGAGCATCAGATTGAAAATATATGAATTATTATGAATTACTTGTCATTATTTTTATATATGTCTCATACAAAATTTTATCTGGTTCCTAACATATTTTCGTCTACAGTTGACGAAATTTGTCATTTTAATAAAATTACACCAGTGGAGAAAATGCACAAAAAAGGGTGAAAGTCGTGTTTTCAGGAAGTCATAACTTTCATCTCATAGATCAAAATGAGGCATGAGAATATTCGTTGGAGAGATGATTCAGAGGAGAATAACCTGTAATTATTATAATTTGGAGAATGATGATATATTTCTTCATGAATTAAGCAGAAAAAGGACATGTAACATTAATTGACAAAAAAATATAATATGCATGATTCTAACAAAATGGTTACTTGCACATTTTGCAGACTTAGGGGATATAAACATATCATTTCAATATAAGAATGCAAATTTGGGACATGGAGGAAGGAGAGGGAGTCTTCAGTCATGATAACTAAGCCAAATGTCAAAATATCAGTGTGGGTAATGCATATACAAAATCAAATGGGCAATGGAGCAAAGGGGAACAAGAAATATTAATAGAGACTGTGAGAATATTGAAAATAGAAGTGTAGAGTTACAAAGAAAACAATGAGAGGTTGATGAGAGAACAAAACCAAATAAATGCTCAAGTGATGCAAAGCCTAAATCAGTTGCATATGCAAGCAAGGAATGGATCAGACTTGAGGTAGGAGGAAAAAGGTAGATATTATGAAAGAAGATATAACTACAAGAGAGTTGGTCATTCAATAAGTACTAGAATAACTCATAGACACCACTCACCTCCTTACTCAACAAGGAAATTTTATGCATATGAAGACTCCATAAGCGGACCAAAAATGTCTCCTGTCAGAGACCAAAGAAGAAGACATGAATTGGAAAGTTTGCAAGGAGATTTGAGAAATCTTAAGCCACCATCATTTGATGGTGAAAGAGAAAGCGAAGATGATTTTGAATCCCAGTTTCTTGGAAATAGGAAGTACTTTTAGTTGCACAACTACTCATCTAACATAGAAGCCAAAATTGCCACATACCATTTGCATGGAAAATATGCTATGTGGTGGGATCAATTGAAGCAACTTGAGCACATTAATGAGAGCAAGATCACTTGGAATAAATTATAGAGACATTTTTAGAAGGAGCATCTTTCATAGCACTTCTATGACAAGAAAATGCAAGAATTCTTTGAACTCAGATTGGGAAGCATGACCATGGTAGAATATGAAAATAAGTTCTTAAGATTGTTGAAGTATGTAGGATTTATAAAAGATGAGAAGGTGAAGATACATAGGTTCTTAAGTGGACTTCCATCTTTTTATAAGGAAAAGATTCAGTATGATGAGCCTAGGAATTTGATTGAGACCATCAGGAAGGCTAAGTACATGTATGATCAAGGCAGGGGCAGGGGCAAAGAATCCCAACAAACATCCTAGAAGGATAAGAATAAAGAGAAATATGATAGGAGAAGGAAGGAATTCAAAGTTCCTTTCAACAGAAACAATCCAAATACAAATCAGCAAGGAAATTCTACTATGAGTGAATCCAAGAAGGAAGAATCCTTGGGAAAAAGAGGAAGACCACCAATCCAATGTTGGGGGTGCAAATAAAATCACATATACAAGGATAGCCCTCACAAAGGAGATAAAGCAAAGACTATGCACAACATCTGAGATGATACAATAGTAGAAGACATGGTAAGAATATATGCA
>SNQJ01S0002357.1:27534-38859 GCA_010110895.2 Picea sitchensis
CACAGCATGACACTTCCACAAATATGGTTGTCCTAAAATAACATCACAAACTTCAAGGGGAGAAATATCACACAATACCTCATCTTTGAAAGGCTATATGTTGTAGGGTAGACGAAATTGTTGGCTAACACAGATATATCTTCCTTGGCGAAGCCAGCCAATGGTGTAGGGTCGTGGGTACAGTGTATTTGGCAGGTCTAGCCGCTTGACGACCTCAAATGAAATCAGGTTCTTCTGACTGTCCCTGTCAACAATGAAATGAAGCGAAGCCCCCTTTACCCACATATGTGAGTTAAAGAGGTGTTCCCCTTCCTCTAGTTCTTCTGGTTCGCTTGGAATGATTTTGGTGGTAGCGACAGTGGAACTAGGTTCAACATCGATAATACGCTACCCTCCTTCAGGATTTGATTCGGAATTAGAATCGTCCTTCGACTCAGAAGCCTTCATCTCGGCTACAAGTCACTGCTTGGAGCGACATTCTTCAGTGTTGTGCCAAGGGATTTTATGGTACTCACACCATTTTCCCGTGTCCTTCTTTGTCTTCTCATTTCCCTTCTTATGTTGCATCTTGGAATAGTTTTCCTGAGAGCGTCCATCTCAGCTTGGTCCTTTGTTGTGTGGGTTGGGGCTGCCTTTTCCCTGCTTCGGCTATGAGGAGTTTGCAGATTCAAATTCTCGCCTCTTCTACTTAAATTTTTTCTCGATCTTGATAGTGTATCTATAATTCGTGCCCAATGAGGCGATGTCTAGAAACTCCATTTATGTTTGAATGTATCTATGAAAACAACCATGGTATTTGAGCACCAGATGACGCTCAGAGTCTTTGATACCCAATTTGGTGTGCAGGGTATGGAAAATATTGGTGAAATATGGTACTGTCTGGTCCCTTTCTTGACGCAGGGTGGTCCATCTGGTATACTGGTCCTCATAGTTTCCAACAGGGTAGTATTGTTATTTAATGGCGTTCTGACAGGAATCTCATGTAAGGGACACCACAAATATTACAGATTCCTTTACGACCCTTTGCTCAGAGTAAGTATCCCACCAGTCCTTAACATGGGGGATGGCCTTGAGGAGTGAAAAAGTAATATTTTCCCTATTGAAAAAATTGTGGACCAAAAAATACCCTTCGCGCAGATTCAACCATTTATCTACAGCATTCGCATCTATCAATCCTTCACATAACGGAATATCAAAATTTACATGTGCCTTGAAGGGGGTTTCATGGTCGCTTGATGAAGATGCTTCTCTTGTGGGCAACCCTCAAAGGATCTGCACAAAGTTGTCCATCATTTCATTCCTTTGTCGCGCGAGGGCTTCCTCGAGCAACATTTTAATAGGATCTCCTGGTCCATCATCTTTCTTTTCATCCCCCATGGGTTGTTGTCAGGCTCGGCACGACCGATCTTACAATGATTCGATTGGTTCAAGTCCCAACTTCTTGTACCCAGATCTTGTCGGGGACATGCATGAAGAAAAATAAATGAAGAGAAGACCGCTCTGATACCACTGATCCGTGTTTAGGAGTAGAACGAACTCATTACAGAATGAATATAATAAACACATAGATATGAATAATAACACATATATAAAGTGAACAATATCTTCTATTAAATAAATGAAATAGGCTGAAATTGTAGAACTGAAAYACTTGCTCGAAYGGTGTTAGTTATCTCTGAGAAGAGATGTGGCTKYTACGYRCATYTGTTTAAGAAGAATGATTATAATGAGGCTTCATAGGCCTTTTTGATATTACTCATGAATGTCAAAACCCTAGACATCCAAAAACCTAACCCTAGAAGGTGAAACGCCAAAATTCATGTGGGCCCCTATGGGTAAGTTGGTACCTCAACTTCCCGGGTCGTAACTTTTGCATACAGCCTCCATTTTAGGTGCGTGATAGCCCATCGAAAATGTCTTTTAGAGAACTACACATTATGTTGTCAAACTCTGACTCCATCTACATTTTGACTGTGGTGAGCCAAGAAAACAATGTTTAGGGCCCCAAAACGGCCCTGGAAGTACAACAAGATGTGCTAACATGAAAACATACAAAATAAGCCAGTTGGATTAGGCGATAGGCCACCAATATCCACCTGAAGGATGTGTATGGCTTCAGAAATCCCTAGAAGTGTAGAACACATGATTACAAATAAGTACAGAAGAACGTGATGAAAAAAAAAATGAACAAGAGGAGCCAGTTGGAATAGGTGGGTGGCC
This sequence comes from Picea sitchensis, assembly GCA_010110895.2. NCBI lineage: Eukaryota > Viridiplantae > Streptophyta > Pinopsida > Pinales > Pinaceae > Picea > Picea sitchensis. The sequence goes on from SNQJ01S0002357.1 coordinate 29,755, forward strand.
ACCAATATCCACCTGCATCAGTTTCCATAGTGAATTGGATGTGAGGGGAAAGTCTATTCAGATGGTTGAAGAAATAGATCAAGTTGGAATGGACATGAGGCCAGATGATAAACATGTCATCTACAAACCGAAATCAACATTTAGGCTATAAATAATTTTCATCTCAAACCTAAATGTTGGTTTCAGTTTGTAGATGACACATTTGTCATCTGGCCTCATGGCCATTCTAGCTTCATATTTTTCTTCAACCATCTGAATAGCCTTTACACTCACATCCAGTTCACTATGGAAACCTAAAAATACAACTCTATCCCCTTTTTGGATTTTCTTATCTCTCATCTTCATGATGGCCCCCTTTCTCACTAAGTCTATAGGAAGAAGACTCACACTAATAGATACCTTCATTCCAGTTTCCACCATCATCTAGGTCAAAAATATGTTGTCCTAAAAACCTTGATCACTCTATCCATCCATATATCATACCCTCAATTATTCACATAGGAGAAATCCCACCTAACCAAATCCCTTTTGTCCAATGGCTACTCTCTTTCTCAAATCAACCAAGCCTTCCACACAACCAGCAAACCTAAATCCAAACCCCCCCCCATCCTCTTCCCCACCTTGTGATCTCATCTCTCTTCCTTATATCCAGGGCACAATTGATCACATCTCAAAAAAAATTGCTCAGAAGAATATCAAGACCCTATTCAAACCCCATCAAACACTCAAACAACTATTCAACAGTGCTAAATATAAATCTGAACCGATGCTTGGCCCAGGAATTTACCAAATTCCTCTCTCTTGTGGAAAGTCTTGCATACGTCAAACTGGTGAGTCCTTCAAGGCTCATCTTAAAGAACATATCGACGATAATACCCACAAATAAATCTCCAAATCAACTATCCCATAACACTCCTCTAAATCCAAGCACATAATTTACTTTGACCAAACAAAAATTTTAGCCTCAGGCCTTCATTAGTCCTCTCGTCTTATCTGGGAATCTCTTGAAATTGAAAAGCACCCTAATAACTTTAACTGTGAAAATGGATACAAACTGAGTCAATCTTGGAAACCCATCATTCATCACTTTAATCATTAGTTATCTTCTCTTTAAATGTTATTCACTTGTTTTCTTCATCATTTCCCTCTTTTTGCTCACAATCATCGTGTTCCTTGCTTTCCTTTATCCTCTAAAATTAATTATGCGCCTGCCCCATTCTCTTCAATTTATCTTACTAATATTGTAGTATCATATCATTAATACTATTTTATCTCAATAATTAATTCCACTTCTTTATTAATACTTTATTATCTTCTCTCAACGACTATCTCGTTTTCGTCTCTCTTTTGCTTAAATTATATCACGTTAAATATTTTATCATTCATCATTAGTCTAAGTCAATCCCTTAACGTTCAATTTATATTATTACCATTACTAATACTTTTATATCTCAATAATTAACTATATTTTCATCTTATTAACTCTTATCAATGACTTTCTCATGCTATATAAATATATTTTTTAACCTTAGTCTTAGTCAACCCCCTATATTCTTCAATATTTTATCCCAATGACTATCTTTAATATTTTAATATTTTTATCCGATCGGTTAACCAATCTTCCCCTATAAATTCAACCTCGACACTCTTCTTCAATGTATTAGCTTCAATTGTCCCTAACGATGGATGGAGTGTCCACTTGAAACGTTGGACATTTCAAAACATCATACACAGTTTCTATCCATAAAACTCTCTAGCAATATTTCTATTCATCAAATTTAAAAATATATATTAAAAATAAAATCACACTAAATATAAGCAAACAATAGTAAACCATTCTTCCAATACATATTAATAATAATAATAATAATAAAATTACACCAAATTGGTGTATGAGACCCTCTTGTTTGTGGGACAAGGGACCCCCTACGGAGGTATACATACCCTACCTACCTTTGGATTTGAACTTGTGACCTCTTAAGATGAAACACATGTYCTTAACCATTATGCCCACTCAAGTTGTATGTATATATATATATATATAATATTGAAATTGATAATTTAATATCAAAATCATTAATTTCCACAAAAGGCATTGATTATCCGAAGACTCTACAATTATCTTGCTTGTAGATGTTCTAGTGCAAAATTTCACGGAGTTCTCGAGATCAAAACCCAATGAGTCCCTTGTTTCTACGAGTTGATATTATTTCAATTGGTGGTTACAATCATAATTCACTGCACTCAACCACTCAAGATAACCCACTTGAAAATTAATGTAGCCGCATTGGTCAACATAATAATACAAAAATTATAGGGTTTGTTTCAGAGTTAGATGATCTATAATTGTCCAAAAAAGTGAACCTTAAATACAATAAAAACATGACAATCCTTAGTAGGGGATTTTGAAAACATATTGTTGGTGTAAATTCTATAGTGAGTGCTAAAAAATTAAACAAAATTTGCACAACATTTAAAAACTAGTACTTGGTAAGGCATGTCTGATGTTAGCTTCCTCCTTGTTCTCTAGTGTAGTCTAAAAGAACTAGTCCATACCCATGGTTCTACTGGACAATGTCTTCTTCTTTAATTTCCTCAACAATTGATCCAATAAATAGTCTGGCATTTGAGACAACAAAATTGGAACTTCTAGCTATATGCGAGACCATTTTCCGAAGGGCGACATGCACAGCTTGAAGGGATTCTATTTTTATCTTATGACTTAGCAAATTTTCCATAATGATAGCATATTCATTGATTCTAAGTTCCTCTTCAGAGTGAAATATATCTATCACAAAGAAAATTGAGTTTTTATTTCCTGCATTAAGACTTTCCTATCTTCTTTGAAACTCGGTGGATGTCAATGGTTTCACATAATGGGAATTGCCTATGATATAAGTGATCTTCCATACTAAAATCATTTCTACATAAAACGTGCAAATTCCCCTTTCCAACTCCCACAGACCCAGCTAGAAATAGACTACCATAACAATTATAAAACCCCTTTTCCAATAGAGCAAAAGATCATCAAAGACAATACCAATTCCACAAGAATTTGAAAGGTTAACCTTCTAGTTTTCCATGTAGAGAGAGTATAGCTTAATAGGGTCTTTAGAGAGATCGAGAGATTCTAAGCCACGAAGTCAAGCCACCAGAGCAAATCCAAAAAGACACTAGCGTGAATTCCAATAATACACTAGAGTGATTTCTTTAACAACCAAGCACCATGGTGCCAAATTTAGGGCTAAGGATGCATCCCAATATAGGGGAAAAGAAAAACCCAAATTAGTCCAACCCAACTCAAAGAAGGAAACCACAAAGCCTCACTATCAGTGATTCCATAAGAATTTCCCTTCAAAACCATTATACCACTTGTGTAAGAACCCAAGTCACTTCGCACTTGATTAACATGCTTCAACATTAAACAACAAATGTGTGAAGGTATTGTGAGGGTTAAGATCCTTGAATGTCAATTTTCCATATTTAATCTACCTCGCCACTTGATTTTCCAATTGGATTTCGTGCGATGTTTGATCTTGACTAAGGTTAAAGAGTTAAGTTGTGGTGGACAAGATTACCCCATTTTTAGTTCTAATAACTCCACAATCCATACAAGAGGCCATATTGGCCAGTTGGTCCACCTATTGATTTAACTCCCTTAACATGTGATAATATTCTATAGATTCAAAATTGTTGGCTTCCTTTTGTGTTTGCCAGATAATCCTTACCAGTTTGTTGTCAGTCAAAGAGGAGGAAAAATGTATCAATTTTATAATTATAGTTGAATTCCAATGACAATTAGACTATTAATTCACCTTGTATCAAGGATCTTCTTCCCATGGAAAAGAGCTAATGCCTCAGCTTGATTATTTGACGCTATGCTCATACCTCATTCAAAGTTTATTTATTTGTTTCCATTGGGATCAAGAACAATCCCCCTGCACCTGCGACCCCTTTTTCTCAAGTGAGTATTAAGGATAGATGTGGAATGTATTATTGATTTGGTCAAATATCATTTATGTCAACTTTATTTATTTTCTTTCCCAAACCAATCTTATGGAATGTAATATCTACTTGATCAAATATAATGTATGTCAATTTTATTTATTTGTTTTTCCAAGTCAATTTTAAGAGGAATGTTGAAAATATGTTGTCTAGTTCTAGTTTAGTGGAAATTGAGGGAGTAAGTTAAAAAATAGACAAACTCAACCAGTTTTCCATTAAAAATTTTCCTAAAATTGAGTAGGAATTTATTGAAAGTTATAATTACACCTACTTGATGGGAACTTTGACCATGGAACTTTGCCTCGTCAAAATAAATACACTAACCAAAAAGGTTGAGTTTTCCCACTTTTTAACTCACTTTGAAATTAAATATTATTCATGTAAGGCCCTAATAATATGTCATCAATGTGGTGGCTAGAAGGTGGCTTGAGTGGTCCCTTATTAATATGGTGGTTAGAAGCAGTCTTAATGATTCTTTATTAATGGAACTCATAATTAATGTAATAGTTATGTTAGAGTTAATCATTATAATACCACTAATAATATTAATCTAATTTAAGGTCACAACTTAACTTGACACCAAATTGATGTAGGAGACCCCTTTATTTGTGAGATAATGGAGACTCTCCACGTAGCGATTTGGCTACTTAGTCCATGAAGGTGTACATATCCTACCCCCTCTGAATTCAACCATGTGACCTCCAATAAAGAAACATACCCTCGTTCTGATCACAAATTTGATAAAAATCCAACATAAACTTACCTACAAATTTCTACAATGATACAAAACCCATACATAAGAAAATGCCCACAAATATTTTACCAATTTTTAATCAACCTAGATCACCAAACATTCAAGATCAATAAAAACTTTAACTTGTGTAATTCTAAATGTGATCGAATGGGAAAAAAACTATTACAAAATTAAATGACTACGTTATAATACAAATAAAACAATATCTGATAATGCAAACGATTTATCCCACAAAACTTTATTCACTATAAATCTAATGTCATGATTTTTCATTATGTGTAATATGTTATGGACATGAGTCCACTTTAACATTTATATCCAATTTTTAAACACTCCAAAAGTGGAAAATACATAATTCCATGTGATATTTTCCATTTTCTAGACTTTAATGCATAAGGGAACAAAAATTCGACCTCGCATTTCTCCCCACTAGGAACATAGGGTCTCACTCGGGTCCACAAAGACTTGCGCAAATCCATCATGAAATGTGGAAAGTTTTGAAGCCAATAAAAATCTATACACGTGTCATTTCCTTGTCATTCGTTATCTAACTAAAAACACACTTTTTATTTATGAAAAACAATCTCCTCGACAAAAAAACGTATCCACACAAAGTATCCACTCCAATCTTATTCGCTCATGGTTAAGTGACAAACACAAACTTTTATTTATAATTTTCAGTGAACATCTTGTCGTTGTGGCACTGTTTGCATCATGTAGCACACTCAAATTCTAAAATTTATTAATGTGTGTGGGACCAATTACTTTTTGATAACTATCCCAACGCTCATGAATTGCCCAACATAATCATGAGTGATTAATGTGCTAAGGATGGCTATGGTTGACTAGGGTTAAGGGAAAATTTGGTCGTTTTATGTAGAGTTTCAATTTTTTTTTTTTTTTTATTTCTTATTTAACCATGTTAAACTTTTTTTTATAACAATAACTTCATAAATTATATGGAGATAAAAATTACATCGATGCTATGATAAAAATTATCATAGTATTGCTATGTAGAGTTTCAAAATAACCATTACATAGTCCAAAAAATGTCTATTGCAAGTTCATAATAGAGCTTGGATTTGTACATATTCAAAACTACTCATTATTTCTTGACACAAAATATTCTATAGTATATATCTAATGTTTTTATTTCTTATTTAACCATGTTAAACTTTTTTTTATAACAATAACTTCATAAATTATATGGAGATAAAAATTACATCGATGCTATGATAAAAATTATCATAGTATTGTTATGTAGAGTTTCAAAATAACCATTACATAGTCCAAAAAATGTCTATTGCAAGTTCATAATAGAGCTTGGATTTGTACATATTCAAAACTACTCATTATTTCTTGACACAAAATATTCTATAGTATATATCTAATGTTTTTATAAACCTGAAAATATGAAAATTAACAAAGAGCATATTAACTAGTTGCTTGATTAAGACTTGTCTTTTTGGTTCAAAGTTTTGATTCACAATTTCCATTTCCTCGTTAAGTTGATGTATTGTTTCATCCTCCTTTAGCTCATCCCTAGATGAGTTAGCTGAAAGTCTTTGGTTTGAGGCCATGGGCTAGTCACCCCTGCTCAAATTGCATGCCAAATTTTGAAGAAGAATGTATTTTCTTCCAAGACTACTAGTCGTTGCTTCAATTTCATTAGAGACCCCATGATTTTTATTATTTTAGTTGTAATTTGACGTTCTATTTCAAGATTTTTAGAAGAAACATTGAAAATTGAAGATTTGTTGTAGTGAATATGTTCCTCATGGTTTCTAAGGACTTTGCAAATTTCTTAGAATTCTCTAGAACCCATTTGGTACTCACTGTGACCAATAACTTCTACTAGTATCAAATGCTTCACACTGCCTACAATACCTCTTTCACACCATGTTTCCTAAGTCCCGAGGAAATTCCTCTATCTCGGATTCAAGAATTGGGAGCACTTCTTTGTACTCAGGGTGAAGTATTGAAGAATCCCAAGAGGCATGGATTGGGAGAAATCCTATGAACTAGAGCTAAAATCAATGCCAACCTAAAGCCACATGTTTCCTTGTGTGCTAATGAACCACCAGGGGGGAGGTTCCCTTGAAAACTTCCTATAAACTAACAAAAGCCCAAACACCAACTAGAAATTAATGAAGTTTTTTACCTACCAAGAAGGATAGTCATGCCTCCTACACCTCTCTAACAACAATGCCATTATCCCACCGCGATTTGGAGAAATAAGAAACCACTGGAGATAAGCATGTGAAGGAGGGACTCCCATCCCTTCTCATTACTGTTCAAATGCTTGGTGAAATGACTTGGGTTGGGATCCATGTGAAGGTTTAAGGGACCAAGGTTGCATGTCATGTGACAAATTAATCGCTATAAATGTGTCTTTTCACTCATCATTAATTAGGGGATGGTTTGTTGATTAAATATGTCATTAACCATAAGCTCCCCCTCTTTTAGAGTTGATCCATAATCATCCCACCAATCTAATTCACTATTATTCTCTCGTAGGAAATGATAGTATTTTATATTGGTAAAGAAGCTTGCCTCTTGTTTGCTTCATTCAAGTATTAAGGATAAAGGGTTGTCTCCTAGATCTGAATTTTAACCAAATGATTTATGATGGTCTTTGAGTCCCCTATTAGAATTGGTGATTGTGCACCAATTCCTTTCACTATTTTGAGTCCTTTCCACATTGAATATGCTTCTACTTTACTATTGGAAACAATATTGAGTCCCCAAGCGAAGTAGGCTTCCATTGTCCCTCTAGGGTCCATGATGAACCCCCCTGCACCTACCACCCTAGTATTCCCCTTAGAGGTTAAATAAAAAAAAACATTATATATTATTTTTTATCTATCATCCAATTTTCAAAATTAGAGATGCTCTATTGAAGATACCAACTTGGTTTGGAAATTTGTTTGGGAAATTTATGTCCCGAGAGATGAGAATAAATATGAAACTACCCAAACCATTCTTCTTTATCTACACTTAAACTTTGATGTAGATTGAGATCTTTGCCTTTAGAGATAATACATTTTGTGAATAGGGTTTTAGATTTTGTTTCTACAGAGGAGGGAATGTCCAACTCTTGATGGAAAATTGCTCAATTCCTAGCAAGCCAAAATTTCTAGCACAAGAATTTTGACAATGTTGACCATACCCTTTTGAATAGTTTTTTTCCTTTGAAGGTTCCTCTATAGGATTTATTCCATAATGTAAACATATTTTTCCAGGATTCAAGCTTTCTCACTATCTTGTTTAAGCCTTCAAATTTTTTTTTCCATACTCTACATGAGAAATCACACTCGAAGGAAAAGTGTTGAATCGATTCCAAGTTTGATTGACATAGTGCACATCTTTAGGGGCCTAGGATGCCACATTTTTGCAAATTCTCAACAGTTAGTATTTTCTCATGTACAAGTGCCCAACAAAAGATATTTACCTTTGGGACATCATATGTGTGCCATATATTGCTCCATATTACCAGCTGGAGGGAGTGATAATGTCTAGAGTTGAGAGGTATACCCCTATTTAACATTATAAACGACCCGCCCCNATGTACAAGTGCCCAACAAAAGATATTTACCTTTGGGACATCATATGTGTGCCATATATTGCTCCATATTACCAGCTGGAGGGAGTGATAATGTCTAGAGTTGAGAGGTATACCCCTATTTAACATTATAAACGACCCGCCCCCATGCTCTTCAATTTAGTAATTTTTTCTTCCTCAGAACAAAACCTTTTAAGGTAAGAATGAGTTGGGGAAATAGATGTCTCAAATGAGGAGGGGGATGTTGAGTACATTTTTATGCTTCCTTTTTACTCTATAAACTACACGTTTGCCTCCATAACCATCCATTTTGCCCCCATTTCATTCCATATTTTCCATAAAACAGCTTATGCAAGGTACATTTATCATTCTTTAGCTTAAGAATTGAGTTTTCTAATTTTTGGCATTAAAATTGAAAATTTATCAGAAATTACAGGATTTGAATAAATCCCGTAATTGCTCCTAGGTTCATGTACTTGCAGGATAGTTGGGCGAAATCTGAGACTTGGGTCGTGATCCTTGATGTACAAGGATGGATGATGAGCTATCATCTTCGAGATCTGAGCCTTCCAGATGTTTGGTCAACGCTGATCAAACAGGGCCACTTCAGCAGAAAATACCTTGTTTTAGCCTAAAATCAGGGAGAGTTTTAGATTTTCTTGGGATTTGTTCATATTTTATGGATCTGAAGGGGGCATTCGACCTTCCTAGCATATATTATGGATCTGATCATGATCTTTAGGAGATTTATTAGCATTATTAGTTTCAAAACTCTTGTATAAAT
>SNQJ01S0002357.1:48705-65606 GCA_010110895.2 Picea sitchensis
TTATTTATCCCCAATTACTCCCTCTACCCCCACCCTCAAAAAAAAAAAAAAAAACTCTTTCCCAATCTCCACTTCTTTTTTGTTTTCTGAATAATTGACACTCCACTCTCAAATAACCCTACTTCTTTTTTGTTTTATCAATAACCCCACCCCACTCCATATTGAAAAGAATCATTAAAAATAAAATCCTTCAAGTTTTTCCTTCTAACCCCACTTTCTAGTGAAAAGACCCCAGTTTTAAGAAAAAATAAAAATAAAGATCCTTCCCATTTCTCACCCACCCCACTTTGAGTTGAGTTGGAAAAAACGTGCTGAAGTACTTCCCAATTTCCCCACCTCTCAAATATAAAATCGCATGTGATACGATTCATTTTTATACTTGACATTGTACTATTAATTAGAGCCGTGGATGCCCACATTTGTATATGACTTGTTATTAAACCCTTATTCTAACACACTGATGTGTCTTTTTAAATATTGTTTAAATTGTTTATTGAGTATTATGCAGTTAATAATCAATAAGCAAGTTAAGTTATTATTAGTATTAATATTAATAAATAAATTATTAATATTATTAAACAAGTTATCATTATTATTATTTAAGTATATAAAATTCTTTAATAAAAAGATAGTTTTTTTTGTTTAATGTATAAAATTAGGATTAGATATTACTAAAAAGTATATTGTATTGTTTTATTGAAAGTAATTTAGATCATCTCATACAAAATATTGATTTTTTTGTGAAAACAATTTATGTTGAGTGATTTAAAACCATTTTTTATTGATTAAAAATTTATCTTTCTTAAACATAAAAAAAAAAAAATAGATTAATAACTTAAAACCTAGAGACATGATAAAAATAAGAATTAAAACCCTTATAAATTACTAATAAATTATTTCAAATTATTAAATTTTCAATTAAATAACTCTTTAGTAACTTCAATAAAAATTAAAATCAACAAATTATTTTAAGTTATTAAATTTTCAATAAAATAACTTTCAAGATAACTTCCTCTTATTTTAAAAGTATCCAAAAATTACTTACGTTACCTTGTAATTCATAATACTCAACCAATCCACAAGAATATAAACTATTAACTTTTATTTACTCAATAATATCAATTTCCAAATCTTAAAATTACGCCAATAATCCGGAAAAAAGAAAACATAAACTTCTAGAAATAAATTCACTTTTACCAAATTGGATTATGTCAACGTGTCATGCTTCTTATTATTGGACGGGTTTCACAAATTCCTCATTATCGGTGATTGTTAAGCGACTGGACTTTCGATTTAACGTCTTTTCACAGATCGTGCGCGCGTCAATTCTATCAACTATCACAGCGCTTATGAATTCGACAACTTTATGTAAAATTATATTATTTATTCAAATTTATTGTAAAAAGTTACCTTAAATTATTTGTATTCAATCCTCTTAACTAAAAATTGATAGGTTTCGTAAAGATGGCTCATTTTCGTACGTTGCTGTCAGAAATTAATTAAGAGATCTGTGATTGGACCACAGGAATAATCGAATTCTCGTGCAACACTCAGATCAATCTGGTTTTCTGTCTTCCCAGTGGTGGGATTGGGTAAATTATGTAGTAGTTTAAACGTTTTTTTTTAAGTTTTTGGGTGATTTTTTTTATTTGATTTTGTTTAAAATTAAATGAAAAATTTAGATTTGAGTGGCTAAGTTTGAATTATGCAATAGTTTAAATGTTTTTTTTAAGTTTTTAAGTGATTTATTTTATTTTATTTTTTTTAATTAAATGAAAAATTACAGATTTGAATGATTAAGTTTATATTAATCAAATATTTTATATACATTTAAAAATACAATTTAAACAATTTTATCCATATTTACATCACCTAATTCCCCAACAAAAAATAAAAAAAATTTAAAACGTTTAGCCAGTAAAATATTTGATTATAGAAAGACATACATCTGGACAAAAAAATCCTTGGGCATTATATTATTTCTGATCCTTGAGCATAATACAGTCCAGGCAAATTACTGGAATAATTTGCAATATAATGACCAGATGTGCCAATTATGGCGCAACCATTGGTGGGATTCTTCTTTAACTACGATCTGATCTAATTTGCAATACAGATATACCAATTATGAGGTGTATACATTCGTGGGAAGATTCTGCTTAACTACGCGTTCAAATTTGCAGTATGTAATAATTGGAATCATAGATTAATAAGAGATTATTAAAATTTATCATGATTAAGAATACCCGGCCTGGAATTCGGTGGATCAATTCTGTTTGTGGTTGTTGCTGCGGGCAGTAGCAGTCTTATTAAGGGAAACAATGCCATCGTTGCCTGCGAGCATCCGGTACTTGTCCTTCCTGGTGAAATTGGTGCACTCGTAGCCAAGAGTGGCCGCCAGCACCCTCTGAATGTAATTAGCGACTTCGATGGGAGATTTGCCTCCGGCGCACGTGAGCTCCGTAGGCAACTGATCCAAGAACGTTACCTCGTAGGTGGGCACCGGATTCATGAAAAAGAAAAAAGGATCGAAGCCCTTCCACCCGCGCACCGTTGTTCCGTGGAACATGCTCATCTTGTTGCAGATGGCCACGGGCACTATCCTGTCCGTGAGCTCCGCGAATAGAGCACTGAACCTCAGGAGGAAGGGCTCCCTGCACGTGGTGCCCTCCGGGCAGATCACCAGGTCGCCCTCCTCCAGCAGGCGCTTGATGTTAGCGGCGTCCCTCTCGCGGTCCCGAGTGAGCCGGACGGTTTTAATGGGCGAGATAATCTCAGAGAACCGGCTGATGCTGTATGTGACGGCGCTAACTTTCCTTCCCAGGGCCACGGCCACGATCACGGGATCCAGCAACGTTCTGTGATCGCATACGAACAGCACGCCCCGCTCGCCTTTCTTCTTCGGGGCCGGCGGAGGCGTTCCCTTGACGACCAACTTGATTCCCATTATCTTGTAGGAGATTTTCACGTATTTCTCTGGGATGGGAATGTTGCCGAAGACTCGAAACTGAGCCAAAAAGAAGCCTATGGGCAGCCATAGAAAGGTGAGAAGGGCGGCCCCGGGGTTCGGTCTCTGCACCAAACGCCCGTCGTGGAAGACGATTGGGCTCATTAGTTTGTTTGTGGGCACTTCGTCCACCTTCATCTTGGGCACCATGTACCCCTCCTGCACTTCAAAAACAACATATTCAGCAACGAAGATCTCAATTACCCATTCATGACACACTACCCCCAAACCTCGGGAGGAAAAAAATCAGCAATAAATATCTCAATAACTAATTTAATGCCTACTTGGCCAATCTCTAGACTACCAAAAAAGTGCTCAACAACAAAGAAAGATCTCGATTAACAATTTATGACATTCTTGACCAATCTCTGCACTACCAAGTATATCGAGCAACAAAAATTTCAATTACCAATTTACCACATGCTAGCCCAATCTCTGCACTGCCAAAAAAACTGTTCAGCAACAAAGATCTCAATAACCAATTTAGAACACAACCTTGGCAAATCTCTGGACTACCAAGAAATTGTTCAAAAGCAAAGAAAGATCTCAATTAATCATTTATGACATACTTGGCCAATCTCTGCACTACCAAAAAAAAGTCCTTATCTCAATCATCAATTTATCACATCCTTGGCCAATCTCTGCACTACCCACGCTCAAACAAAAAACTGGGCAACAAAAATTTTAATTACCAATTCATCACATAATAGCCCAATCTCTGCACTACCAAAAAACATCTTCAGCAACAAAGATTTCAATAACCAAATTAGAACATACTTGGCCAATCTCTGCACTACCAAAAAACATCTTCAGCAACAAAGATTTCAATAACCAAATTAGAACATACTTGGCCAATCTCTGGACTACGAACAGATTATCCAAAAGCAAAGAAAGATCTCAATTAACAATTTATGTCATACTTCGCCAATCTCTGCGCTACCTAAAAGGATTCCTTCAGCAACAAAAATCTCAATCACTAATGCATCACATACTTGGCCAATCTCTGCACTATTTCCCCAAAACATAATGGGCTACAAAATTTTCAATTACCAAATTATCACATACTATAACTCAATCGCTGCATTACCCCAAAAATTGTTCAACAGTAAAGAAAGATCTCAATTAACAATTTATGGCATACTTTGGCCACTACCCAAACAAATTCCTTCAGAAAAAAAAATCTCAATCACCAATTTATCATATACTTTGCCAATCTCTGCACTAGCCCCAAAAATAAAAATTAATGGGCAATAAAATTTTCCATTACCAATTTTTCACATACTTGGCCAATCTCTGCACCTCCCCAAACAGAAAAATTATTGGGCAATAAAATTTTCAATTACCAATTTATCACATACTTGGCCAATCTCTGCAAGCCAAAAATATTATTCAGGAACAAAGATCTCAATAAACACAATTCTTGGACACTCTAAAGGTTAAGGACACTAAGATATTAGTACATGCAAAAGGGAGGAGTATGGATGGACAAAAATGGAGAATTGAAATGGCTAGAGAGTTGAAGAGGTTGATTTCCCAAATCAATCATTGGTAATCCGTAAACTTTGACAGGAACAGAAAGAACTTTTTTTGAATTAAATTAATCAATTTATATACTCGGAACAAGACAACCAATTTATATGCAGGGCTTTGCCCATATACCCAGATTCCAGAACAAAACAACCAATATATACACAGGGTTTGAAGTTGGGTGTAGATCTCGAAGTTGATATAATAACATATCCTGTCTCGCTCTGGTACATGGCATATGATTTCTCACGTGCAAAGCAAAACGACAACAATATCATGACCTTTAGACTACCATAAAAGTATCCTAACAGCAAAGAAAGATCTCAACTAGCAATTTAGGACACGGTCGACCAATCTCTGCACTACCCAAAAGAACTAACCAGCTACCAAAGACTCGATTACCGATATATGTAGTTACTAGTACACTCTGAAGGTTATGGACACGAAGATACCAGTACATCCAGCAATAAAAGGTAAAACGACAATGGATGCACAGAAATGGGAAATTGAAGAGGTTCATTTCCTTGGCAACTCGTACATTTTGACAGGAATAACAAGGTTCAAGGTTCAAAATCTATTAGAATAAAACTAATCTAATCACCACACATCCCCATATACCCAGAACAAAACAACCCAACAACAAGAATACCCTCAAAATAGACATAGAAACATTCTATTTGTGAATTCAGGGTAGCCAAAAAAGCTAAATGATATGTGCGTGTTTCGATTTCTAATCTATAGAGAAGTCAAAAATGAGATTCATCTACCAAGTCTGGGATGACTTTTGATCAAATAAATAGATATCCCTGTAGAGATTTGAGTGTTTTTGATGGAATACATAGATATTCCTCGGACAACGGGATGATCCTCCTCAACTCGTCAGATGATTCTACCTTATCCCTGTCAAGATCTGAGCGGCATTTCCCTATCCAGATTGGAGTGACTTTGATGGAATAAATAGATATTCCTTAGACAAAGGGATGATCCTCAGCTGGCCAGGTGCTTCTACATCACATCGATTAGTTGCAATCGTCTTCAATAAAAGCATTTGGATAATAAAAAACAAACATGATGAGATCTATCTGATTGCTTCATTGTCCAATGTAAAGAAGCCTACAAATACTCCATAGCTTGTGCACTATACAAATATAAAGAAAAAAAAATGTCCCTGTAAGATTCCAGACAATATCAATGTAAACAAGACTACAAACACTCCACAGCTTGTGAACTAAACAAATAGAATGAAAAGAAAAGATTCCATGATAGCTGGTCTTCCAAAATAGATTCCAGACAAGATGAATATGAGAGATTTTTAAAATTGGAAAACAAAAAAGACTAGACAACCACAGTAAGAACATGAGCAACGACAACCTTGCAGAGGGACATGAAAGGATGATCTGTCTCTCGATCCCCAAGGCCAAGCTCAGGCAATTTATCACCGAATTCCGCTTCCACAGCTGCCTTCTTCAAATCCCCAACGAGCACACCAGGCTTCTTCACGAACCCGGTAGCCCGCCCACTCCTGGAAACCTGCAGCTCCGTTCCAAGAACCTTGTCAGCCCCCAAATAGCCCTTCACGAAGGGCTCCACCATGATTCTTGGATTCGCAGTCACGATGTACCGCTTCCCAAAGGCGCTGAAGACCCTCCATGACTCCGGGTGCACGTCCTCTGCATAGAACTTGGGCAACACGGCGCGGGAAACGAGCTCGATATCCCGGATCTTGAGTCCAGCGAAGGAAATAAAGATGAGAAGCTGAATCCCCGCAGCTTCGGAGATGAAGTTGTAGAGAAACCAGGCCATGGGAGCGCAGGCGAGGAGCACCATGCCGCGTAACAGGCTCCCGCCCTCCATGGCCACGAGCATGAAATAAGGGAACGAGCTCCTGGATCTGAGCATGGTGCCATCAAGATCCGCAGCCACGGTCTGATTTTCTCGGCCCTTGGAGCTGCATTTGCTAATCACATCAAAGAGCCCTTGACAGTCGAGGCCACTCTGGCCCTTCGCCATATTCCTTCTCAAACAAAACGTACAGGTCTGCTAGGCCTTAGTCCTCTGAATAAAATAGTCAGAGCATGTGAGCAGATGGGTCATTAACACAAGGGATATAAAGAAAGAAACGGAGAGCAGCAGGCAGGCATCTACTTACCTACTTGAACGGCCCGGACACGGACAATTTAAATGAAAAGATTTTAAGCGCCGCTTTGCAGTTGGAAGAAATCGATGAGCGAGAAAGGAACGAATCCGAGTTTTTGAGCGATCCCACTGATCAAGAAAAAATGACAATGGCGGATGGTGGTCGACCGACGTGGGGAAGGTGAGATGTCGTTGAGCGGGGTGCCGGACATTGATTGAAGAAAGTCCTGCAAAACAACTAATCTCGGCTTGTCATTACTGGCTTTACACACACACTCACTTCTCCACCTAAAAATCGAACCTCTCGTTTTCTTATAAAACTATTGCATCCGAGACAAAGCCGCGCTGATCCGGTGGGGGGCCAATGGAGATTGTTTGCGTGGGAGGAATTGATCCAGTTGTCGATATGTTAATTTAATGAAGGAGTTAGTTGTTGTTGGGAAGTAGGAAATAAAAGGAGCGTTAATTGTCGTTGTGTAGGTCACTCACATCACAAAAACCCCATCCCCACACGTAAACCCATTCCACTTTGTACTGCAAAGTTATTGTCCACACGATACCTCAATTCCCATCTCGACACTCTGCGGGTCAGCAAAAATCGCACCTCTAACCACCACAATGAGAATTGTCAAACAAATATCTGAGCAATAAATTGGTAGCATTCAAAATTTATATATATCATAGTACGAATTAAAATTTTGGAGTTAGACTTAAAACAACTTTTGATTGGTTAAGAGTTTATATGGCTTTAGGTGGTAGGCTTCAAATCTTTAAATGGATGGAGTTCATTTTGCATCCTTCTTGGCAATACAAGACGTTATAGGTTTTGTCATCACTTGGTTTGGATGTGGTACAAAGGAATCTCAAAGTAATCTAGTTAAAGGTAAAGCATTCTCCTTTCTTGCACAATTATTAGGGTATATTCAAGTTTTGTTGTTATTTCGCTTAGATGTATTGGGGAGGAATCTCAAAGTGATTTAGGTTGTAGTATTTGTGTTAACAAATGTAAGGTTTTCTCATGTAGATGATGCATGTTCATGAATTTATTTTATTTTGGAAAAGAAGTACTGAAATCATGGATTAGATCTCCTTCTCTTCCCTATGAAGGCTTAGGTGCAACTCTTGACTCTACTTTTTCAACTATATGTTTTTTTATTGCATTGTTTAGACATCGAACTTTGTTATACCTCTTATTAGATCTTCTAAAAATGCCTCTACAATTAACCATATGTTTCTCAATGAAACTCGTTGTAGCTCTCACTAGATCCCCTTGAAACATAATTCTCGGTCTTCGATATGCAAATTCAACATCTCCTTGATTTGTGAGTATGCTAGCACAATGCACCAAGGAAGTGTCGATCAATGTCTATCTTCACATATCCACATACTCACCATAACCTTTCCTCCCACAACACCTTGGATTGTTTGATCTTCAAGTTTCAAATCTCTATGTGTATCAGTGAGTTCTTAGTTGTGCTATTACTTGGTTTTCATGCCACAATATGTTAATCTTCAACTAGGTTCACATTTTGACCTGGTTATAAATAAGGGACTTATAGCCCACTGCCTCACGAACATGAATTCTTACTATGGAAATCAAAATTGATGTCTATATATTTCAATATGGATTCAAATTTGGTTCATTGCTTGTTTATGTAATGGATCAAGTTCAACAACACTCTGTCAAGCTCTCTAATTTTGTTAACCGAGTTTCAAAGTTGTTATGCCAAAAAAGGTAAATGCAATAGGTCAATTAACAACACAGTTGCACTTCAATCTTCATATGAACACTTTGGTTTTTTTTTAATTGCCAACTATGAACAAAATATGTATTTCAGAATTTCAAACCCAACATTTCACACACCTACCCATTCACAAATATGATAGGATGCAATGCCTCCTAGTTTTCATTGTCATCGTAGCCGAGGAAATTAACCAAATGCATATCTAATTTGTAATCAACAAACCATTCAATTCAAGCTATAGGAAATTAGTAATTCACACTGTAGGCAATTGGTAATTCACACTACTTAAAATATATGGTTGGGGTAATTAATTGGTTGAAATTGAGCAAGGAGCTAGTTGTAGCTTGTGTTTTAGATCTTAGTAGCTTGGACCTGTTATCCCCCATTTCTATGGATAACTAACGAGATGATGTCTCGATGCTCTCAGGTTGCAAACATGGAGTATCGAGAGATAGACCAGCAGGCAGAGCCCCACATCACTCCACCCATCACCATGAGATCGATGGTTGCACCATTCACCACAATAGCTTGGCTCACAGAGGACGAGAAGTCTTGCTCCATGAGGTAATGAGTTTAACATTGTGGTAGGTGTCATTTTAATAAATGAAGCATTTGAATATGTTGCAAAGGGTTCTTCCTTGATTTTGAAAACGTTTGCTTGGAAATTATGCTCTTTGCCCTATTTCACCTTGGTGGTTTACATTGTATCCTACTAAGTGGTCACCCTCGAGGAAAAGGTTGCTACTGGGGGGTCTCCTTAATGAGTCATCATACCACTCCCACACATACTTGCCACTTTCCATGTTTCTTTCCCTTCGCTTCCTCATTGTTTGGGTTTTTGGGCCACATTGACCCAAGAAGAGCTTGTATCTCTTTTCATGGGAAGAAGGGGTTGAAGGCCCAAAGGTTTATAGCTGGAAAAGGATAAAATCCAATCATAAACCTTCTAGATGCTCGCCTAGGGATCCCGAGAACAATAAATTGTTTCTCACAAAAATTGAGGGACTCGTAAAATAAATAACTAATTGAACATGCCAA
The DNA here is from genome assembly GCA_010110895.2 of Picea sitchensis. Lineage (NCBI taxonomy): Eukaryota > Viridiplantae > Streptophyta > Pinopsida > Pinales > Pinaceae > Picea > Picea sitchensis. The sequence goes on from SNQJ01S0002357.1 coordinate 58,159, forward strand.
CCAAGGTAGAGCGTGTGTGGGTAATTTTTTCCATGCTTAGGTAGAAGTCCCACACATCAACTTCAACTTGGGGAAGCACAGTGTGACTAGGGTAGAGTTAAGGTGGGCAATGTTTTTCATTCTTAGGTAGAAGTCCCACCTTAGCTTCAACCTGGGAGCACTCTAATAAATTAAATGGCAAAAGGGCTTGGAAAAATCATGCATCGCAGATGAAGGGCAACACACCCTCTACAAAGGCACCCATAAATGAGACAATATGAGCCTTTGTATGTCAGGAAAACCCCATGCCCAAAAATATTACCCCCATCCACCTCATACTCTTCACTTGACTTAGAGAGGGGCCACCTAGGAAACACTCCTTAACTTGGGGAATGATTCACCTAATAGGTCACCATGACAACCCTCCCATACCTAAATTTCGCAAGTTGCATAAGGTCTTTGGGCATTTGTTTAATTTGAGAGGGGGATTTTGATGCACATGTTCGGGTGGTTCTTTTATTATATATGGCTTACTTGACATGATGCTTGTGACTTGTGAGCTCTTGGAGGGCGAATTTGCTTGTCTTTGCAGGTCCATGACAGGTGGAAGTCATTTCGTGAAGGCACAAGGTCACTTGGACCTTCACTTGGGGCTTGAATCCCACAGGATGGATGTTGTGCCCCCTCTCCTTGGACAATTGGATGAGGAATGTTTCCTTTGGAGGCATGAGATGACACCTGGAAGAAGCAGAGCTAGCCCCCTATTATCCAACGTTTAACATCAAAGGGTCAAAATGTCACTTTTAAGGCATGACGTCACTATTGGGGATAGGTTTTGGTGACGGTGGTGATGATTTGATGATGATTTGGCATGCTTTGATGGAGAGAGAGACTTCTTCCATGCATTGGAGCACTAGGTGGCTTGGTCCATGGCCTTTGGAGGCCTAGCGACTTCTTCTAGAGATCAAAGTGTCTCATTTGGAGGCTAATTAGGGCTTGTCGTCACCCTTTTTAGGGGAATCTTTTGGTAAATTTGAATTTTGAAAATGTAAAGGGGAAATTAGAGGAGTTCGGCCTCCCTAATTGTGTTTTACCCTAATGTAATGTGGACAAACATTTTTAGCAAGACCTTCTATAAATAGAGGCTTGCTCTTTTCATTTTAATATATCATCTCACTTGAGAATTACATACTTTGTGGCTGAAATTTTTTCCCTCTTTGGGAAAATCACATATCTCTCCCTTTTATGTTATTTGGATGCTAAACACTTGTATTTGGAGCTAAAGTGGTGTGCTATCTCTTGGATGCTTGTCTCGTGCCATGGTGATAGAATGTTCTTGGTAGATAAGGGTTTATCTTGCTATTTTCTTGGAATTGGTTATAAATTTCTGCATATGTTGGTATTTCTTTCTTGTTTCATGGTCATTCGTGTCTAGACCCTTGGAGGAGTATAAGGGCATACACCTTCCACCAAAATTCATCATAATTGTTAAAGGATAAGCTATTGCAAAAGGTTGCTAGGAGGAGTAAAAGGACTTACACCCTCCTAGATTTACCTTGTTGGATTTGCTTTCTCTAGGGAGTAAAAGGGTTTACACCCATAGAGAAGTAGTAGATCTAACCTTACACAAGAAAAATCCATAACCCATTGACAAGCCACTAATATTAATTTGCATTGGAGAAATAAAATCATTGCATTGGTATACCTGAAATTGAGAGATATTGTATTTGTTCAAGTTGGAATATTTTCTTAGTGTCATAAGATTGCTTGTGCCCTAAGGGCGTCTAGTTTGGCTAAGTAATTTTCCTGTTGTAATAAAATTAATGCTACAGCCATTAGTGTTGCAGCAAAACACTATTAAAAATCTCTCATTACTCACTTTTCCACCGTTGAAATTTACTTATGAACCTAGACTATTGTTCTATTGCTCATTGGATATCTTTTGACTGTTTACTTGTTGATTTATGTGGTTGGAATTTGTTGTTGTAGAAAATGTTTGCTACATCCACTTGGATGCTACGATAATTTACTGATAAAACCTAACAAACAACCCTAATTTCCATTAAAGTCTTGTGCTATTTAGTGGAAGTTAAACTAGACATTGCTATCTTAGTTTCTAATATCTTTTACTTGACTTTTGGCAACATATTTTGCATCCATTTGCTAATTTACTTTGCCGATATAAATCTGATATACTGCTGCAATTTAGGACAACAAGATTTTCTTGCTTGTCCCCTTGGTTATTTGGCTTGTATCTCGATCAATTGTCTTGTATCAGGAAGGTTTAACATTGTCTTGCAGGTACACAACACTTTGGAAACCTCCTTTCATCAAAAAGACTATTTTCCAAGCCTTCCTCCACTTCCAAACTTGACCTATAGGGGTTCCATTGGTCATTCTACCATTTTTCGTCTCAATCCCCCTAGGGTCACCGAGATTCCCCCCTTGTGGAGACTTATCATCATTGAAGCAAGGGGAGCATCTATCTAAGGTGGCAGTGGATGGCTACTCCCATAGTTGTCTCACTCTTGTGGATTGGGTCGGGCTTTTACCAACCTACAATCTATGTGATAACAAGACCAATAAAATATCAAAGCAAAAGACACCCATCAAGAGAATGTAAGTTGTAGCATGTGAGTTTACAACATTTAAACCCATATGGCATACCCAAATATCAATGTAATTGAAGAATCATTGTATTGGGTGAATAGTACACACAACGTTCAACGGTAATCTTTATACCATGAATTTTCATCTCAGTGAATGGGCCATGGATAACCTTTAGTGATACCAATAGATATAAATTAATAGTTTGGGTGATAATCACCTACCAACTAATAAAGAGAGGTAACCATCAATTAGTTTTATACCAACAATTGATTAACATAATCAAAACCAACCAACCACACAACAATTACTCACACAATAGACAACAAATTACCATATAAACCCAAATGGGAAAACCAACATTTGATGGGGATTTTATTATGCTCAAGAAATTGCTACAAAGGTTGAATTATGCACTCTCAACGGAGATTATGATGCATTCTTACTCACTGGCAATGTCTTGCAAATTTCTTTGGCTTAGGGACAACCTTCGATCTTCGAGTAGGTATCTTCTCTTAAGCCTCTCCTGCTTTTGAAACTACCTTCTTCTTCATTTCATTTCCATCTCTCCTCCTCTCCTCTTCATTTTCCTTTCATTCTAGAAACATTATTTTTTTAATAGGGCTGCTTGGAAGGGCAACCATCAATATGAGTCATTTCATCTTCTCATGGCTTTGGATTTTGGACATTTAATTCAAACTTTGCCAAAACAATTAATTACAAAGTTTAAAATGAGAGAAATGTTTTGGATCCACTTTGAATCATCCTTTATATATTGAAGGTGTATATATACTATTATTGTTTTCTTTTGGTGTACTTTCTCTTACTTAAGATAGAGTGTGCATTCTTACTCACTGGCAATGTATTGCAAATTCCTTTGGCTTAGGGACAAGCTTTGATCTTCAAGTAGGATTTTTCTCTTAAGCTTCTCATGCTTCTGCAACTACCCTTCTTCTTCATTTCCTTTCCATCTTTTTTCCTCTCCTCTTCATTTCCCTTTCATTCTAGAAACATTGTTGTTTTAATAGGATTGCTTGGAAGGGAAACCATCAATATGAGTCATTTCATCTTCTCGTGGCTTTGGTTTTTGGACATTTACTTCAAACTTTGCCAAAAAATTTAATTACAAAGTTTAAAATGAGAGAAATCTTACTTAAGATATAGTGCCCTTAGCTTTGCATCAAGGGTCAATTGTCATGTTGACTCTACCATTTACGTCTTTCCCACATCATTTTCTCAACCAACCTTGTTGTACCTCTCAATGGGTCCTTCTCAAACACTCATTGTGAGTCTTTGATAAGCAAATTCAACCTCTCACTATTTATAGGAATGTTGGGACACAAAAAGAGGAATCCTTGCTCAATTTCTACCTCTCCATTTCAACATTCTCAACATAACCTTTCCTCCCACAACTCATTAGATTGTTCCTATATTCAATTTTCACATCTCATCTTGTGTGAGCTAGTTCTTAGTTATGCTATTACTAATCTGAATCAGATCTTTGTCAAACCTTCTTATAAATTTGAAATAAGCATGTAATACTTATTTTTATTTTATTGTATTTTTTTGGAAAAAATGAAAAGTGAAATGAACCATTGTGATGCTTGACCTTCCAAAGGAAACCCATTAAAACTGAAGGCTATAATGAAGAAGGGGAAGGCATGGAGAACTTGGGAAGTTTGTAGAGATGAGAGGTTGAAGAGTGCATCATGCTTGAATGCTAGTGGATGAAGGAGTCAAGGATCCTATCCACATTGAGTGAAGATGTCTTTGAGCCATGGCCATCTGCAATTTGCATTGTCAGTGAGTAAAAATACATAGAATCTATGTATAGATCACCATTTTGTATTTTTCTCCTAGGCATAATAAAAAACTCCATTGAATGTTGAAATATGTGTGTTATGTGTTTAACTATGTTAATTCATTTTCTGGTTTATTGAAGCTACTATAGGAAAATTAATGGTTTCTCTATAGGTTAAATGACATTTTACAAGTCTCAACATCTCTTTGTTCTCCACCATTGAGTGATTTTGAAGATGGAAAATCAACGATTCCCACTATGTAGATATTTGTAATTATTTGGAAGTTTCTAATTTAGTTTATAAGAGTCATTAGGGGGATTTCTCTAACTCCCTAAGTCGCCATTATTTTGCTTGTTGTCATTTTCTCATAACCTGCAGGCTGTACCTCTCCCTAGGCCATCATTCTCTCGTTGACTGATGTTTGTTCCTTGCCCATGGACCATGCTCAACATGTTCATGTTGTTGGGCATCTTCCCCTTTTCCCATAGGCCATTTCCCGATTCAATCTATTGTTTGGAAATTTTTCTTCATTGTTAGTCACCCAATTCATCCTCCAGGTATTTTTCTTCATTATCAGTCACCCAATTTATCCTATGGGTGTTTCTCTCCATTGTTGGTCACCCAATTCATCCTCTAGGCATCTCTCTACACTGGTGGATGACTAAATTTGTCCTTGAGCATTTTTCTCCAATGTTGAGTGACTAAACTCGTCCTTTGTTCCCTTTTTTCCACTACTAAGCCACTAAAATTGTCCACTAAACATTTCCTTTAATGTTGGTCAACTCAGTTATCAAGTTTAGCATTATCTTATCATTGGATGACTCATTTATGTCTGAGAGTGTTATTTTTACCTATTGTTCGACCTAGCTATTAGGATAATCTCTTTATTAGTGTTGGCTTGCATGAAAAATTGTCTCTTGTTGGATGGAATGGGATTGTGTGAATGAACCTGGCTTTGCAATAGTTTTAATGAGTTGCTAGAACATTGCCTGGAAGTGTTAATATAGGTCAGTTCAAGATCATCTTTCAAGGTTTCCTTTAAAGATAATTTAGTAGAGAAATAAGATTTTAGAATTCCTTGTTGGTGAAATGGATAGGTGTAACACCATGTTTCCCCCAGTTTGTAAATATAACTGGACTGGCCAAGGACTATGGCAAAATCATAAGTATGAATATGTGATGTAAATGGACCTACAGGAAGAGGTCAATGAATGTGAATAACATTTTGAATTATTGCAGGACTGCTGAGAGGGGATGTGCAGAAAAGAGACCACGATGGCGGTGGAAGGCACCTGAAAAGGTGGCGTTAACTTCCACTGAGAATTAAATACCGTATTTGGACTCCACTGGCTCGGAGAACCAAAAGCGGCTCGCTGGCCCTGAAAAATTAATGGCTCGCAGACTGGTAGGCAGATGGCTTGATGAGGGATGGGATGGTAAACTGCCCATCCGTAGAGCCGTCAGGCCTGATCAGTGTGGGGGAAATCGCGCCACACGCAACCTCGTGAGAGGATAAGGCGTATGGCAGAAGTGATTGAGAGGGAAGACGCGAGGGGAACTCTGGCATTACGCAGAGTGAGTGGTAGCAGAGAGGAAGGATTGCAACCTTCGCTCCTGGTCACTGGCAGACAGAGAGACGCAGTCTCAACAGCATCGTGGTCTCAACTCGGGGGTGGCTAGTGGTAAATCCGTTGGGAGTCGCTACGCCTACGGTTGGGTGGAAATGAGCACCCCTCTCAGCAGTTTCACCAATTTCTGGTGTTATTTTCGGATAAGTGTTTTACATAATTGTATATTGAAATTTATAGAACGATGTATATATGTATATGATCATAGAATTGTTAAATTATGAATGATTTCTGTGTAAGAATGTATGTACAGTGTTTGATGAGAATGAATAGATATATGCTCGTAATAGAGGAAACCACACATGATGTACATGGATAAAGCAATCTTATTTGTGCCTAGATTGAACTAAGTTAGGTTCCCAACCCGTTCTCGGGAAGTTGCTTTCCCTTATCTGTCTCAGGGATAACCGGTACAGATCTCTTCACAGAGATTTCCTCCCTAGAAAGGTTCACAAAGGACCCAAAAAAGTGACTTGAACGCCCAAGTCTTAACAACCCTGTATAAAGAGGAACGACCCTCTTAAATCCCGAAGTAACAGCTTAGGGATAAGTATTGATCAACGGATGAGATCCTGTCGGAGAGTCTGCGGTCAATCACGATCATTGAATCGAGAGAATAAACGAGGGCGTTAAGTGCCATTAACCCTTTTTCCTCTATCTTCGTGAATAGAGAGGAAATCTGAATCGTAGACCCCCAGGCTCCATGAGAGCATCTGGACCGTTAATTTTTCCACGTCCAAAGAGCAGTAGAACAGGGCGTGGCATCGGGACCGATCTGAATCGTCAGATCTGAACTAGGAATCCCGACAGTCGTTAGATCTTTAGGGAGATAGACGAGGGTTAAGCCTCGTGAATAGGGGCAAAACGGATCAGAGCCGTCCATCCAAGGAGGACAGGTGGCAGAGATCCAGGGATCTCATGAGCTTGGAGGTTCGCAGGGTAGGAGTCCAAAAGTTGGATGCTCCAAGTCGTGAGTGGTGAAGCCACGAGAGGATCTGAGCCGTCCATAGTTGAGGACGCGTGTCAGGAGATCCAAAGAAGTCGAGCATCGGAGAATCGGGGTTTGCGAGAGCAAAGAAATCTTGTCGCTTGGAATCGCGATCCGCGATATCCTGATGAGCTCTGAGCCATCCATTATTTGAGGACGCGTGTCAGGAGATCCAAAGAAGTCGAGCATCGAAGAATCGGGGTTTGCGAGAGCAAAGAAATCTTGTCGTTTGGAATCGCGATCCGCGATATCCTGATGAGCTCTGAGCCGTCCATTATTTGGGACATGTGTCAGGAGATCCCAGAAGTCGGGGATCGAAGAATCGGAGTATCCGAGCACAAAGAAATCTTGTCATACGGAATCGCGATCCACGATTTACCGACAAGATCAGAACCGTCCATTAGGTGGAACACGTGTCAACAGATCCTGGAGAATTGAAGTTTT
>SNQJ01S0002357.1:71957-103788 GCA_010110895.2 Picea sitchensis
TTATTTGTGCCTAGATTGAACTAAGTTAGGTTCCCAGCCCGTTCTCGGGAAGTTGCTTTCCCTTATCTGTCTCAGGGATACCCGGTACAGATCTCTTCACAGAGATTTCCTCCCTAGAAAGGTTCACAAAGGACCCAGAAAAGTGACTTGAACGCCCAAGTCTTAACAACCCTGTATAAAGAGGAACGACCCTCTTAAATCCCAAAGTAGCAGCTTAGGGATAAGTATTGATCAACGGATGAGATCCTGTCGGAGAGTCTGTGGTCAATCACAATCATTGAATCGAGAGAATAAACGAGGGTGTTAAGTGCCATTAACCCTTTTTCCTCTATCTTCATGAATAGAGAGGAAATCTGAATCGTAGACCCCCAGGCTCCATGAGAGCATCTGGACCGTTAATTTTTCCACGTCCAAAGAGAAGTAGAACAGAGCGCGGCATCAGGACCGATCTGAATCGTCAGATCTGAACTAGGAATCCCGACTGTCGTTAGATCTTTAGGGAGATAGACGAGGGTTAAGCCTCGTGAATAGGGGCAAAACAGATCAGAGCCGTCCATTCGAGGAGGACAGGTGGCAGAGATCCAGGGATCTCGTGAGCTCGAAGGTTCGCGGGGTAGGAGTCCAAAATTTGGATGCTCCAAGTCGCGAGTGGCGAAGCCACGAGAGGATCTGAGCCGTCCATAGTTGAGGACGCGTGTCAGGAGATCCAAAGAAGTCGAGCATCGGAGAATCAGGGTTTGCGAGAGCAAAGAAATTTTGCCGCTTGGAATCGCGATCCGCGATATACCGATGAGCTCTGAGCCGTCCATTATTTGAGGACGCATGTTAGGAGATCCAAAGAAGTTGAGCATCAGAGAATCGGGGTTTGCGAGAGCAAAGAAATCTTGTCGCTTGGAATCACGATCCGCGATATCCCGATGAGCTCTGAGCCGTCCATTATTTGGGACACGTGTCAGGAGATCCCGGAAGTCGGGGATCGGAGAATCGGAGTATCCAAGCACAAAGAAATCTTGTCATACGGAATCGCGATCCACGATTTACTGACAAGATCAGAACCGTCCATTAGGTGGAACACGTGTCAACAGATCCCGGAGAATCGAAGTTTTCGAAGGTGTGAAACCCTTGCAATTGGGAATCGCGATACGCGAAATCTGGACAAGGATTAGGACCGTCCGTTGGCAGAGGACATGTGTTGGAGATCAAGCACCATCGACGTTTGGCGCATCGGGAAATCGACATTCCTGAGGTCGAAGGAACCAGGACCTCGAAAGTCCCGAAACCCCGATAAAGGATCTGGACCGTCCATTTGGAGGGACGCGTGGAGGAGATCAGAGCGATTGGGAAAGTCCCGACAAGGGAAGCCATCCCTCGACGTTTGGTTCATCGGGATATCGGGAATCCCGTGGATGTGGTGTTTACCCCTTATGAAATCGTGAAACACGAAACCCCGACAGGGTAAGGTTGTGGACACGGGGTAATGGTCACGTGGACCAGGGATGAGCCAGGAGGGCTAGCTGAAGCAGAGGCGCGTCGGGGATCGAAGAATCGCGAATCCCGTGGGCGTATGCACATCGACATCGAAAATCCTGAAACCTCGACGTAGAGGTTTGACTACGGTCCCGGGGTAGTGGTCACATGGACCACAAGCTTAGCCTGGAGGGCTAATGCGCTAGGGGCACATTCGAAGGATCGCGAGTCTCGGGGGTGAATGAATTTCGATATTAGAAACTCCGTAGCCCTGATGGGAGTTATGACCATGGTCATATAGAGGAGGCTATGCAACCAAGAGCTTAGCCTAGGAGGCTAACTGGCATTTAAGCGAGTCGGAATGGTTTAAAATAGAAATCCCGACGAAAAGGGACATAAGACCACGGTTATGTACAGAGAGTCGGGTAGGTAAATAGAGGACCTATGAATCGGGGATTCTCATTGTTGAGAAAACAATGAATTTTTTATTATTATAGGTAGTGGGTATGTTACAATAGGCTATAAGCCTACCATTTACAGATCATGTGGTATCATAGCAGGTTCATCGGAGACCTTGAAGCAACTGCCATGGGAAAATTCTTAAAGAGGGGAAGATGGAATAGTTGAGAGACCTCAACAAGAATATCCAAGAGGAAAGTTGGTATTGGAGGTAGAGAGTGGATGAGATGGAAAAAGATATTTCCAAGAGCCATGACTCCTTCAATGTTATGAGGGTGGAATTAGACAGGAGCATATTGAATCTCTTGCAATTGGGTGAGAAATTCACTCAATTGGATAATTGGTAAGAGGAGAGGTTCACCAAAGTGTCTACTAAACTATACAAGAACTTGCCAGTGAAGGAAGAGGCCTTGAAGGAGATAGAAGTAGTTGTCTAAAAGACCAAGCAAGCCCCCTTTGTTGCCACAGTGGAAGCCATTCCCATGGAGGAAAAGGAAGTTGGGAAAGGAGTGTGCAACAAGTATGACTCAAATATGCTTGTAGAATCTTGGAAGAGGACAACAAAGAGATGATTCTTACATCCATATTGATTTGTAAATGGTAGGCTTATAGCCTGTCCATTTTTCCAATGTGGAACCTCGTTTAACCCTATTTCTCTGCTTTGTCAATTTGAAAGAAAACCTTAGGTGATGTACTTGATCTGGCCTATTATAAAAGGCTTCTCATAACTCTTGACATAATATAGCTCTCCAATTCCCACCCACATTAAATGCAATAAACACACTCCTCTCCTACCGATACATACATATCAAATTCAACGTTCTCAAATGGGCAATGCATGTGATTTCAAGTTAGATCTAGTGGTCTATGTCAATGTTTGTGCACTAATATAAGACAACACTACCCAACTAAGAATCACTTCAACCAACTAGAGACAACTATCACTCAACCAAGAGTGTGGGTGTTATTCTCCATTGCATTATTTAGTGAAAGGAAAACATGCATCTTGTGATGGATTTATTTTGGCTACTTGTTGAAGAGGGAGAGAGGGTTTGGATGGTCAGACAACCCATGGGAAAGAGCCATCACTCAAGCAATGAATAGAAAATAATTCGCTCAACCAACAAAAGAAAAAAATGCCTAGCAAAGAAGAGGGATGCTCAACAAAGAAAATACGTTTTCCAACAAGTGAAAGGGATGTTTAGCAACTAGAGGTGAGTTGAGTAACAATTTATGGGAAAAGAGAGGATGCCCAACAAAGAGAAAAATAACCCAACAAAGATTAGCATTAACCAATTGGTTGATTGGAACATTCAACACTCAATAAACAACCTGACAAAGGATAGGATGGCCATGTACGAATTAAAGATGCCCAACAAAACAAAAATTGACCTTGTGCTAATTAAATACACCCAACAAAGCATTTGATTGTGGACACTTTATAATTTACAGGAGAGAGAGAAAAGAATTTAACGGTGGAAAACTAAGAATTGTTGGGATGGGTTTTCTCCATTAAACAATTTATTATGTAGACCAACAATCACATAATGATAAAACTCACAAATGACACAGGGATTTTTATACTAGAAGCTCAACATCTAATGAAGATTTTATTAAGCTCAAGAGATCATTACAACGGGGTGATCTATACATAGCATTTATGTATTGTTACTCACCGACTGTACAAATTGTATATAGCCATGTCTCAGAGACACCTTTGCTCAATGTCTAAGTGTAGACAAGCTCCATGACTCCTTTTTCCACCAAATTTCAAGCAGGTTGATCTCTTCAAGCTTTCATTTCTACCACTAATCTCCCCAATTCTCCTTCATCGCCCATTGCCTCTTCACTACAACCTTCATTCTTTTAATGGGATGCCTTTGAAAGGTCAACCATCACATAGTTCATTTACACTTCCACTTTTCCAAAAAGACAAAATAAAATAAAAGAATAATTACAAATTTACAAGAGGATCCAATTCAAATCACACCTCCCCATTTACAGGCTTTTGATCCCCAAAATCTTAAACTCCCTTCAATCTTCTTCTCCAATCATCAAGTAGACTTCGAAAAAACTCCAAGATAGGGTTCCTCCACTGTAGGATGGAAGATAACATTTGAGTAAGGGGTGACTTTGGCATAACCATGTTGTCAATCTCATGGATGGAGATGACATTTGCTTCTGCAATAGTTCATTGGACAATCGTTGCTCCTTGGGCTACAAGTGAATACAACTCCTCTTTCCCCTTGACTCTCAAAGATTTCTTCTTGGTTGTTCGGTTATTAGGATGGAGTTCAGGGAAAGCCTCCAACATTTGGCTTCCCAATGTCCAATCAATATACAATATTGGCAATAGTTTCTGCATGGGTTGCTTGGCCTACTAGAGTGCCAAAAGTTGCTAACCATATGACCCCTTTTCCTACAATAGAAACAAATTATGCCATATATTTTCAGTGTGTGATGATGCTTTCCATGTTGGTTGCTTGGTACCCTAAGAATTGGAGCGAATATGGATAGCATAATTGTCTCTTTACTTCCCTCTTCCAAGATTCTATAGGAAAATTTGAGTGGCTTGTTGCATATGGCTTCTTTTTTGGTTCCTCTTGCTACAATGGGAATCAAAATCCCTTGGCCTTCCTTGCCTAGTCCTTGGCCATCATATCCCATTTGCCTCATGAGCTTGGAATCAATGCCTCTAGTGTGCTTCTCAAAGTCACCAAAGGTTTCTTGAGAAAGGGTCTTAGAAGGTGAGTTTACCATGCATGCCTCTATCATGGTACTAACTTCAACAACGACAATGGAAGGGGCTAGCTTGGTCTCTTAGAAAACTACTTCTAACTTCTTCAAGGCTTCTTCCTTCGCTTCCAAGTCCTAGTATAGATGATAAATGATCTCATTGAACCTCTCCTCTTGCCAATTATCTAGATCAATGAATTTCTCCCCCAAATGCAAGAGTTGTAATATGATCCTATCCAATTTTCCCCTCATGGCGGTGAAGGAGTCCCGACACTTGGAAAGCTCTTTTTCTAGATCATCTACTCTCTACCTCCAATACCAACTTTCTTCTTGAATTTGCCTATTCAAGTCTCTCAACTCTTCTAACTTCTCCCTATTCAAGGCTTTTCCCATGGTAGCTTCTTCAAGGTCCTTGAAAAACCTTCTTTGTTGTACCATCTGATCCGTAAATGGTAGGCTTATAGCTTATCCATTTCTCCAACATGGAACCTTGTTTAACTATATTTCACTTCTCTGTCAGTTTCAAAGAAAAACGTGGGTGATGTACTTGATCTAGCCTGTTATAAAGGACTAATCATAACTCTTGACATAACATAGCTCTCCAATTCCCACCCACATTAAATGAAATAAACACAATCCTCTCCTACCAACACACACATATCAAAATTCAACATTCTCAAATGTAAAATGCATGTGATTTCAAGTTAGCTCTGGTGGTCTATGTCAATGCTTGAGCACTATTATAAGCCAACACTACCCAACTAATAATCACTCCAATCAATCAGAGGCAACCATCACTCAACCAAGAGTGCGGGTGTTATTCTCCATTGCATTATTCAGTGAAAGGAAAACATGCATCTTGTGAGGGATTTATTTTGGCTACTTGATGAAGAGGGAGAGAGGGTCTGGATGGTCATATGGCCCATGGGAAAGATCCATCACTCAAACAAAAAACATAAAACAATTCGCTCAACTAACAAGAGAAAAAAAACACCTAGCAAAGAAGAGGGATGCTCAACAAACCAAATAAATTTTCAAGAAAGTGAAAGGGACATTTAGAAAGCAGAGGTGAATCAAGTAATGATTTATGGGAAAAGAGAAGACGCCTACAAAAGAGAAAAATGACCCAACAAAGATTGACATTGACCAGATAGTCGATTTGGATTCTCAATGCTTAGACAATGGCCCGGCAGAGGAGAGGACGACCATGTACGAATTAAATATGCCCAACAAAACATAAATCAGCCCCATGCTAATTAAATATGCCCAACAAAGTATTTTTTGTGTGGACGCTTTATAATACAATCCAAACAAATGAAATTTTCCCTCGTGAGAGAGAAAAATGATTTACAAGAGAGAGAAATGAATTTATAAACTTCTTCAATAGCTCCGGATTTGAGGACCACTAATATCCCCTCTCCAAAATCATTCAATGGTGTAAAAATAAGAGTTGTTGGGATGAGCTTTCTCCATTAAACAATTTATTATGCAGACCAACAATGACACAATGATAAAACTCATGAATGAAACACATATTTTTGCACTGGAAGCTCAACATATAATGGAGATTTTATTAAGCTCAGAAGATAATTACAACATGGTGAGCTATACAAAAAATTTATGTATTGTTACTCGCTGACTATACAAGTTGCAGATGGCCATGGCTCAGAGACACCTTCGCTCAATGTCTGAGTGTAGAGAGGCTCCGTGACTCATTTTTCCACCAAACTTAGAGTAGGTTGGTCTCTTTGAGCTTTCATTTCTCCCACTATTCTCCCAAAATATCCTTCATCTCATGTTGCCTCTTCACTACAACCTTCATTCTTTTAATGGGCTAACTTTGAAAGGCCAACCATCACATAGTTCTTTTCTACTTCCACTTTTCCAAAAAGATAAAATAAAAGAAAAGAATAATTACAAATTTATAAGAGGATCCAATTTGGATCACATATTCGTTCCAACTCTTGGGGGAAAAAGCAACTAAGCTTGCAATCATCACCATAAACATAAAAGGTATGACATAGTTTGTTTTTTTTGGAAGAAAATGGGTCATAAGGATAGCGATTATTGGCACTCTAGAAGGCCAAGTAGTCCATGCAGGAATTATTGTCAGTACTACAGTTTGACTTGACATTGGGAGGAAAAATGTTGGAGGCTTCACCTAGAAACAAAAAACCAAGAAGAAATCTTGGAAATTCAATGTCAAGGGTAAAGAGGAGCTTCTTGCACTTGCAGCCCAAGGAGCAACAATTTTTTAACGACCTATTGTAGCAGTGAATGTTATCTCTAGCCATGAGAAAAACAATAGGCGTATGCCAAAGGCATCCCATATTCAACTCTTATATTATATCATATGGTGGAGGACCCTTTCTTGAAGATTTTTTAGAGTCTGCATGATGACCAAAGACGAATATTGAAGGGAGATGAAGCTTTTGGGGAACAAAAGCTTGCAAATGGGGAGGTGTGATTCGAATTGGATCTTTGTCAAACCTTCTTGTAAATTTGTAATAAGCATGTAATGTATATTTCTATTTTATTTTGTCTTTTTTTGGTGAAATTGGAAGTGTAAATGAAGCATTGTGATGGTTGACCTTCCAAAGGCATCCCATTAAAATAGAAGGTTGTAGTGAAGAAGGGGGAGATAAGGAGAACTTAGGAATTTTGTAGAGATGAGAGATCAAAGAGTTCATCATGCTTGAAGATCAGTGGACGAAGGAGTCAAGGATCTTGTCCATGATGAGAGAAGGCATCTTTGAGCCATGACCATATGCAATTTCCATTTTCAGTGAGTAACAATACATAAAGTATGTGTATAGTTCACCACTCTATAATTTTCTCCTAAGCATAATAAAAACCTCCATTGAATGTTAAAATATGCGTGTTTCATATTTAACCATGTTAATTAATTTTCTAATTTATCGAAGCTACTGTAGGAATTTTAATGGCTTCTCTGTAGGTTTAATGACATTTTACAAGTCTTAACAACTCATTTTTCTCCACCTTTGAGTGATTTCGAAAAAGAAATTCAACGATTCCCACTCTAGAGTTGTTACTAATTTAGTTTATAAAAGTTGTTGGAGGGATTTGTCTCACTCCTTGGGCTGCTATTCTCTTGTTGGATAGTGTTTTCTCCTTTCCCATGGACCATACTCAACGTTTTCATGTTTTTGGGCATCTTCCCCTTTGTCCACAGGCCATTGCCTATTTCATTCGATTGTCTGAGCATTTTTCTTCATTGTTGGTCACCCAATTCGTCCTCTGGGCATTTTTCTTCATTGTTGGTCACCCAATTCTTCCTATGGGAATTTTTCTCCACTATTGGATGACTAAATTTGTGCCTAGGCATTTTTCTCCACTGCTGAGTGACTCAATTCATCCTCTAGGAAATTTTCTTCATTTCTAAGCCACTAAAACCATCCATTGAATATTTCCTTTATTGTTGGTTGACTTAGCTATCGAGTTGAAAGTTATCTTATCATTGGATGACTCATTTTATGTATGGGAGTGATCTTTTTACCTACTGGTTGACTTAGTTATTAGGGTAATCTCTTTCTTAGTGTTGGTTTACATGACAATTTTTCTCTTGTTGGCTGGAATGGGATTTCATGAATGAACATATCTTAATGATAGTTTTAATGAGTTATTAAAATAGTGCATGGATGTGTTAATATAGGCCAATCCAAGATCATCTTTCAAGTTTTTTTTCAAGCTGTCTGGGAGCAATAAGAGTTCAAAATTATGTGTTGGTGAAATGGATAGGCTATAAGCCTATCATTTACAGATCAATTACCTGGTTTTACGCAAGGGTATGCCAAGTTTTAAGTAATGTTGCATTTTGATCTCCCATTGTCTATTGAAGTTGTCTATGTACTATTGTTGTTTACTTTTAGCATATTTTCTCCTACTTAATCAAATATGGTGCCATTTTCTATGCATCAAGGGTTGGTTTTCACGTTGACTCTACCATTTGCTTCTTGCCCACATCATTTTCTCAACCAAAATTGTTGTATCTCTCAGTGAGTTCTTTTGAAACATTCATTACAAGTCTTTGATATGAAAATTTGACCTCTCTTTGCTTTGTGAGTATGTTGGCACATGACAAGAACAAGTGCTACTCAATTTCTATCTCTCCATTTCAACATACTTGACAAACTAGGGGATCAATCCAAGGAATGTGGGTATGAGAAATCCATTATATATATTGGGGCAAGTGGTATATTTTTCCTCAAGAGAACGACAATGTATGTGTTTGAGTGTTTAGGGAGTCAAATAGTGGTGTAACCCCTTAGAATAATATGGGGGAACAAATGATCGTAAATAGCTCACCATAAATTGATCCAAGCCCCTCTCTACTTAGTGTTTATTGGGGAATTAAATAAGAAAATGGTGACCAATTTTGTGGGAAGTAGCTTATGATGTTGTAGACACTGAATTGAATTCTGGATTCTTTAGAAAAGCTATAACCCCCCATAAGGTAAGGCCCTATCCATTTATTACACACATACACATATTGTATATCTCCCTTTCTGGCATTTTGTGGCAAATGCGGTACTAAAGACTATTCATTGCAGAAGCATAAGATCTGATGGCCAATCAAAATCCATATATTTCCTCCCACAACTCCTTAGATTATTCCTATCTTCAAGTTTCACATTTAGACCTATGTGAACTAGTTCTTAGTTATGATACTACTAGTTTCTCACACCATGTTATGTTGAGCTTCAAGTTTTTTTGTATTTTGATCTATTCTTGTCTATTGAAGTTAATATGTAGATAGTATTGTTATTTTCTTTTGGTATGTTTTCCACCACTTATTCAAATCTGGTTCCCTTCACTTTGCATCAAGGGTTAGTTGTTCCATTGACTCTACCATCTATGTCTTTCCCACAATATATGATATGCAAGTTTGACCTCTCCCTAATTTACATGTTAGCACAATGTAAGAGGAAGTATTTCTCATTTTGTATCTTCTCATTTCCACATAGTCACAATAACCATTCCTACCATGAATCCTTAGTTTGTTTCCATCTTCAAGTTCCACATCGCACCATGTATGAGATAGTTTTTAGTTGTGTTATTTTCATTTTTTCACGCCATGGTATATTAAACTTCAAGAAACTTTGCATCTTGATCTTCACTAGTGTATTAAAGTTGTTTATGTACTATTATTGTTTTCTTCTAACATGTTTTCTCCTACTTAATTGGATTTAGTCCCCTTCACTTTGCATCAAGGGTTAGTTTCCCCATTGACTCTACTCTCAACCATATGTGTCTTCCCATATAATTTTCTCAATGAACCTTGGTGTACCTCTCACTAGGTCTCCTTGAAACATTGTTTCCCAAGTCTCTAATATACATATTTGACCTCCACCTGATTTGTGAGTATATTATTACAGTGCAAAAGGAAGTGTTTCCAAGTGTCTACCTCCCCATTTCCATATACTTATCATAGCCTTTCCTCCCACAATTCCTTGGTTTGTTCCCATATTCATGTTCCACATATCATGATGAGTGAGCTAGTTATTAGTTATGTTTAATTCCTTTCTTTCACCCCATGATATGTTAAATTTCAAGTAGTTTTTCACTTTGACGTATTCCCATATTTTTAAATTGTTTATGTAATATAGTTTTGTATTTTTTTGGAATGTTTACACCTACTCAATCAAATTTCTCCTCCTTCTCCCTACATCAAATGTTAGTTACCTTGTTAACTCTACTCTCAATCATATGGTTCTTTCTCACATCATTTTCTCAGTCAACATTGTCATACCTTTCACTCGATCAATGTGAAATGTTGAGTCCCAATCTTCAATTTGGAAATTCAACTTCTCCCTAATTTTCAAGTATGTTAGCATAGTGCAAGAGGAAGTGAAACCAAGTGTCTTCTTCCCCATTTCTACACACTCACCATAGTCTTTCCTCCCACAAGTACTTGGGTGTTCCCATATTCGAGCTTCACATCTCAACCTCTGTGAGCTAGCTCTTAGTTGCGTTATACCATGTTTTTTCACACCATGGTATGTTAAACTTAAATAAGTTTAACACTTTTAATATGTTCTCCTCCTTTGTCCATGTAGCATTGTTGTTTCTTTTGACATGTTTTATCCTACTTAATCAAATTTGGTTCCCTTTGCTCTACATCAAGGTTTACTTCCCATGTTGACTCTACCCTCTTGACCATTTTCTTCTTTCTTACATTATTTTATCTACTAACCTTATTGTACATCTCACTAGATCCTCTTGAAATGTTGATTCCCAATATTACTTGATATGCAAATTCAATCTTTCCCTCATTTACGAGAATTCTATTACAGTGCAAGAGGAAGTGATCTTCAGACTCTACCTGCCCATTTCCACATGTTTGGTATATCCTTTCCTCGCACAACTCCTTAGGTTGTTCTCATATTCATGTTTCACATTTCAAACTATGTGAGCTAGGTCTTAGTTGTGTTATCCATATTTTCAAGGTATCATATGTTTAGCTTCAAGTAGTTTTCACTTTAATCTCCTCATGTGTATTGAAGTTCTCTGTTTAAATTATTGTTTTATTTTGGTGTTTTTTCTCCATTTTTCTTTCTTATAGTATTCTTAAAATTCCTTTTAGCACTTTTTAATCCACCAATCACATTTCCTCTATATTCGATTCTTCAAACCATTTTCTACACTATCAATTCCATGTTTTCTTTGTATTTTTCACTCAATTTTATCTAATTTAAACTAGAATCCCATCATTCTCCATGATGCCATTTTTTGTTTGTACATAATCAAATTTCTTAGTGATCCAAGAGGATCCGAGAATGCTCACAGAGGTCCAAAAAGATTTGAAACATCCATAGAGGTCTAGAATGGTTCATAAATGTTTAAAATTAAAATTCTTCAAATCATCCCAAAAACACCATCATTGCATAGTGCTCATAAATAACTTTCCAACGACACAAATTTAGCCTGAAAGAGAGCTTGTATGAAAAAGTTATGAGCGGTCAAAGTTTCATTCAAATATGATTAAAAAAAGTCAAAAGTCAAAGTACAAGGGAAAATAAAGAGGTGACATGTGTCACCACTGTAGGGATGACATATGGCACCTAATTGGCAGTTGACTGGGAAAAGTACAAATCCAGGTGGTCCAATCATCGGTTGACAAGTGGTAGAGAATTGGTTCAATCCTAATTTGACATGTGACATTGAAGAGCCAATGAGAGGCTGCCACGTGGCAGCCTCCCATTGGCCAATATTGATATGGTTTTATAAATGTTTTGGGACTAGCAGAGTTCAACCGCATGACCTCCCAAAGGTCTTAACAAATCCCACTCCACCAACGCACCACACGCCATCACTTAATATCTATGTGTTAAAAAATATATTTGAATTTACACAAAGTTTAATATGGATGGCCAAAGGGCCAAGGGCCTAAGCCCTTGACCCTTGGCCCTTGGTCTTGGAATATACCATATAACCAACACCGATCACAGAGGGGGGATCAACACATATTCCGACGGGAGTTTAAATAACCATATGTTATGGTTATAACAATATAACATCCATTCCAAAGTTTGCACGGAGTTTAATGCTACGATTTCAACCATTTGTCATTAGTTATGAAAATAAAACTTTATATAGTATGGTCAGTGGGGCTCAAACCCCTGACCTACTATATATATTATATAGTTTTAACCAACTCGCCTATAATTTTGATTTGGTTACAAAACCAACAAACAAAATATTTAATGCTTGCCACCAGATTCAGGACTTGGATAGAAGGGGCACCCTATTTAATGGCACTCACCCTAAGGCTTTGGACACACATTTTCTATGCAGAATTTGGTCTCGTAGAGCGTTCCAAGAGTACGAAGGGCATGAGGCTACACTGTAAAGCGGTTCGGTGGTCACCCTGATGAAATTTCGAGTATTTTATATCGATTTTGCATGATTTGTTTCTAGGAATTCAACGATGCACCTTGTTTTTACATTTGAGAAACATGTAAAAGGTTCATTGTAAAATGAAAGAATTTGAGCATTAATAAAATAACTCTCTATTGGAAGTAGACCTGGAGAGGTAGCGCAAATTGGGTGAACTCCATTTTCTCCAAATTGTGTATGTGATTATATTATTGTTGTTCATTTCAAGTTCAATTATTTGCAAGTCATTTATCATTAAAGTTGAATTGGCTAGATAAGTATTTCACATGTAATTTGTAAAACTGTCAAGTGATCATTTTATTTCGAAGATCAAGTAGATGATTATGTATATTTAAAATTATCAACATCTAAGGATTTTTTGGATCAAGTTGGTATCAGAGCGAGGTTTGACAAGTATTTTTCAAGTGAATGCTTACAAGATCCAAACTCAAACTTAGTAAAGGAAAACTTGCAATTTATAAGTCTGAAATTGGAAATAGGTTTTGACGATATAAGATGGCTTTTGAAAAATAAGAAGAAGATAATCCCATGAGTTATGAAGAGATCATAGCTACACTTCAATCGCTAAAAAAAACATTAGATGAGTTAGAACGAAGAATTCAAAATCCTGTAAGCGGAGAATCTTCAGTAAAAGGAGAAGGAGGAGGTGAAGGCGGTGGACCTTCCAAGCCCTCTTCCCCTTCCTCCTCATCATCATCTCCAATTTCTTTCGAAGAAAGTAAACATTCTTCTCATTGAAAGAAGTCCTCTAAGAAGACCGACCGTAATCTACCTTTATTAAAATTGGATGTTAAGTTCGAGTTGCCGACCTATGATGGAGAATTAAATGCTGAAAAATTGGACAATTGGATCAAGCAAATAGAGGTATATTGCAGGGTTCAAAGAATTATGGATGAGGTTGAAAAAATACAGTTTGTTTCTCTTCAACTAAGTGGCATTGCCTTAATCTAGTGGGAGAGTAAGATGCAAGTTGATCTGGTTCAAAAGGGTAAGATAATCTCTTCTTGGGATAAGTTTACTAAAGCTATAAGGAAACAATTATATCCACTGGAACATACACAAATGAAAATGATAGAGTGAAAACATTTGAGATAGGTTAAAGACTAGAATATTCAGGCATATACATAGGAATTCAAAAAGAAGGCATTATACCTAGGAATTTCGTTGTATACTCATGAAACTCTTCTGAAGTATATTGGTGGCATGCACTCATATATTCGTCACACTATTCTAATGTTTAACCCTACTAACATTGATAAAGTGTCAGTACAAGCTACACACCTAAAGGCTAGTAAGGGTAAGCATGTGAATGAAGATAAGAAGCCATTCAAGTTCAAGAAGAAACCAAAAGGTAAATGGAAGCGTAAGAAATCAACCACGGTGAAGCAAGTTGAGGGAAGACCTACATGTTCCCACTGTAAAATAAAGGGACATGAGGAATCACAGTGTTGGAAGAGGCATCCATAATTATGACTGAAGGAATACAAGGATAAAGGGAAGTAGAAGACTATTACATCAACTCATCAAGATCTAGGGTCAGATTCTAGAGATGAATCTAAGATCATGTCCATAGGAAGAAAAGACATATCAGTTATCAGTTCAAACTCTTTAGTTCAATCTGCTAAGATAGAAAGTGATATTGATCAGAAGAAAATGAGCAAGCTTTTTCATGTTAGAGTTATAGTCAATCATACAAAGGTAGATACTTTATTTGACAGTGGATCTCAAGTTAATCTAATATATGAAACAATTGTTAAGAAGATAGGATTGAAGACGAAACCTCACAAAAATCCATATCCATTAGGTTGGGCGTGTGATGATGCTAAGTTGTAGGTAACAAAGCAGTGTAAGATCAAGTTTGCAATTAAAACTAAGTTCTTTGACGAGGTTCAGTTAGATGTTGTGCCTCTTGACATTTGCAGTATTGTCTTGGGTATTCCATATCTATTGTCAAGAAGGTCATGTTCTATCGAGAATAAAATAAATATCACTTTCTCAAGGATGGGATTGAATATATCGTCAGAGCTCACTGCATCAAAACTAATGTTTCCTTAGTGAGCACAGGAAAAATGAAGAGACTCGTGAGCGCAAGTAAATATTTTGTTCTCATGATAGTGAAATAGAAAGAAGAAGATATAATAGATGATTTAGCAGGTTGTGATCCAAATCATAAGTAGGAATTGATCAACATCATATCTAATTATGATGAGTTGTTTCAGGAACCTACAGGGTTGCTTCCCAAAAGAGAGGTTGAACATGAAATATATTTGCAGCAAGTTGCTCCTCTTCTGAATATTGGAATGTGCAGGTCATCAGTAATCGAGAATGAAGAAATCAAGAAGCAAGTTCAGGAGTTGCTCGATAAAGGAATCATCAAACCAAGCTCCTCTCTGTGTGGTTCTCCTATTGTATTAGTTCCAAAGAAAGATGGCACGTGGAGGATGTGTATTGATTTCTGAGCCCTGAACAAGATTATGGTAAAGAACTATTATCCTCTTCCCATAATATATGATCTATTAGATCAGTTAAAGAATGTTATGTATTTCACTAAGTTGTACTTGAGAAGTGTCTACCATTAGATCAAAATTACAGAAGGTGACATATGGAAGACTACTTTCAAGACCAAGCAAGGCTTGTTCGAATGGTTGATTATGCCATTTAGGTTATGTAACGCACCAACAAATTTTATGAGAGTGATGAATGATGTGTTCAGACCCTACATAAATGATTTTGTTATTGTCTATTTAGATGACATATTGATCTTCAACTGAACATGGGAAGAACATCTGATGCATGTCGGGAAAGTTTTTGAACTTTTGGAAAAGAAGAAGTTGTATATCAAGATGTCTAAATGTGAATTTGGAAAAACTTCTTTGGTATATTTGGGTTACATTGTAAAGAATTATCAGTTGAAAATAGATCCTGCAAAAGTAGAAGTCATTATGAAATGGCCCAAGCCAACTACTGCCATCGAAGTCAGGATCTTCTTAGGAACAATACAATACTGGAGGAAATTCATTGCTAATTTCTCATACATAGTAGCATCTCTACATGCATTAACAAGTACTAAACAAGTCTTTCAATGGGGAGGCAAGCAATAGAAATCCTTTGAGACATTGAAGGAAAAGACAAGCACCGTTCCATTTCTGGCATTGCCAGATCTACAACAACCATTTGAGATTCAAACCAATGCAAGCAAATATGCCATGGGTGTAGTCTTGATGAAATGAGGTAAACATATATGTTATCATTCTGAGACTTTCATTCAAGCTGTGATTAACTATCCAACATATGATAAGGATTTGTATGAGTTGTACAAAGTGTAAAGAAATGGAAGCATTACTTAATGGGAAAGGAGACAATCATTCATACAGATCATCAACCATTACAATATTTGCAATCACAGAACAAGCTACAACAATAACGACACTTCAAGTGCATGGGATTTCTACAACAATTTCATCTGGTAATCAAGTATAAGAAGGGTATTCATAACAAGGTTGCAGACATGTTATCAAGCCCAATAATTAATGCATCTACAATACTCAGGTATAATCCTTTAGCATATGAAATTTATGTAGAACAATATGTTAGGGATGACGATTTTAAAGAAGTATATGATGCATTAAATCACGACAATCAACAGTTAGCCTATTATATGCATGAAAATTTATTATATCATCTTGGAAAATTATGTATACCAAGAGATGAAAGGGTAAATGTAATTAGAGAAGCTCATACATCTCTCATCTCTGGTCATTTAGGGGTTGGTAAGACAATTGCACAGTTGCAAAGGTATTTTTATTGGCCTCGGATGAACAAGACAGTTTCCAAGTATATCAAAGGGTGTGTCATGTGTTCCACAAGTAAACCTAGCAATCAAAAACTGGGGTTATATACACCACTTTCGATACCTTCATAGCCATGGGAAATTATCTCCATGGACTTTGTAGGGGGTTTGTCAATGTCCAAGATAGGTCATGATTATCTATATGTCATGGTGGAGAGATTCAACATGATGTGTATTCCAATGCCATGCAAGAAACAGATCACAGTTAAACATACAACGCAGATGTTCTTCACTAATGTATGGGTTCATTTTGGACTTCCTACATCTATAATATCAGATTGAGAATCTTTATTTTTGGGAAAGTTTTGGTCTCATTTATGGGAGCTAATAGACACTAAGTTGAAGAAGAGCACGACTTTTCATCTGCAGACTAATGGATAGACAAAGGTGGTAAACAAAACAATGGTACATCTACTTTGAGGATACTGCAGCAAGCATCCTAAATTATGAGATGAACAATTACCTTATATCCAACATGCCTATAATCATGCCATGCATTTGTCTACTCAGAAAAATCCTTTTGAAGTATGTTTGAGGTACTGTCCTAAATCAGCTGTGGAATTTGTTTTTAGAGAAGCAGGTAAAGAAGATGGACATGATGATACAAATAAAGCTAAAAGGTTCATTCAAAAGATTCAACAGGTACATCAAGCAGTACAAGAACAATTGGAGAAGAGCCAAGCCAAGTATAAGGAAATGCATAACAAACATCGGGTTGATCATCAGTTCGAAGTTGGTGATTAAGTATGACTACATATCAACAAAGATATAAGGAAAGGTGAAGGAAAAAAACTAAGGCCAATCCGATATGGTCCATTCAAGATCTTAGAGAAGATTGGTACTAATGCCTTTCATTTAGATCTACCAGCCTACATGCAAATGTATTCAATGGTAAATGTTGAGAATTTGAAGCTTTATGAGCCTCCTATGATTATGGATGAAGATGAATATATTCAAGTTCCAACAATTGATGATTTTTCTCCAGAATATTTGGATGAGCTACAGGAAGATGTCATTCTCGACAGAAGGATCAGAGCTTCACAACGAGGTGATGTGGAATATCTTTGAGTTGGTCTTAAAGGGGTAAAACCAAGTAAATCCAAATGGATGGAGATCGAAAGGGTGAGGGAATTCTACCCTCACATAGTTGTTGAATAAACGTTTGGAGGTCCAAAAGTCTTACAGTGAGGAGGAATGATCTAGGAGGATCCTAGAATGCTCACAGAGGTCCAGAAAGATCGAAAACATCCATAGAGGTCCAAAATGGTTTAAAAATGCTCAAAATTAAAATTCTTCAAATCATCATGAAAACTCTATCATCGCGTAGATATCATTGATATATTTCCAACGACGCAAATTTCACCTCAAACAGATCTCGTATGCAGAAGTTATGAGTGGTCAAAGTTCTAGTCAATCCTAACAAAAGAAGTCAAAAGTCAAAGTACAATGGTAAATAAAGAGGTGACACGTGTCACCACTGCATGGGTGACATGTGGCACCTAATTGGAAGTTGACCGGGAAAGTACAAATCTAGGTGGTCCAATCGTCGATTGACAAGTGGCAGAAAATTGGTTCAATCCTAATTTGACATGTCACATTGAAGAGCCAATGAGAGGTTGTCACGTGACAACCTCCCTTTGGCCAATATTGATATGCTTGTACAAATTTTTTGGGATGAGCAGGGTTCGACCGCAAGACCCCCCAAAGGTCTTAACAAATCCCACTCCACCAACGCGCCACACATCATCACTTAATATCTATGTGTTAAACAATAAATTTGAATTTACACAAAGTTTAATATGGGCGACCAAAGGGCCAAGGGTATAAGACCTCAACCCTTGGCCCTTGGTCTTGGAATATACCATATAACCAACACTGATCATGGAGGGGGGCTCAACACATATTCCGACAAGAGTTTAAATAACCATATGTTATGGTTATAACAATATAACATCCATTCCAAAATTTGCACAGAGTTTAATACTACAGTTTCAACCATATGTCGTCGGTTATGACAATAAAACTTTATATAGTACGTTTGGTGGGGCTCGAACTCTCGACCTACTATATATATTATATATTTTTAACCAACTCGCCTATAATTTCGATTTGGTTACAAAACCAACAAACAAAATATTTAATGCTTGCCACCAGATTCGAGACTTGGTTAGAAGGGGTGCCCTATTTAATGGCGCACACCCCAAGGCTTTGGAAACACATTTTATATGCATAATTTGGTCTCATAAGGCATGCAAAGAGTACGAAGGGTACGAGGCTACATTGTATAGCGTGCCAAGCGTTATCTTGACAAAATTTCGAGTATTTTATATCAATTTTGCACTATTTTCGTTAGGAATTCAACGATGCACTATGTTTTTTCATTTGAGAAACATGTAAAAAGATCATTGTAAAATGTAAATATTAGAGCATTAATAAAATAAGTCTCTATTGGAAGTGGACCCGGAGAGGTAGCCCAATTTGGGTGAACTCCGGTTTCTCCAACTTGTGTATGTGATTATATTATTGTTGTTCATTTCACGTTAAATTATTTCCAAGTCATTTATCATTAAAGTGGAATTGGCTAGATAAGCATTTCACATGTAATTTGCAAAACCATCAAGCGATCATTTTATTTCGAAGATCAAGTAGATGATTATGTATATTTAAAATTATCAAAATCTAAGGATTGTTTGGATCACTTAGTTCCTACACCTCCAATTCTACTAAGAGAGGAAAGAGAGGAGATCACTATCATGACCCCATTTTTTGTTTATAGATAATAATTTTCCTTAGTGCTTGACTCTATTGGGAGAGAAAAGAAAGGAGAGGAAATATGAGATAACTCTCATGGTACCATTTTTCTCTATACATAATCAATTTTCTCAGTGACTCCAACACTATTGGGAGAGAAAGGGAGAGGAGATGAGAGGAGAGGAGATCACTCTCATGGTCCCATTTTTGGTATGTACATAATCAATTTTCTTAGGATCTCCAATTCTATTGGGAGAAAAAAGGTAGGATAAATGAAAGAATATTTAAAATTCATAAAAACTATTCCAAGATGTCAAACACAATGTAGACAAGGAGGTATCCATGTGTGTGTTTATGGGAAAGGTTAATAAAATAAAATAATCGCAAAAAAAATGACCCTTATCTCTTTATATGTGTGTGTGTATAAAGAGATAAGGGTCATTTTTTTTGCTATTATTTTATTTTATTAACCTTTCCCACAAATATACACATGTATATCTCCTTGTTTACATGGTGCTTGATATCTTGGAATAGTTTTTATGACTTTTAAATATCCTTTTCATATATATATATATATATATATTATGATGATGATTTTTTTTTATATAATTTTGAAATGGAGATGGTTTATGAGGACTTAATTACACTAAAATATTTATCAATCTCGAAGTTGGATTTGAGGTGTAAGTCCTCAAGTTAATTTAATACAACTCTTGTCATTGATGTGATGACATCCTCCCTAGGTGGATGTCCCCATCCTATAAATGGTTTATGGTACAACCTAACCTAGCACTCTACATCATCTTGTTTAGCATGGTAACATCCTCCCCACGGTGACGTCCCTAGTGGGGCAATTTCAAATTGAGTTTAGGGTGCAAGTGCTTAGATTTATGTGATAGTTGATATTCCCAATTGGGTAATGTGGAAGCTAGGTTTAGGGTGAAACAAAATGAGGTAATAGGTTGTAAATATCGAAGTTGATGTGATATCATCCTCCTCGGATTGATGTCCCCAATCAATTAATCTAGAAGTTGGTTTATAATGCAAGTAAATTAAACAATCTCAAAACCAACTTGAGGGTGTATGTCTCGAGTTCATGTGATACCAATGGTTTAGGGTACAACCTAACCTAGCACTCTACATAATCTTGTTCAGTGTGGTAACATCCTCTCTAGAATGAAATCCCCAGTGGGGCAATTTCAAATTGAGTTTAGGGTGCAAGTCCTTAGGTTTATGTGATAGTTGATATTCCCAATTGGGTAATGTGGAATCTAGGTTTAGGGTGAAACACAATGAGGAAATAGGTTGTAAGTATCGAGGTTGATGTGATATCATGCTCCTCGAATTGATGTCCCCAATCAATTAATCTATAAGTTGGTTTACAATGCAGGCAAATCAAATAATCTCAAAACCAACTTGAGGGTGTATGTCTCGAGTTGATGTGATACCATCTTCCCTTAATTTATGTGTTAACGTAGTCAAAACATAGCTTTAGAGTGCAATTATCTTATATAACATCCTCTTTGTTTAGGGTGATGTCTCCAACTATCTAAGCTAGAAGTTGTCTTTAGGGTGCAACCCAATTGACTAATCTCAAAGTTGGGTTTATGGTGCAAGTTCGTGGGTTGATGTGATAGCATGCTCTCTCACTCCATTACTAACATGGTTTATGGTTGATGATTTTAGTATCATTCTTTGAGGTGTAAGTCCCCACATTGTATTTATATTTCGGTTGGCACAATAGTTTCGATAATACCAACAATTTTGGTGTCCCTTTTTTTTACATGTAACCAAGCACCCCACCCTCCAGCTTGTAAGAAAGTGTAAGATATTATTCATGACTCACTGCCTCAACAATGATTGACTCACGAAGAGAAAAACATACCACAAGAAGGATTTGAACATGAGTGTGGAGGATGATATTTATCTTCTCTAACTACACAAACTAAACCCAATTGACAACAATTTTATTATCTTATTTTAAGATACACATTTTTAGAGTATCTAACTTACAATTGTTATCTATATAATGTCACATAATATTTTTTTATTTATTGTAAAAGATACTTCTTATATCTACATAAATTTATTTACATCAGTAGTTAAAAAGACCAAAAGGGTATATACAATGAACATCATATCCTCTTCTGGAGGGATACTAAAACATCTATGAAATCAAAATAAGTGAACGAATCTAAAAATTTGGCATCTCTAATGAGTAATGCCCCTTTTGCAGGGAGTTGCATGCATACCTCATCTTGCCATAATTTCCAAAAATCTTACTGAGAACTAACCTCGTTATCAAAAACAAACTTGCAACAAATATTCCAAAGGATATATAGGGTGAAGACTCTCAAATAGTGCCAAATACGGGCCAAGGCATCTCAAATCAATGATCTAGAATCACCAAACAAAACTGCACGCCAATGCAAATGGCCTTGAAGAATGTTTTCCAACTGAGATTGAACCTAGGCTCACCAATATCTTACAAAGACGCACTCCCATAAAATATTCTTCATTGATTCAAACTTCAAGCAAGAGGGGAAAAGGCCATCAGAAAGACCACTTTTGGCAAGTCGGGCTTTGGATGGGATACCTTGGTAGATCATCAACCATGAAAAAACTCAGAGCTTATGAGAAGCTTGAATTGACCAAACACCATGCAACCTATGAATCCAATGGTTATTTGCATCTAAATAAATCCACCTGTCATTGAGAATGGGACCTAATTCAGGTCGTTGATGCAAAATGGAGTGGAGCTTACGAGAATCATATTGGTTCAAGGGATGTCCAAAACTCCACTACCAATCTCACCAAAAGGGCTCGGTCATATCAATATTCATCTTAAAATTATCCTCGTGGGATATGAGCCCAATAATCTCCATCTAGGTTGGCCGATCCGTAGAAGACTATGAAAACTTCCTAGCCACAAAATGATAAGTCTTCCTAGAAAGAGCATTGGAATCCCAAATATCTCTTCAGAAGAAAATGTTCTTTTTGCTAAGCCTCCTTGCCTGAAAATGAGGGAGGTTAGATATGCAAGTATTGTTCTACTTCCAACTCCAAATTGACCTCCTATCCATATCCCAACCCGATCTACTTTTTGACCACTTCCAATGAACCAAAGTTGCTACACTCCTCCAAGTTGTCCAAATACTCTTGAAGATGAAGGACCCTAAAATATTGAAATTATGAGGAGCATAGATGATATCACATAAGTCGAATTGACTGTTTACTCTGCCAACATGATGGGATGAAATCAATCTATGCCACATCAAAACCTACCAAGGATATGATCCCTCCAAACACCTAACTACCCATTTAGCATCCAAAATGTTTCCTTGGGTCACCGCACCAATCAAGCCAAGGAGCCCCTCATACTTGGGCATGATATAGACTACCTAAGGGACCATGGGAAGACCACGAGCCCAATCATACTTAGCCCATAGGTACGTGCAAAATCTATTCCAATCGAAAAAAAATACACCTTGCTTGGAAGCCACCAAGACACATAGTAAATGTGGGAGGCTTGAAGAATCCTACTCACCATCATCAACTTAGTAGCAAAGGGAAGATCCTTTCACTACCAAAAAAGTAACTTACACTGCAATATTTCCAAGTGTTGGCCCTTGACCAAGTTTTGGAATAATCTTGGTCATGATTGATCGTTTTTTGGGACTTTGACAGCCTGTCGAAGATGGAGCACCAGACGAAGCAGAGATCAAGGGATCTCGGCCCACTTTTGGGCCCATTTTGGGTTTTGGGAAAATGTAACGGGAAAGGGATGTCAGCCCATGGGTTCACCCATGCTTAGGACCACTTTTGTAAATGTATAAATATACATCTAGGCATCTAGTAGAGTATTGTATGTATGTGATATAGGCTACGTTCCAAGTGCGATCTGAGTGATCGAGGTGTTATTCATTCTATGTGCAAGTCTTTGTGTGGAGATATAGAAGGATTTGTGTTGTAAGGAAAGGAAGAAGGATCTAGCGAGCTGCACAGATATTCTGTCCTATGCGCAACAGGTTTTGGTGGCTCCGTGCTTGTAACCGATTGAAGATGCTAATAAAGAAGGAGAGTTGGTGGATGTAGCCCCAGAGTGGGGGTGAACCACGCAAATCGATGTGTTATGCTTTGTGCTCTGACTTGATGTGTTTGTCCCTGTTGTTGCAAAGTGCTTTGGTATATTTATATGGATATACTTATGCTTTGTGCTTTATTAGATGTGTATGAATAGCAGTTCTGATATCTATGAAGATGCTTAGTGCTGATCTACTGGATCTGATCTTTTTTATTGTTTCTAAGTACTAAAATACCTTAGATCTAAGTGAATGTTGCGATGCTCTGTGCTATCTGCGAAGTATAATAAGGGTTGAATATTGATGAATGATCAATGCTAAGTGCCCTGTAAGCAATATAATCACAGAGCTGTGTCCCAGCTTAGGTTGCAGACACTTGAGTCTTGCAACCACCCCTGCCTCTACCTCGGGTGAGACTTCATCTGCTTCGTAGGTGTTTCCAAAAGGGCCGGTATTTAGGGTTTTGTTTGTGCGCTCTTATAGTGTTGAACCCTGTGTCTACCCTTGTGCCAACAAATGGTTCCGTTGTCGGGACTTGAAACTGTGATTGTTGGGAACTGAGGAAGAAGAATATTTGTGCAAAGATTCATCCTGAAACTATGGAAGCTCTGTGCGTGGATCTATGCCCTAGTGCACAGTATTCCACTTGATATGAAAAGCTCTGTGCTAAAGAAAGGAGGCCAGATCTGAAGAAAATAAGCAAGATTTGAATGCTTTGTGCTCTAAGAAAAGTAAAAGTGGAAGTTTTTGAAGAAAAGAGGTAAGATTTGTAAGCTCAGTGCTCTAATAAAGGTAAGAATAGTTACAATTTTTCAGATCTGGAAGTTTTGCACTCTATAGAAGTAAGATAAGTGGAATTTTTTGTTTCTAAAAACATGAATCTAGGTGTGTTTGATAGATTTTGTCCTAGCTTGAAAACTAGGGCTCTGATAGATGAAAGAAAGTTTGATATGAATAAATCTGATAAGCATAATGATAGATATGTTATACCTATGCATAGAAAGAATGTATGGACTAACAAATGGATGCAGGATCCTAGAAAGAATTTTTTGCAGGCTAGCTACGATGATCCTGGTGCGCAGTATAGAAGAAGTTGGGGAACATTTAAATGAAAGAGAGGGTTAACCCTATGTTACAGTTGCAAAAGACCGGGACATCTTGCTAAGGAATGCCCTGGTGGAAGATCTAGTTGCCTCTGTTGCAAATCTTTGGACCATGAAGTGTTGGATTTCCCTAGAATGATTGCTAAGCTTGAAAGAGTGAATTTGAAGGAAGAAAACCCTAAGGTAGATCCATAAATAGTAGAACCCTAGAAGGAATCAGAGAAGGTATTTCTACAAATGAAAGGCACCTTGAATGATCACTGACATGTTAGGATATCAGAGATATTTAAAGAAAAAGAATGTATCGAGTTAAGAATAGAATACTTCGACATTGACTGTGTTCTTGATGAAGAAACACAAGTGAACATTATGCCAGAGAGAACTTGGGAAGCTATAGGAAGGCCTGCTATGATCCCTTCATTAAGAGGAATATGTTTATTCAGAGGGAAACTGGTAAACCTATGTGGGAAGCTCACTCAGATATCTATGAATGACAATGGAACTTCGACAGAAGAAGATTTTGAGATTATTAAATTTATTGAGGACAGCGCCCCATTTACTATGTTACTTGGAAAACCTTGGATTGAAAGAGATCAAGCCAAAAAAAAGGAAGAAGAAGAGGTTTTATCACAACAGAGACAAGAGTTAAAAGATTTCATGACCAGAAGGATCGCGCAGTTGATTGAAGAACAGTAGAAAAAATCGAAGCTATTTGACACTCGAAGCCCAGATGTCAAAGCTGCAAGAGCATTAGAGGACTCACAGAAGATTGAAGTATCTGTCTCATATATAGAAGAAGTATTACCCATGAGTATTAGGAAAGAATCTCAACAGTGCAAAGTGACTATGTCCAAGGAAAATAAGAATCAGAATGGGAAGAGAATCACCAAGACGAAGCTCACTGTAAAGAAGGCTAGGAAGCTAAGTAAAAAGAGAGCTAAGATCGACATGCTACAGAAGATTCCAGACGGAGCCTCGCATAAGGAAAACTTGCATAATTTGAACTTTGCCGAGATATCAGACCAATGACATAGGCCACTTCATCGAGGCGAAGCAATATAGCCATTGGAAGCCGATATAACTGTTCGACTGCCGCTCCGAGTGGGTTGGAAAGAATTGATGGTTCACCCCTAGACCGTTAGACTGCGCCATAACGGACATAACACAAGTTAATGACGCCTCATACCTGTTGCAAGCAGACCGTTGCTAAGTTTCTTATTTAGTCCATCGCACCACACACCAAGAATACTTTTGCTAACTGAGAATTTGAGCCCAAAGC
The DNA here is from genome assembly GCA_010110895.2 of Picea sitchensis. Lineage (NCBI taxonomy): Eukaryota > Viridiplantae > Streptophyta > Pinopsida > Pinales > Pinaceae > Picea > Picea sitchensis. Next base: position 97,602 of record SNQJ01S0002357.1, read on the forward strand.
CTAAGATTATTTTTCACTGTGATCATCGCCTTGTTCACATACCCTTCATTGCAGTCTCTGAATTCAGTTCACACCCAATTTAATTGACCCCAAGCCTATAAGTTGGACAAGCTCAGTGTTGCAGAGAAAATAGTCGAAGAAGTTTTGATTGACTTAATTCCTGAGAGAGTCATGTCAGAGCGAGGGTTATCTACAGGAATCCAAGCATTGTCGACAAGAGGACTGTAGGCCTCTCCTTCCACTACTCGCACCGGTCCATCCCGACTAACCGATGAGAAATGAACAAAGCACAGAGACAACATCGCAAACGCCAAGCTTATTCCACACATTCTACTGGCTTACCTACCACCTCTGAGCGGCGCCATCAATCATGAAAGTATACCTCGAGACTTAGAGTATACTTTGATCACCGCGTACCTTCCAAAAGGGGTGCGCATAGTTCGTGTCGACCAGGATAAGCTCGCATCACTGAAATTTAGTGACTTCAACCTTGGAGATCGTAAAGCTTACAGCATGTTAGCCACACATAAGTACTTAACCAGGACCAAAGGTAAGAATTCCAATATTATCCCACAGTCATGGACCCAGAACCTTGCGCAATCCACATTGCTCAATGTAATGAAGATCCCGCACTTCGGAAGATACCCAGAAGTCAACGCATGCATCAATTTACTGTTGTCCTGCTTCCACGGAGGATAATTATGGTTGAACTGCCGCATCACTGTGGATCCGACCTTGATCAATTGGATCACAGGGCTTAGTATGAAAGGCCCTAACCCACAAGATTTTTACCCTAGCAAGACCTCAGACCGAGCATTAGTGCAGAGGATTAAATAAACTTATGGTGATGTCGAGAAGGGCATGCGAGGCTAAAAGGTAGCCTCTATCCAGAGTGGAGCAGTGCGCCTTTCCTGTCAGTTGATTGTGGGAAAGCTAGTTCACAAGAACATACCAACCTAAGTGACTGGATTCGTAGTTGACCTCACAGAAAGTGTGCGGAGGGACTACAAATGAACTGGGTGCAGTACCTTGTAAACCAACTAGAGCTTGATTTTAGAGAAGCGCAAGACCAAGGGTATGAGTTCCAATTTATCTGGCTTCTCATACTGATCGCTTTCATCACCTGGGAGCTACCAGAAGGCACCAATTTCCCGGATATCGAACCCTTCGAACCATTGGCTGTGAAGTTCTATACGCTATGGTACTCTAGCGACATGAACAAGCAGTGGCAGTCCAATTTCATCTTCCATGCCTATTACAACCAGTTGAAGATCACAATCTAGTCTACACTGCGCATCACCCCGAGCACACTTCATAGGTTTAGACCCTTGATGAAATTCAGCGTGGACTGCCACTTCACCTATATTATAGCGGGCGTTGATGAGCATAAACAAAAGCTCCAGTCATATTACAAGTTGAAAGAAGATGACTTGGAGGAGATTACCAAGGAATGGTTAATAAACCTCCTTGTTCCAGTGGACCCCACAGAGATGTCCGATGTGGATAGCCCTGAAACTATGCCGGACACACCTAGACCAAGCAAGATGAAGAAAGATGACGAAGTGCAAGATGTCCATAGCACATCGACGAAGACCACTTCGACCTCACCTGAGCAGGGAGACGATGGTGGAGAGCTAGGTGGCACAGAAGTTGAGCAAAACAAAGGCGAAGTTACTCCTCCTAGAGAGGAGGAGGATCCATCTAAGAAAAGGAAGGTTACCCCACCAAAGTCTTCATCCCGGAAGAAATTTAAATCCACCAGGACTACGTTTAAGACTACCCTCACCCCAGGCGACTTTGACTTCTTAGTCATTGTGCTGAATGACGCTTCACTGTAGATCAAAGAAAGGAAAGAAGTGAAGCAAGAGGAGGTATTCAACCGAATCAAGGGTGAACTTCAAGAAGTGCAGCAGGCACTACAGTCCAGCCGCGTAGTTTCTACTGCGCCCTTGACAATTGGAACAGAAGAACCAAAAGATGAGCCAACCCAATTGAACCAGATCGTCAATAAAGTTTAAGGTCACCTTTGACGAGCTCAGGAAGAGATAGCGCAAGCCACCCAGGCTTTGATGCAGGCACAGGAAGATATGCTAGAACAATGCAGTAATGAAGAACGAGAAAAACTAGCCCTGCAAACAAAGTGGGAGGAAGAGAAATCAGAGCTACAACAGATCAAGGAGCAGAGCAACTCGAGATAAAATAACTGATCAACATAGCACTTTGATCTGTGACAGTCATCGAAGTCCAGATAGAAGATTAGGTTCCACAGTAGGTGGCACAACTGGAAGGAGTGATCCAGCAGCTTCAGCAACGCATCGCAGATCTGGAACTTTATACTGTGCCCGAGACCCCTCAAGATATAAGAGACCTAAGAGAGGAAACTGTCCACAGCATAGTTGGGATATTGAAATCCCTTGAATTAGAATGCAAGAAGCTAACTTCCAGGAGTGCTTAGAGATATGATACCCTCACGGAGAATCCATAGTTGCAGGCATTAGAGTCACAACTCCAAGAATCAAAGCAACATGCAGATATGTTACAAGCACAACTGAAGGCCTTATCACCATTCGAAAGAATGAAGAGGTTTCTAGAGCAATGCACGACCCAACAACAAATCCACACAATTCAGAGTAAAGTGATAGAAGTCTATCAACGATTTCAACCAGTGCAAGAGAAGGCATGTCAACTATTCACTGAAGTTGAAAACCAAGGAGTAGAACTTGAACAGGTTGTGAGTGAAATAGAACAACGCCTAGAAGGACCAGTCAATGACGCACTCATCCAGAAGTTCACTGAGCAAGAGGTAGTAGCACTACAATAGGTTGAAGCATCTCGAGCCAAGCTCAAGGCGTTCGAAGCAGAATTGCTCAGACCAGAGTGACTTGGGACGAGTGACAGGTGAGTGTTGGGGGCCTGTTGGCCCTTGACCAAGTTTTGGAATAATCTTGGTCATGATTGACCATTTTTTGGGACTTCGACATCCTGTCGAAGATGGAGCGCTAGACGAAGTAGAGATCACAGGATCTCGGCCCACTTTTGGGCCCATTTTGGGTTTTGGGAATATGTAACGGGAAAGGGATGTCGGCCCGTGGGTTCACCCATGCTTAGGACCACTTTTGTAAATGTATAAATAGACATCTAGGAATCTAGTAGAGTATTGTATCTATGTTATATAAGCTACGTGCCAAGTGCGATCTGAGTGATCGAGGTGTTATGCATTCTATAGGCTTGCAGAGCTTAGTGAAAGTCCTTGTGTGGAGATATAGAAGGATTTGTGTGGTAAGGCAAGGAAGAAGGATATAGCAAGCTGCACAGATCTTCTATCCTATGTGCAGTAGGTTTTGGTGGCTCCATGCTTGTAACCGATTGAAGACGCTAATAAAGAAGGAGAGTTGGTGGACGTAGCCCCAGAGTAGGGGTGAACCACGTAAATATGTGTGTTATGCTTTGTGCTTTGACTTGATGTGGTTGTCCCTGCTATTGCAAAATGCTTTGGTATATTTAGATGGATATACTTACGCTTTGTGCTTTATTAGATGTGTATGAATAGTAGATCTGATATGTATGAAGATGCTTAGTGTTGATCTACTGGATCTGATCTGTTTTACTATTGCTAAGTACTAACATACCTTAGATGTAAGTGAATGTTTCGATGCTCTGTGCTATCTGCGAAGTATAATAAGGGTTGAATATTGATGAATGATTAATGCTAAGTGCCCTGTAAGCAATATAATCACAAATCTGTGTCCCAGCTTAGGTTGCAGACACTTGAGTCTTGCAACCACCCCTGCCTCTACCTCAAGTAAGACTTCATCTGCTTCGCAGGTGTTTCCGAAAGGGCCGGTAGTTAGGGTTTTGTTGGTGCGCTCTTGTAGCGTTGAACCCTGGGTCTCCGCCTGTGCCAACACCAAGCACCAATCCTGTATTGCAACCGATGAAATTTCTACCCCAAATGGTATACCAAGATACCGCACAATAACCCCTAGCTGGACAAACCTCCAAGCAGTTGGAAACCACATGGGTCAATCCTCAAAACCAACTAATCAGTTGTTTATCTTGTGATCGCTAACAATTTCCCCTGAATCCTCACAAAACATTGCAAGACAATCATTGGCAACTGAGATGGAATCCTCATCAGAAGAGGCTATCAAAATAGAGTCATCTACAAAATGATTGTTAATCATATCCTCCCCGGGGAGATAAATACCTTTGATCCGACCATGAATACAAGTTTCCTCCAATAAATATTCAAGAGAATTAGCCATCAAAACATAGAGATAAGGGGCCAAAGGGCACCCTTGCCTGATAAATGTATGGAGATGGATGCGGGGGGACAATACATTATTCATTGCAACAAAAGCAGAAGCACATGTAAAAAAAATGTTAATCATACCAACACAATGTTGGCCAAACCCAAGGCAAGTCAACATATCGGTGATAAATGTGCAATCAATACAATCATATGCTTTGTTGAAATATATTTTCAGGAAGAATGCATGTTTTACCAAACTCCTTGGCCCACTCCGTGGCCTCCCAAGCTGACGAGACTATATCCAAAATAAACCATCCCTATACAAAGCATGTCTGCTCTCGACGGACAATTTTCCAGGCCATATCTCATACTCTCCTGGATAAATCCTTGGCCATAATTTTATAAACAATACTCAATAAAGTTATCGATTGTCACCCACTAATACAATATATGGTTGTATTATTTGGAATAATCTTGATCAATCCTTGATTGAGTGATTCTGAAAGACACCTTGTGGAAAAGACCTCATGTGAAAGATTGAAAAAATCATCCCCCACCGTGTACCACAACTCTTTGTAAAACTCACAAGGCAGACCATCAATACCCGAGGAATTCCCATTTTTCATTGAAGAGAGTGCAGCAAAAAAATCCTCTTTCGTAAAATGTCTTTCCAATCTATCTCGATCTCCAATCAAGACTTTGCGCGACACCACTATGAAGCAAGCATCCCTAGCAACCACAATTGAATCTAACAAGTGGTAAACAGAGAAATATTTTGAAAGTGACCACTAAACATACCTCAAATCTCTGATGGGTTCTCCTCAAGAGTCCCATCTTCTTTGCAAAGACCAATAACTCTTTCGGTGGAAACTTTCCTCTTCACGAAGTCAAAAAATAACTTAGATCCCTCATCACCCTCCTGGATCCACTCTAGACGAGCTCTGACTCGATCCCCCCTTGCAATATACTCCTCCTCCTTGTGAACCACCATATCAATCTGAATTGCATCTTCCTGGAGGGTGATGTTATGAATGTCCTTTTCCAAGAGAATACACACCTCCTCTAATTTACGTTGAGCCTCTCAAATCTCTATCCTACACTTCCACACAATCATGCAATCCCATCCCCTCATAAACTTCAAAGTATGATGAATGACCGCTTCCCACCATAAAATCCACCTTTTGTCCCCAATAGGATGAGGAACAAGATTCCACACACTATGCACCAAAGCCTTGAAATATGAAGACTCCAAATAGGAGACATTAAGCTTGAACAAAGATGAAGGTTTGGAGTCCACCACATGTCCTGCCGAAATAGAAGTCATAATGGGTAGGTGATTTGAACCGGTAGTTTCAATTAACACATCTATTGGACACATTTTCCAAGAAAATGAGATATCATCCCTTAGGCCATAGATCCGATCCAACCTAGCATGAACCCTAGAAGAGCCCTGTCTAAAGTTGGACCACATAAACCATCCACCATAGTCAAACCCTTTCTTCCCCCAATTGGGGTTGAATAGATGAAGAAAAGATTTACACTTAGACCAAGCCCACTTCTCTGAAACCACTGATCACAAAACAAACCCCTCCTCCCTTATCACCATCGCAATCACATGAGTTATGTTTGGAATGGCCCGTTTTGGGCCACATATCATGTTCAAAGAAGAGGTAGAGTGGTGTTAGCTATTTCCTCGTATCTACAAAATTTTGTTACAACTTCAAGGAGTGACCCGATCAATTATTACGTGTGGATTACTATATTTTTAAGAAGAAATTATTGATATTTTTTGTTCTGTGTATACTCTAAACCTTAGTCACATATTATTAGTCCCTTCCAAAGGCGTAGAGGGACTATAGCGATCGATAATTCGTTGACTTCATATTAATATTCCCTTTGACTATAAATTTTCGCATCATCTGTATTTTTCGTACT
>SNQJ01S0002357.1:103890-122036 GCA_010110895.2 Picea sitchensis
TATTACATTTTTACTGAAATGTTTACATACCAAAAGTTATGAGCATGGACGTTGTTTTTTAATGTTTTTTTATTATTGGTTCCTTTTGAGTGTGTAGAGGGACTATAGTGATCGCATATTAATATGTCATTTACTATTATTATTAGTTCTTTGTATTTGTATTGAAATGTTTACATACCGAAGGTTTAGATCATTAACACTTTTTTTGAGGTGCTTGAATAGGCCTGACATCTTAAATGTTTACATAGTGCGAGGTCCTGAAACAAGCCTGACAACTTAAATGTTTGGATACAGCGAGGTCCTTAGACAACCTGACAGTCTTAAATGTTTACCTAGATAGGCTTTTCGGAGTATATTTTTCCTTGAAATTTTCCATACAATCCTGCAGTGGATTTGGACAATATTGTTGTTCACCGCCAGTTGAATAGGCATTGTATGTTTCATACTTCTTCTAGGCTTGGAATGCAATTCGGTCATCATTGAAGTTACATACATTGTTTACTGGTTCGGTGGGTGCTTCTTCTTCGTTGGTTCGTCGGTTGCTGCTTGTTGTTGTTTTTTTCAACTTTGCAAGGTTGGGGACCTGCAATTGCGGTTGGACCTATTGGTTCTTGTTGCTTGCTTTTGTTTACTTCAACTTTGTAGGGTTGGGGTCCTGCATTCGCAGTTGCATCTGTTTTTTTTTTTTTACTTAGTGGGGTCCAGGTGTTGCACCCACAATTCGACCTACGCTTCTACCGTTCATCGTTCCAGAGTAAGTTTCGATGCCATAATTTCATTTTCTATTCCTTCTTTGTTGTTCAGTGTTTGTAGTTTTCAAGTAAGAATGTTTTGTTATTTCTACTGGCATGCTCATCATATGTATTCGGTTCTTTTTGTGCTTTGGCTATAGTTTGGTAATCGTTGGAGATACATATGTTGTTTATTGGTTGGGTGGTTGTTGATTGTTCGTTGGTTCGTTGATTGCTAGTTGTTGTTGTTTGGCTCAAGTTTATGAGTTTGGGGTCCTGGGGCTGCAGTTGGGCATGTTCGTGATTTATCGTTGGTTTGGTGGTTGTTGTTTTCTTTTGTTTACTTTGGCTTTGCAGGGTTGGGGTCCTGCGCCGACAGTTTGAGCTGTTTGTTTTTTTGGGAGCTTTGTGATGGTCAGGTCCTGCACCCGCGAGTGGACCTGCGGTTGTGTTGTTTGTTGTGTCTGGCGAAGTTGAGATCTGGTGCCTGTTCCGTGCTTGCCTGTTCTGCTGTAAAATTTTGTTGATATTTCAGTGTTGACATGATACAAAATAGTGGCATAAGAAATATTTGGACAACTACATGTGCAATTGCAATATCCGTTGTCTTTTTGTTAAAATAAAACATGTGCAAAATGCACTTATTAACCATATATAGTGAAATGTGCCCATATCACAATACAACTTCTTTATCCTCTACATAGACTGGTGTGACCACGATACAATTTGTCATGTACTTGACATATGATATGTACACCAAAGATACTGCAAAATTATATTTCCATGTCTGGAAGCATATCTAGATATTTTGCCACAGAAAACCAAAATCATTTAGCTATGGCCATGTAATTTCTTAATATTTTGTGGCTTGTAATATATTTTAGGCAGTGAAAAACTTTATATATTTACAACCATGGATGGAGAAAAACAAAGGTTCATGTTATAACTATCTTTTATTCTATTTGTTGATTCTCATTTACTGTATGTACATATTACTTGTTCTCCGTTGCATACCAACTTCCATTCATGTTCATTGTATTTTGTGCGTTCCCAGATTCAAACAAACAGAATAGCTGGAGAAAACGAAGGAGTCTTAATTGTAGCGGTGGAAGATGAGATACAAAGGTACATGCTTGTACTATTATTTCATATTCCTTTGTTTTGTATTTCATTTATTGTCTGTATATGTGTTCACCTAGTTTATTGTATGTAGATATTGCGTACCTTCCTACATAATAACTTATCTTCATTACATGTCTTGCTACATACTAACTTCCTTCATGTCCATTGTATTTTTTCCTGCATTGCTACATTTAAACAAATAGAGTGGCTGGAGAGGATGATGGACTCTTTGGCACGAATGTAGAGGAAGAGTTACAAAGGTGCATACTTGTACTCTTATTTCATATTCCAGTGTTTAGTATTTCATTTATTGTCTGTGTATTTGTTCTACTTGTTCCACTGCTTTGCACCTTTTTACTGTATGTATATACTACATATCTTTCTGCTTTTTCTCATGTGAATCATATTCTCTTTGCTGCTACATTGAAATAAATAGAACTGTATTTCTTTCTTTTGCATGTCTTTCTGCATACTTGCCTTCATTTCCATTGTATGTTCAACGTTGCTACCTTGAAAGAAACAGATTGGCTGGACAGGAAGATGAATTCTTATATGTGACAGCAGAGGGGTCTATGGTACAATCTTCGAAAATGTATACCAATTGTGCTAGTAAATTAAACATACAAAACATGTGGGGGCATATAATATTGGACTAGAAAACGATGATTTGGCATCAATGGGCCTTTGTGCCCTCCCCATTTCTAATTTTTCCATTTTCTATTATCCCTTTTGCTTTCTGATTGCTCTGCTTAGTCGTCTTTCCAAAAATGCCTTGGTGCGTGGGTTGGCGGACTCATGGGTTCACATTTATGGTCCTTCTTCTACCATATTCCATACTTACCCACTTTGTCGATTGCAAGTGCTGGGCTGGTAGGTTCAATATTTTTCCTCTGGCTTCAGAGGTTCCGCAATATAAAGATCAACCATCGTACCCCGCCATCACGCCCTATTTATTGTTACACATTTTTTCAGTCAAAAACTCTGAGGCATACAATTTGACCCTCGGGTCCTCATGTTTCCTGAGTATCCCTTGACACCCTATTTTGTATTCCATCTCCTTCGACCCTTCATGTGACATTAAGAACAATTATGGACAATATACAATGCATATGCTTGTTTAGTCCTTCTAATGTTCATCTACACATGCTTGCATAAGAAAAAGTTGGACTAGTGACATGGCCATGAGAAGTCAATCATCCCAAACATCAGCAGACCGACGAGGCCAAAGGTAAAGATGCATACATTATGTTCCTCATATGTTTTCCAAACAAATATCCGTAGCTATTTATTCATCCATGGCATGGTGAATATCCTGGTGTCATCTGCAACACATACTTTGGAGTTCGTAAGAAGTATCAACAAGTGCAAGTGAGATGCTGAACCTAGCACATGTTCCGCAGACTAAGAGGTCTGGTTGCAAAACTCTGGCTCCATATTTCATCGAAACTGTGCGTTTACTTGTACATTTATGCCAAGAAAAAAAGAAAACAAAAAAATAATGCACACTACCATTCACATTACTTTTCCTGGTAAAAAAATGTCACCAGGTCTAAACTTGTAACACCCAAAATACTATCAATAGTGGGCTTGAAAAGCCGCCGAACTAGACAAGTGTTCATCGGGGACATAATGGTCGTCTATAGCACCTACTTGGACAAGGAAAACAAAACTAGATCCATTATGCGTGCTGACATGACAGACAAGGAGGCCTTGATGACAGTCACACTGACTATTCCTACAAAACTTGTCTGAAAACATGCAGAAAAAATATTGCCAGGTAATGGGATATCCATTACAAATTTTAATGTATTTCCCAAAACAGTATATGCCCATGGTGATTGTGATCGAATTATGTCGCTCAAAGAAACAAATATTGTGGAAAAAATTCTCGCTATTTGTTCAGAATATCATTTCGTCCTGGATGCAACTATCAGCCAACTTGCACAGAGAAACAACATTTACCCAATCAGAACCATTGGTGCAGTTGTCACACTCGTGAGAAAACTTGGCTCGCAACACATTCTCCATATAAAAGATGGAGAGTTAGACAACGACAAGGAAATGGTATCGTTCTCCATATCCAGTTTTGTCCTTTACTTTCACATGTCCATGTATCTCGGTTAAGTTACACAAATATTGCACTCTTCCATGTTGCAGCTGCAATTGTTCGATACCTCAAATTTGTTTTCGTCAATGGAATAACAATTTCATAAAGGGCAATTTCCACTTATGCTCTTCAAAAATATAACAAAGAAAAGAGATGTTAACGAAAGGATCTTTCGCACAACCCAAGCAACATTTGTAACAGAATTGCAAGCAGACATAGTACAGGATCTCAAGAAACTAACTAGCTCTATAACTGTTGTGCATATGCATCTACAATTTATCCTCACTTTGCTCATACAAATAGCCTTCACCAAAATTTCTTTAGTTTTATTTTTTTTGGGTGCAGTTGTATATTATATTGCTCAATATATTAAATGCTATGCTCACGTTTCCAAGTTGAAGGTGTTTTGGTTGCAGCGAATGCATACTCGACCCCCTTTGAGCCTCTATGTGCGAAATGAAACTCTTCTGCTTTTGCTTCTGCTTTCATAAGTGATGATACAATTGATTTTCCGTGATGCCGTAAAAAATGTCCATACATATATAGGCATTGCCTCAATGCTACCATCCGAACCATGGGCAACACAACCGTGCATTGTACAAGTGGACAACCTCTGTTACACGATGTGCTTCCTGGGTTAGCAAAATTGTCATATGAAGCATACCTACAGAAAAAGGCAAAGAGTGTCTACATGCTGCATGACTTTCAGACACATATAAAATTTACCTTAAATGAGGACAATGCAATATTGCATATCGGCTGAAAATAAAATAAAATCATATCAAGCTTTGGCAGGAAACGAAAATATCTGTTGTGTGTCTATAATTTTTCTTCAACACCCAGATGAATGTTTGTCGGACTCGAGTTCTTCGGAGTTTACTTATATAGCTATAAAATTCTCTTTCCAGAGATTTTGTCTCTTCTTTTGCACTTGAAACAACAAGGAGAATCTAATTACAAATGCAATCGATGTTGTTATTTTGATGTTTTATTGCATCTCCCAATAAGAATTTTGCATATTTGTTGCGGTGTGCAAATTAAAAAAAAAATGGTGGTTGGTTGTGGCTTTGATGGAGGAGTCTAGACGTTTTTGGGTGCCCAAATTGGACAGTTGTTTTCCAACTATATAGCCAAGGCATGATTTCTGCATTTTTTTTGGGTGCCCGAATAAAAGAAAAAATTGGTCTCCAACTATACATTTATGGTATGGTATCTGCATTTTCTTAATGCCCTAATTGAAAAAAAAGAGGACTCAACATGGATTGAAACATGAGCTTGATATTTTGAGATCTCGCTATAGAGATTAGGGAGTTTGGGCATTGGAATTCATACAGGCAAGTGCGGTTGTTGGTGATGTACACGCGCATAAGATTGCTCAGTCTAGAAATGGGAAGCATGAGGGAAAACCCCATAAAAAGTATCCAACTGTAAATAATTGAGGCCCATCCTTTGAACCGTCGAAATAGATTGCTCCTCTGGGCGGAACCATAAGGAATTTTCAATAATACTGGAAGTTTGGCATTGTTAAAACTCATAGTGATAGACCATGGCACTATCAGAGGAAAATGTCCATAGTGATCTTGCTTAATGGTAAAATAGTAATCGAAAAATTTCTTGTTCCCCATTCTGAGGTCTGGTTATAGCTATCGTACAGTGGTAAAGCTCTGCTGGTTTTGTGTTGTCTTGTGTTTGGCAGACTTTTGTTCATATCCCATGGCCCCAATTATTTTCTCGTGGGAACATATACCAGATGTAAGAGAAAACCAATGGCACGATGTGTTTTTTTTATATATCAAATTGTTTGATGCAAAGGTCGATGCGTACTGCTCTATGGAACCTTGTGGGATCTTGCTTGACGCCTTATGTGTCCATGCATTGCCTTCTGCCTCAACTTTCAATACATTTGGTGCTTACTTGGTTCTTGGTTGTATGCTTTGTTCTGGAAAATTAATAATACATTCAAGATCTTTGCAGTTTTTCTATGATCTTAAAGACTATAGAGGACATGCTTTGCCCTTTAATATAAGCTCTATGATGCAAATGTAGTACGTGGCTCGTTTTAGCACTTTTCCTTGATCGATGAACTTGGCAAAATTAATCTCTTGGAATAATTTGAAATAAAAGAATATATACTATGTGAAGTCCAATGGAACTATCATATCAACGAGAGGACATTAAAATTCAAATTCGTCGTTGTTATACTTGTGGTGAAGCTGACAATACAATAACTTTACTTAGACATCTCAAAATTGATTTTCTTGTAGCTTTTCGACGCTTCTCTTATATAAGCAGATCCTGGAAACTATAAGCATGGCTCGCTGTATATATTCCTTGATTGAAGAACCTGTTCACATGTTTAATGCACTTCATAGTTAGTGTTAAGACCACCAATGGGGCTTTCTTACACAAATTCCTGCTTCCGAAAATTGCCATCCCCTTTCTTTTTTCCCTCTGTTTTCCCTTTCTGGTTACTTACTCATTTTTCGGAAAATGCCTAGGTGCGCAAGTTGGTGGATTCATGTCTTCAGATTTCCACTTACTTTTATATCGCCAGCCCGACTAACTGCTTCCCCATTTCATATTGAACAAACTTCTTAGATCACGGGTTCCTGGATAGGCGGCTTCAACATCACGTTTCCATTGTTCCGCCGCCTGCAAATAGTACACGGACTTCCGTGATCTACAAATTAGCAAACAAATTCACCTTTTTTTCGTTTTTAGCACTTTTCCTTGATCGATGAACTTAGCAGAATTAATCTCCTGGAATATTTTGAAATAAAAGAATATATACTATCTGAAGTCCAATGGAACTATCATATCAACGAGGGGACATTAAAATTCAAATTCGTCGTTGCTATACTTGCGGTGAAGATGACAGTGTTAAAATATTGTGTAATTGCAAAGAATATTCATATCCCCTTTTGTGGATAAAGATAAAATATATTTATTATTGATTAGATCAATCCCCTTTTGTGGATTGATCATGTCGGGCATTGTAATTGACCAAATCCCCTTTTGCGGATTGGTTAAACCCTAATTGTAATAGGCTGAATAAGAAGTCGGCCCCAAAATATATTAAATAGGCCCCAAAATATATTAAAGGTGGTTATAACCACCCAGAAGAAGAAGTCGGCCCTCCCAGTGAAGAGACACTTCCACACGTGCCAGAATTGTATAAATAAGAGAGGCCAACACCTCATTTAGACACACACTCAACTCACTCATCTAGTGCGCAAGTATTGAAGGAAGCTGCAGTTACCAGTTGCCGGAAGAAGGAAGAGAGAGAGAGGTTCATCCTTGGGAGAGGAATTTCTGTGTTGTTTGGTTCATTATCTTGGCATTGTATTGGCTATCTATATTAAGGAAGTTTTGTTGGGTTTTCTTCCCCTTGAGGGTTTCCCAGGATAAATGCTTGTGTACTCTTGTGATTGTGTTTCTCTCAGTGATCTTGTCTATGATATTGTTATCTAGTAACTAGAAAGGTAGCCTAATAATAGCTTAAACTTTAACAGAAAGTACAATAACTTTACTTAAACATCCCAAAATTGTTTTTCTTGTATCTTTTCGACGCTTCTCTTATAAAAACAGATCCTGGAAATTATAAGCATGGCTCGCTGTATCTATTCCTTGATTGAAGAACTTGTTCACATGTTTAATGCACTTCATAGTTACTGTTAAGACCATCAATGGGGCTTTCTTACACCAATTCCCGCTTCCAAAACTTTCCATCCCCTTTCTTTTTTCCCCCTGCTTTTCCTTTCTGGTTACTTACTCATTTTTTGAAAAATGTCTAAGTGTGGGAGTTGGCAGATTCACGTCTTCAAATTTCTACTATTACTTTTATATCACTAGCCTGACCGACCGCTTCCTTTTTTCATATTGAACAAAAATTTTGGATCGTGGGTTCCTGGATAGGCGGGTTCAACATTGCGTTTCCATTGTTCTGCCGCCTGCAAAAATCACCCGAACTTATGTGATCTACAAATTAGCAAACAAACTCCCCTTTATCTCATTTTTATCACTTTTCCTTGATCGATGAACTTAGCAAAATTAATCTCTTGGAATAACTTGAAATAGAAGAATATATACTATGTGAAGTCCAATGGAACTATCGTATCAACGAGAGGACACTAAAATTCAAATTCATCGTTGTTATACTTGCAGTGAAGCTAACAATACAATAGTTATACTTAAACATCCCAAAAATGATTTTCTTGTATCTTTTTGACGCTTCTCTTATACAAACAGATCCTGGAAACTATACGCATGGCTCGTTGTATCTATTCCTTGATTGAAGAACCTGTTCACATGTTTAATGCATTTCATAGTTACTGTTAATACCATCAATGGGGCTTTCTTACACCTATTCCCGCTTCCAAAAATTTCCATCCCCTTTCTTTTTTCCCTCTGCTTTCCCTTTCTGGTTACTTACTCATTTTTCGGAAAATGTCTAGGTGCGGGAGTTGTCGGATTCACGTCTTCAGATTTCCACTGTTACTTTCATATCACTAGCCTGACTGACCGCTTCCCCGTTTCATATTGAACAAACTTTTTGGATCGTGGGTTGCCGGATAGGCGGGTTCAACATTGCTTTTCATTGTTCTGCTGCCTGCAAACAACACGCAGACTTCCGCGATCTACAAATTAGCAAACAAATTCCCCTTTATCTCATTTGTTTTCGCTTTCTATTTACTTGGTCCTTTTCCGAATGTGTCCTTTTTTCTTGTTCCGCGTATGTCTAACGGTTTTATATCACGAGTCCGACCAACCGCTTGTCCAATCACAGGTTCCCGGATAGGCGGGTTCAACATTGTGTTTCCATTTTTTGGCTTCCTGCAAACAACACCCGGACTTCCGCGATCTACAAATTAGCAAACAAATTCCCCTTTACCTCATTTGTTTTCACTTTCTGTTTACTTGGTCCTTTTTCCGAATGTGTCTTTTTTTCATGTTTCGCATATGTCTAATGCTTTTATATCACGAGTCCAACCAACCGCTTGTCCATTGCATACTTGGCTACTATTACCATCACTGATTCCTGGTCAGGCTTGCTCAACATTGTGCTTCCACTGTTTCGCTACGTACAAACAACACCCAAAATTCCACGATATACAAATTGATGGCCGAAATATGTCATTGTGACATACAATTTGACCATCGGCCCCTCACGTCTCCTGGGTATATCTTGTGACCCTATTTTTGAAACCCGCCCGACCGCTTTCCATACTTGGCCATTTCTTGGAATCTGTTTTGCGGGTTGGCGGGTGGACGAAATGTACAATGCTTAGTCGCTCTTCGCCATCCCCACCACCTTCGTACTTCTTTCTAGATATGCAATTATTAAGCATTAATGCTAGTAGTTCATCGTGCAGAAATCATTAAGATTGTCATTAATGTTCGGAAGACCGGAGAAGATTCATCATTAATACAAATTAAACCAAGATCTGCGGAGAAGAGTGTTATCCTTTCCAAGTATTCATTTCAAACATGATGCAATCTCTTTCATGCGTCGGCCCGTTGGCAGCTTTACGAAATATCTAATTCTTAATCGCTCTTCGTCATCACCGCCACCTTCACACTTTTTTCTAAATATGCAATTAGTAAGCTTTAATGGTAACAACTCATTACGCACGAACCTTGGAGATTGTCATTGATCAACGAAAGGCTCGAGGAGATCTTCCATTGATATGCATTAAACCAAGATTTGTGGAAGGTTATATTATCCCTCCCCAATTTTCATTTCAAACATCATTTGGAGCAAATGGAAATTCTTGTCAACTTATGGCAGCAAGTCCATAGCAGTTCTGTCCATATACAGTAAACACCTTCAGGCATTATGGCTAGAGGTTCTAGTATTCCAGGGCATATTCTTACTACTCATCTCCCTCCGCCCAGGAGAAAAAAAGGAGATGGTCCCTTGGTGCACCGAGAGATATATTTCAAGCCAAAGAATTCCAAGGCAACCCTACCTACTCAGAGAACCTGCCCGCCTGCATTGATGGCTGGCGCAGAGGTTGATGCAATGGATTTTGAGCTGGAAGAAGATGATCTGATGGACGATGATACGACAATGGATGATGGCAATGCAGAGATTGTTCCTACTCCTGCGCCCAAATTGAAATCAACCATAACGGGTAGCACTTCCTATCTTGTCGATGGTGGTCCTGACAACACCAAAGGAAGGGGTTTCAGAAAATAAACTGATGTTGAATGTAATATCTTCTTTGCAACTCGAAAGTAGGAATTCCAGAGGTCAAAATTAGTCCGTTCTAGGCAGAAGTCTTTCACTGTAAGGAAATGATTTGTTGATGCTCCCAGAGATATATTTCAAGCCAAAAAATTATTCAATTGCGGGACCACTTTCCTGTTCTCTGGATATACAATTAAAATCTTAGGGAATGAGGACCAAAACACCCACTGGTGCAAGGCATATTCCTGCTAGTCATCTCCTTCCACCCAGAATGGACTAATTTGGGCCTCTGGAATTGCTCGTGCAACCTGTGTCCCTGAAATTTTCGATTGTGAGGAGGTGGTTTCTTGGTCTATCCTAAATTTCAGTTTCGAGCTATTCCGTTCGCCCTGTAACATTTTTCATCTTCTTCCCGACGGGAATATTTTGAGAACTATCAATTTTACCGAAGGACTGTTGTTCATCTGTTTCAAGCCAAGGATTTATTCCACTACGGACCAACTCTCGTGTTTCTTTGTCGGCTAAGGTCTTCTGCAAAATATTGATATCGGGGCACCAAACATTGATCCATCAAGGAGAACACTGCAAGGGTTCCCTAAAAAAAAAGCATGGTAATTAGTTTTGTATGCATGTTGAAAAGCATCTTGATGGCTCCTGCATGTTGCAGATCCCATGCCTTTGTTTATGGAAAATATGTTCAATGTTTTGGCCCAAAGAAATCCGTCCAATTTCTAAGGATAGATATAGAGTGCTCAATATTCTTTTTTTTAATGCATTTACTGTTAAAAAAATTGCCTTGGAGTCTTGGTTGTTGCTTCTTTTCTGGATTTAACACCTCTTCTCATTGGCATGGTTCGATAGTCTCATAGTTCTTCGATATTGTATTTGCTTAAGTAATTTGTTCTAAAATGGAACATTTAAAAATTATATGACAATGCACTGTGTTGATCCATCATGCTTTTATGGAAACAAAAATAAATTTTAGACAGTTTCAAACCAACGTTCAATTATATTCGTAATGCAGATAGAACATAGCAAGACCAAATCACAATGTTGCAGCAAGATCGTCATTCTTGTTTTTAGACATGCAATTATTAAGATTTAATGCTAACAACCCATCATGCAAGAAGTTTAATACTTAAGTTAATATGTTAAAGTCATGCAAGAATGTATCAAGAACACAATTACTCCCACAAGTTGCAATAAAATCTAATCTTCAACAAAGCATTTGCTGACAATTACTAGAAAATGATGGTTTTGCAACAATGGGGCTTGTTTGAAACCAATTCTTTCTTACGAAAATTGCCCTCCGCCTTTCTATTTTCCCACTCTTTTATCCCCTGTAGTTTCTCTTTCTGGTTACTTTGTCGGGTTTTTTTTCGAAAATGTCTTGCTGCGCGGGTTGGCAAATTCACACGTTTTGACCCAACGCTTCCCCTTTGTCTAAATTGCACTTTCCATTGTTTTGTGACCTACAACCAACACTTCGGCTTCTGTGGTATGTAGATTTACTTTTGGACTCCCTTATCATCCCCTCTTCCATGGTACACATTTTGCACTGAAATGTTTCGATATATACAATTTGACAGTTAGGGCCTTACGTCTCCTCAGAAACCCTTGTCACCCTATTTTGAAGCCTGTCTGACCAATTTCCACACTTGACCATTTCTTGACATCTCTTTCACGGATCGTCAAGTTCATGGGTTCAAGAAATTTCCAATTTCTAGTTGTTGTTTCCTGTGCCCGCTACCTTCAAATTTCTTTCCAAGTATATGCAATATGTATAAAACTTCTCCAGAAACATACAGAAAAGATCTTGGTAGGAAATGGAATATCTATTGCATATTTGAATATATTGGACCTTTTTCTCCCTCTTCTATACTTAGCCAAATTCCCGTTTCTTTTTCCCCTCTACTCTCTCTTTCTCGTTACTTAGTCATTTTTCCGACAATGTCTCAATGCATGCGTTGGACAACTCACGGGTTCACATTTGCGCTCATTCTTTTATATCCCGATTCCGACTGACCACTAGCCATTCGATGCCTAGCCACTTTTCAGATCGCGGATTCCCGGGAAGGCGAGCTCTATATTGCACTTCCATTGTTCCATGACCTGCAAACAACACCCAGACCTCCGCGATATACAAATTTACTGCCGCACTCCCACATCATACCCTCTTTCATGATACACAGTTTGCACACAAAAGTTCCGAGACCTGCAATTTGACCTTCGGATCCTCACGTCCCTGGGGAACTATTGTCACCCCGTTTTGAAGCCCCTGTGTCTGCTTTCCATATTTCTCCATTTCTTGGAATCTCTTTCGCGCCTCCAATTCCATACTTACCCGAATTTTTCTCTTGCGGAGTCCTAGACAAGCAGAGTGCACTTCTAGTGTTCCTTGACTTACAAACAACCCCCCGACTTCCGCGATATACAAATTGAATTCCAGACTCCTACATCAGACCCTCTTCCATGTTACACAGTATGCACTCAAAAGTTCTGATCAATACAATTTGACCGTCCGGGCCTCACGTCTCCTTGGGAACCCTTGTCAACCTATTTTGAAGCTCGTCCGATCGCTTTCCACGACCATTTCTTGCAATCTCTTTTACGGATCATCGGGTTGGCGGGTTCAGACAATTTCCAATTCCTAGTCGTTGTCTTATGTTCCCACCACCTTCGCACTTCTTTCCAAGTATATGCAATAAGTATATAACTTCACCAGAAACATGAGAAAAGATCTTGCCAGGAAATGGGATATCTATTACAGATGTGAATATATTAACCCTTCTTTTCCGTCTTCTATACTTAACCAAATTCTCGTTTCTCAAATTCTCATTTCTCTTTTCCCTATACTTTAACTTTCTCGTCACTTAGTCGTTTTTCTGAAAATGTCTAGCTGTGCAGGTTGGCGGACTCGCGGGTTCACATTTGCACTCATGCTTTTATATCACGACTCTGACCGACCGCTTCCCCATTCCATACCCAACCACTTCTCCGACTCTCGATTCCTGGGTAGGCGGGCTCTAGATCTCACTTCTATTGTTTTGTGACCTACAAACAATACCCTGACTTCCGCGATATACAAATTTACAACCAGACTCACATCATATCGTCTTTCGTATTACATTCTACCTATCATCCCCTCTTCCCTGGTACACATTTTTCACTGAAAACTTTCGAGACATACAATTTGATCGTCGAGTCCTCACGTCTCCTGTGGAACTATTGTCACCCCATTTTGAAGCCCGTTCGTCTGCTTTCCATACTTCACCATTTCTTCGAATTTCTTTCGCGGATCGTCGGGTTGGTGGGTTCAAGAAATATCCATTTCCTAATCGTTGTTTCCTGTGCCCGCACCCTTTGCAATTAACAATTATCAAGTATATATAAGATCTTATTTCTAAGTATGCAATTAGAAAGTGTTAATGCTAAACCAGGATTTGAGAAGATCTCCCATCAATACGCATAAAACCAAAATTTCTGAATGGTTATATTATCCCTTCCGACTGTTAATTTCAAACATCATGGAATGTTATTTTTGTGTCATTGGGTTGGTCCGTTCACGAAATTTTCAATCCTCAATTTCGAAAACGAGTCTAACCGACCGTTTCCCTATTCCATACTTAGCCACTTTCTCATAATTCCGCAAGTATACAAATCCGCCTTGGACTGGCCCATCATGCTCTCTTCCATTTTACACGTTTTGCAGTCAAAAATTCCGATACATAAAATTTGACCGTCGGACACTCACCTCTCCTGAGTATGCCCTGTAACTCTAATTTGAATCCTATCCGAACGCTTTTCAGACCTTGCCGTTCCTTCCTTGATCTTCCTCGTCTCCGTCACCTTCAAACTTGTTTATAATAAAACAATGTTTATATATATATATATATATATCTTGTTTCTAATTATGCAATTAGTGAGATTTAATTCTAACAGCTCATCATGCAAGAACCGTATAAATTGTCATTGATGAGCGAAAGGCTCGAGGAGATCTCCAATTAATACGCACTAAACCATGATTTGTGGAGGGTTATATTAACCCTTCCAAGTGTTGATTTCAAAATCATGAAATGTCGTTCGCACATCGTCGGGTTGGCACGTTCACGAAACCTCCAATCTTTAATTGCTCTTCGTCATACCCGCCACCTTCGCACTCATAAATATGCAATAAGTAAGCTTTACTGCTAACAACTCATCATGCAACACCCATAGAGATTGTCATTAATGAGAGAAAGGCTCGAGGATCTTTCCCATTCATAAGCATTTAACCAACATTTGTGGAGAGTTATATTATCGCTCGACAACAGTTCTGTGGAGATACAATGAACATCTTTGGGCGCGAGGACCAGAACTTCCAGTGGTCTAGGGAATATTCTTATTACTCATCCCCTGCCGCCCAGAACAAAGTAATTTGGACCTCTAGGATTGCTTGTGCAGGCTGTGTCCTTGAAGTTTTTGACTGTAAGGAGTTGGTCTCTTGGTGCGTCGATAAATATATTTCAGACCAAAGAATTATTCCACTACGGGACCGCTCTTCTGTTTCTTTGTCACCTCAGGTCTTCCACCATATGTTAAGATTGCTGGAGCCAACATTGACATTCAAAGGAGAATATTCCAAGCAGTTCCTAAGAAATCATAATAATGGGTTGTACCTCTTGCTCGAGTTCTTGGAAGACCCAATGGCAGTTCCTGAAGATATCACAACCTTGCATGTTAGTTCATTTAGAAATCCATTATGGGAAATTGCCTGGTTGTTTACAAGAATAACGGGACAAGAGTCCACAACAACTATTTCTCGCATGGCTCTTTATATTTTGTATTTCACAGTCAAGGAACAAGCCATTTTTTATTATTGCAAGCTAATTTCCCATGAAATCTGTTCCCAATTGTCAAGCTTCAAAAGGGAAAATAAATTTATATGTCATCCTAGTTGGTTTTTGTGATAGCACATTGCTGCTAGTTTCCAAAACTGTCTTTGTCCAAGAAGGTAAACTGGAAATTCGACCATGTAACGTTCTGGTACCAGGCCTTGTGGAAACACAATGCCTCCCACTGTTTTTATGAGGTTTTTAATGGATTTGTGTCTGTTTTCAAAGTTTTGTTGTTAGGAGAAGATGCTCCCCGCATATCTGACCAGCCAACCAGGATTTTGGACAGGAAGGGGGCATTTGAACATATGGATAATTATATTGTGATAAGGATTTTTGGCTCCAGAGAAAAACATGCTCTCCTTCCATTTCACATTACGGACATAATGTTTTTTACAGAAGTACCAAGGCAATACAACTACTGGTTGCATCTATTCCAAGAGAAGAGAAAAAAATAGTTCATTCCTCTGCCTTGGAAATTCGGGGACTTAGTGTTGAGGAATGTCAACAAAATTGACAAATTCGTAGCCCATTTCAACAACTTGAAGCTAAGATATGTTGAAAGCCTAAGAGGTTTCGACCCTAATAAATTATTTTTACAACATTTACAAACACTTGGCTTCGACAATTCTTTTTTCAAAAAACACCTGACCGAAAACAGAGGCACTAATGACAATGCTCTTGCTTCTGATGTCGACGACCTAGACACACTACAAAACACCACTGAATTGTACAAGAAACAGGGAAAAGGCCCCGGTGAAAAGAGTGTTCGATTGCCGGATGGCACTCCCAAAAGTATGACATCCCGAAGCATTGCTCCAACAACCCACCACAACAACAAAGCAACTCAGAATTCTTCAAACAGAGGAGGAGATAACGACCCTCCTCACCCTAAAATTGATAGTTCTCACAAGCTTCCAGTGGACAAGAAGAGAAAAAAAATTGTGGGACAGGCGAAAGAGCCCGAAATTGAGAGGGAGAACATGGAACTTGAACCTGATCTTGATAGCGTATTCCACTACCTTGATCAGCCCAGAGACGCGATCCAGCATAGTCGTCCAATGGACATAGATGACACCGAAAATTTTGATGAAGATGAATCCTTTGTGTTCCAGAGCACTATTTTTGACAGCTAGTCCAAAAAATTAATTATTGAAAAAAAAAAGATGTAAAAAATAAGAAAGGAAAATCTCGTTCAGAGGTTAACCTTGCGAAAATGTGGTCGTCCCATATCTGTCGACTTCACTTAGCGACCACATATTCTCTTGATGATTCCATTGGAGGCATTGAGGCCGAGAATGCCAGATTGAAAGACCGGGTCAAGGAATTGGAAGAAGCTTTGATTCTTATGCCATTGCTTGCCAATCCTTTGGGAATAACCATGCCTGACACCCCTGCAACCAAGTTAAAAGGATCCTCCAGCCTCCTTGCATCGTGTATAGGATACGTGGAGAATAATATCAAGAAAAGAATGGAACTAATTACTAAGGCGTGGGAAACATCACAAACCATGACCTCCCTTGGAATGAGGGCACATAATTTTCTCAAACATTTGCAGGCGGATTTAAAAGATGAAGAACATTTCTATTTAGACACGGTCCTTCCTTTTGGCACCATTGTCAACAACATGACAGAAACGAGAAAAATACAACAAGATCTCCCATCCAAAAACCGGATTGCTCAATTAAATGCATGATGGAAAGAAAAAGTGAAGAGCCTGCATCTCATTGTCCAGTCATGTGAACAAGCCATATCAAAGAAATAAAAATTATTCACAATGCTGACCATAATAGACTTAGCCAGAAGGACCAACGACTTCCAAGACCCCAACTTAATCGTCATCTCCTTGCCCTTAAATAAGCAAGCCTTTGATAAACATGTTGATATTTTTAAGGCGTTGTCTTTGGAAAAGTTTTACAACATCCTTGAATATGGGCAAGATGATGTCAACAACTAGCTAGTCGACTATTCAATACAAAATGACACAATTGATCAGTCTCTGCATAATCTTTCTATCGACTTCAGGGAATTAGAAAAGGAACTTTTCAACATAAAAATTCGAAATGAGATCAACGTCGCCCCAATGAGAAGCTACATTGAAGAATGGCTCGAAAGGGAACTGAAGCAGGTCGCCAACGAAAGACAACAGACAGTTGTCACGATTCCAGTAGCCGTCGATGACATCAATAAAAAGGCATCAACAAGAAAATAGCAAAAGGGGTGATATATACCATCACTGTAAGTCTATACTGATCACATCCTGCTTTGTTTATCAATCCAATTATTCCACTTTTTTAAATAAAAAGTTTTTAATTTACAAAATATACAAAAAATTTCAACATAGCAAAATAGATTATATACTTCCAAAAAATAAATGGGAATCTAGAGGCCACGTGTCATTTACTGCATGGATACCACCCGTGCTTCATGCTGCTTGCCACATCTCCACTGCAGTTTCCATCTGGCTCCGCTACTTTTTCCCGTCTCTGTACATTTATTCCCAATTCAACTCAGCAAGGACTATGCTACCACACAACACTTGTTTTAATATAATCATATATCAAATTATACATATCATTCATCTTCTTTTCTATCTTCATATCTAATAGATATAAAATTAAAATTAATAATACATAATAGCATGTGTTTCTATATTCTGGAACATGTGTCTCTATCTTCTACAAAGAAATACATCTCATTTTGATCATCAATTCATTGAAAATAAGCGAGGTTATTCACTTAAAAAAGCAAATTTTGTGAAGAGGAATCGCTTTTAAATTGGTTGTGTGGACACCTCATACTTCAATAAATAAATTGGTTGTGTGGACACCTCATACTTCAATAAATAAATTGGTTGTGTGGACACCTCATACTTCAATAGATAAATTGGTTATGTGGACACCTCATACTTCAAAATATAGATAAGTCGCAATGAATAGAATAATCGTTTAACAAAGACAATTATAGAATCCTTAATAAAATCCTTAATAAGTCGAACCCTTTTTATATTCATTTAATCATGTTTTATATATAATAATCATTTAACAAGGAATATATATATATATATATATATATATATATATATATATATATATATATATATATATATATATGTGTGTGTG